>JAJEJO010005682.1:278254-397543 GCA_020662805.1 Glaucomys volans
GCCCTTTTTAAAAAAAATATTTTAGAGACAGGGTCTCACTGAGTTACTTAGGGCCTTGATAAACTGCTAAGGCTGACTTTGAACTCGAAATCTTCCTGCCTCAGTCTCCCCAGCCATTGGGATTACAGACATGCACCACCATGCGGGGAGACTTTTCTTTTTCTTTTTCTTTTCTTTTTTTTTTTTTTTTTTTCCGAGACAGGGTCTGTGTAAGTTGTCAGGGCTGGCTTCAAATTTGTGATTCTTATGCCTCAGTCTGCTGAGTCATTGGCATTATAGGTATGCACTACAGTGCCTGACAGCAAGGCTGATGTTTCAATTTCAAATATTTTTTACTTCTTACTGTATCTTTATTAGATTTCATTTTATTTTTTCCTGAACATCATTCCTTAACATTTCTGTCTAGTAAGTCTTTACATACTAGATAGTACAGAAAATTATAACTATGCCCATAATATAACAACAAAAATTCCTTTAAGAAACTGTTAAAACTCATTCAAGAAAAAAATAGATACTCTGAATGGTGTTATATTGAATAAATTGAATTGCAGTCAAGAACCAAGGCAGAGATGTCCAATTGTTGGTTTCTTCCAAATACTTAAAGAAAAAAATTAAATCATTTCTCCATACTCTTTTCTAGAAAATAGAACAGATGATTCAACTGATTTTATTAGGCCCACATTGCTTTAATCCTCAAATCAAACAAACACATTATAAGAAACAAAAACAGCAGAGTAATATCCTTTGCTAAGAGAGGGTATAAGTGTTCAAGAAAGTAGCAATAAATCTATTACAATTTTTTAATGTAAAAAGTATGCTGTTTCAAAATCAAGTGGTGATTATGCATGGAATTAAAATCTGGTTTATGGATGGTTAGTATTTCAATGGTAGGTCTCTTGACTAACATGCATGATTTCCTGGGTTATATACCCAGCTTTGCAAAGCAAAACAAAACAAAAACCTGGTTCAACAATAAGAATAATCAAGGAAAATCACCCTATTCATTACCTGAATTAATATAACCTCATCTACCGTTGTAGAGAAAGCATTCAGCAAAATATAACATTCATTTATGACAGACATTCTCAGTAAACTAAGAATACAGTCAATCGTACTAATCTGAGAGGGGGCATCAATGAAATCTTTATAAAGATCACCATTCATATAATTGGAAAATTGAACGTTTCCCCCCTTAAATTTGGGAGAACAGTAGTGTATACTTCTTCATATTGCTCTTCAATTTTGCACTAGAAATGCAACATGTAATATATGACAATAAATAAATTAATTAAATATAATGCATATTGAAATAAGTGTAAAACATTTCCATTCCCAGTGTCAGAATACAAAATGTAAAACTCAGAAGACTACAAATACTCCTAGAACACAAATGGAGCATAATGAGTTCACAGGTGACATAGCCACACAATTCAATTGTATGTTTATGAATAGCAATTAGAATGTGAAATAATATGAGCTGTATTTAAAAAATCTATTAGGAGATCTCTTTCTTGGGTTAAGAGAAGGCTTTAGATATTTTGGCATGGCTTCAAAATTAAGGTTTCTGAAGATAGACTAATCAGTTAGACATTTTTCTCCAACTCTTAGAACCAGTATACTTGATACATCTCTAATATGCTCTTTGCTGTATAGCCTCTTTACTTGTGATCACTTTATGGGAGTGTTCACGTAAAGGATAGATATCAGGGTACAATGGGTCAGAGAATATTAGCATTAAGTGGTGACTAGAAAATATCTAAGTCCCTTTCCTCATGAGATATTGTGGTATAAAGAGTCTCTGAAATTCATAGCTATGGATGTAAAGACTCATGAAATTCCTTTTGTCCTTTTATATTAAGAGAATAGTTTTTTTTTCTTGTGATGATTGCTATTAGCTCACCAATGAGTATTACTGACTCTTGATACCAAGCTCTTAACCAAACTAATGAATATTACTAATGAAGACTAGTCTTCATCTGAAGGGTGTTGGCATATGGGGAAGCATGAATCTAATTAAATGTCATTTGATACTTATCCCAGAAATCAAGAGACTTATATATGACATAGTTTAGAGCCTTATCATACTGTTGCTTCAGACTTCTTTAAAGACATTATCTAAAAATGTGAGATTCTCAAATTTTATTTTTCTACATTATTGTGCTAACATAGACGTTAAGAAAATTTATATATTGAGGAAGAAATAAATTTGAAAATTCATTCTGTTAATCCCAATTTTCTCATGAGATATCAGTGTTCATATGGGTGGTGATGGGGTGAAATCTGTAATTTGCCTTTTCTAAGTCTAGGCTTATACCTTTAATAATAAAGTGCTTTCAAAAAGTCCAGAAACATTATTGGGGGGAGGTATAATATTATTTTCCCAAAATTTTCAAGTATATGTTTGGGTAACAACCTTTTGGTCTTCAATTCTAATAAACTAATTGTCTGAATTTCCATGTATTTCTCTCAGGATTCATTTTTTTTCCATATTATTATGGTACTTTATAATTGCATATAATGATCTGATTTGTTGTTACATATATGCATGTGGACACAGTATAAAGGTGTAATTTGGTCAATATCATTCTCAAATAATTCCCCTTCCCCTCCCCATCTCCCTCCCCTGGTCCATTTCCCATATTCTACTGATCTCTGATATTCATGAGATCACAGAATTCATTTTAAACTAATAGACCTTAAGATTATCTTCTCTTTGTCATTTTAAGTCTTTTCATACAAATTTTATCTTGTTTTGTAAATATAATTTTGCACTTACACATTTGCTAATATGTGTAAGATAATTGAACCTAAATTTATAATAACTATTAGTGATTATATAGGATTAGTGATTACCAAATTTGGAAGATGATTTTTCTGGGAACCAAATATGTTTCTCATTTTTATAAGACATATGTTTTCCTACACCTAAGAATTTATACATGACCATGTTTAGAGACTAGGTTGTACTCTTTCTTTTAAATTTATAGTTTTTTTATTTTTACAGACTTCATTTTGATTCATTCTACACAAATGGGGTGCAACCGTTTTCATTTCTATGGTTGTGCATGGTATACATTCATACTCTTGGTTCGCCTGTTTTGAAATCTAAAAATTTAACTTTCCAGTCTCCCAGTTGTGTGATAACAGTGTGTATATTTGCATGTGTGATTTTGCTTATAATTAAATACAAAAAGAATTTTTTCCATTTAATAAAAATGTAGTGGACATCTATAATCTCTGAAGTACCATTCTAATTATTTAGTATACATTTAAGGACAAGTTGACATTCTAGTAAATTTCCTATCTGTCACCTAAGCATTTGTCTTTCTTAATGTAGTTGACCAAAGTTAAACATTTGTTTTTAGCTTAGTAAATATTTTCACTCTTTTGGAAACCCTGTGTAATAAAGAATCCTTTATTTACAAAAATAAAATAGATGGTTTTGAGAGAAGAGCTTCTCATCTTCTCAGAAGCTCCTGGACAGTGAACTGACAATTTATATGAACTTTTCACTAGTGCAAACCTTGGGGGAGATGAGACTTAGTGTATTCCAATTGTTCTATGATGAACATTTTAGTCTATGGATGCTCATATTATTGCAGAAAAATGATACTTCATTTGTGTACAATGACCTAAAATTTAAAAAAAAAATTAATTAAAAAAAAAGCAGAATGGAAAATGTGTTTTTAAAACAAAGTGAAGCAACAAACTCTTGAGAGCTCCAAAAACTGAATTTAGAGGTCATTCTAATCTTGTATGTGCATGGATCTGTGGTTTCACTTTATGTTTAAATGAGATTTGCTGTTGGAATTGCTAAAAATATGTCTTAAGTCAGATTGGAGCAATTGTGGAAAAACTTTTTAAAATCCCTTACCTTATTACATCTGAAATGTTGTTTTATTTTTCAATGTTACAAAAATAAGTGCCCAAGAAAGCGAATTTTAGTTCCATATTTATCGAACCAAGACCTATACATGTGTGTATTTGTGTATATACAACTTTCACAAAATAAAATACGGAAGAATGATTACCATTCAAAAGTATCCTAATATAAAAGAGAAGTTTAGACTGTCTCTGTGACTTGTGTGAATGTTCAAAGGAAATCCCATAGGAAATTTTTTTTTATTAATTTTTAAAAAAATTTTCACAGACTTCATTTTGATTTATTGTACACATATGGGGTCAAAAAAAAATACTTGGGAATCAATCTAACAAAAGAGGTGAAAGACCTCTACAATGAAAACTACAGAACTCTAAAGAAAGAAATTGAAGAAAACCTTAGGAGATGGAGAGATCTCCCATGTTCTTGGATAGGCAGAATTAATATTGTCAAAATGGCCATTCTACCAAAGGTGCTATACAGATTCAATGCAATTCCAATTAAAATTCCAATGACATTCTTCGGTTTATACCCATAGGAAATTTTGCAGTTCATTATCTTGTTTGAGTTGGATTTTTGGAATTATTCTAACTCATCCTACCATTATAGGTACAGGAAACTCTAGATATTTTTACAGTTTTTTTTCTTCTAAATTTTAAGAAAAATTCAACCTGAAATGTTCAAGAACTTGAGAATTTATACACTAAAGGTATTCAAGTTATAATTGAAAGCACTAATTAATACAAAAATGCATATATATATGCATTTATATATATGCAAAATATATATTTAAAAAAAGCTTTCCACAAACTAAGACCATAAATGTATAGTAAAACAATTGGAAGGTAGAAAAAAATTTTCTAGCTTTTCTTGTGATGGGAGCTGGGTGTGGGAGCTTAAGGAATATTTTGGGCTCCCTGAATTTCAGTGTTAATTTATCTATACTTTCAAACTATTATTAATAAGCTGTTATAAGAATACAGAAAGTTGAGATACAATATTCCCCTTTTTTGTGTAATTCAAAAATGAATTTTCAGGACTGGGACTAAGTTTATAAGAAACTTAGACTGAGGTACATTGACTCTGCAAATAAAAAAAGACCCACATTAAGTAAAAATAGGGGTGATCTATTAAGATCTAATCATTTAATGTACACCCCATTGAATCTTCTCTGAAATATGCATTATTACCCTCATTTCAATTACAAAAATTGAGCATTCTTCGTGGATATTTAAAAATGTGCAAAGTGCACAACTTGTTTAGAGAAATATCCCAGAAGGGATATAAAGGCAAAAGAACAAGTTTCATTTATGGTTTGCAGCAAGAATAAAAACACAGGTCTCACAAAAAAAGTCATTTGGTGCTGCAAATAACAAAGACCTAAGGCCAGAGGGACTTGTGTTCCCAGGAGTTCTTAATAATGTATGTCATCATTTTTATCCCAAGGGAATAGTTTAAAAGAAAATGACAGCAATATTTTATTATTTAAACTCGGGCACATTTTTACCAAATCTACACTAAAGTGCCATTTAACTTCCCAGGTATCCTGGGAATGTTTCTAATTGTCCACATTTCTCCTTGTCTCAATCAGTGCAATATTGGATTTGGCACCTTAGAAGTGCATAGTCACAGAATGGTAAGATCAGGTTTTTCCATCCCTTTGGTTCATTTAAGAAAAATGAAAGGGCCCTTTGCACTATTAAGAGTAAGTTCATCTAATGATAGGGCATACGACCTATTTTATCTGATTCAAGGATAAAGAAAATCAATTCTCACAGTCATAAGTAGATCAATCTTCCTGGTTTATATGAACTTATTTAAGGAGAGGTTTTTGGAAACACTACATATAATGTGAACTTAAAAAATTTTTAGGCACAGATGAGTTTTGACTCAATGTTTTTATGCATGAGATGACTGGGTCAAATCTAGGAGTTAAGACAAAATATTACTAAAGGTAGTTTGGTGAGATATTCACAGAAAATTGCCTTGGATTTTTTAAAAAGCACATATTGTTTAACAGGTTTTAGAGAATATTGAAGGTTTCAAACATTGTTATTCTAGCCATACCAAAAAATTATGTTAAAAATTTTAATATTTACATCATATTTGTGGAATATGTATTATTGACTTAAACAAGACTAACAATACTAGTTATTCATCACTTATGTACACATTTCTCCTTAGCATGAGTAGAATAACTTCAGATACAATTTGAGTAGGACTTACATAAAAGTTTTAAAAGTAAAAGTTATGTGGGATTGATAATTTCCCACATTCTTGCTGATGTAATTATTTCTATTACACATTTGTGTGTGTGTATGTGTGTGTGTGTGTGTGTGTGTTGCTGAGGATTGAACCCAGGGCCTTGCCCATATAAGGCAAGCACTCTACCAACTGGGCTATATCCTCAGCCCATCTATTATGCATTATGATAAACTCAGCAGTCAGGGTTATCATGTTAACAATCAACATTAATTTGAAAGGCAAGTTTCCCAAGGTGGGGAGAAAAACTCTCTATTTGTATTCTCTTATTTAAAAATCACAGCAAACCTGTAGGGCATGAACTATCACAAATTCTATTTTACTAATTACTAATTCATAGAGATTAATTTGTTCAAGGTCACACAGCTAGGAAATGTCAGAAGCATGTGCATCTTCCACAGTGTCAAACCTCCTAACCTAAATTCCAACATCATATTATGATGTCAGAATATATAAATTATTCCTTCCTGGTAATAAATTATATGAGCACTCCTTTAAAGGCACCTCGGAACAAATTGGGAATGAATTAATGTTATTACTTGTGCTTTTAGGTTGGAATAGGAAGTTTCCAATGGAGAAGAGAATGGAATACATTTTAAACTCCTATTTCTCTTGCCTTTTTTGAAGCATGGACTATCAGAAAACAATGATGTATATGTAAAACTGTGTCTTGATTTCAAAATCTCTGAAATGGGAAGAGAAAAAGAAATTTTTTTTTTAATAATATGTGAAAATTTTCTGGTTTAGTGACTGACCAATGTAGGATTCATTGAATACTCCTATTTTCTCAATGTCTTCTAGTCTTTTATGGGAAAAGAAACTTATTCATTATTACAGACCTGCAAAATAGTTCCAATTTTGAACATTACTATTGACTAAAAATCAAACCTACTAAGTCTCATTTCAGTAGCACAGAAATATTCTCCATATTTCTTTAGTCAACTTATTGTTATGCTCCATGTTGTAAACAAAATATTATATATTTTTGGCAATAATTTTTCCTATGTGCAAACCGTCCTCAAAATGCACTGGTTATAATGCACAAACACCACACACACAATGAGATTATTTCCCTATTATTCTGTAGGATTGGTATGTGGTTTGGATTTAGCTAGGATGACTCATCTTTAAGCCATATGTGCTGATAAGTTTACTCAAGCATTTAGGATTAACTCATGGTAATGACCTTACTCACACATCTGGAGATGGGGTAATTAGGCCATATGTCATTCACTGTAGGGTAATTTGAACTTGGTCACATTATAGTGATCATAAGATTTCTAAAAGAATCAAAAAAGAGTTTGTTCTCACCTGCAAGTATTTTTCTAGTCTTTCAATTTTATTTCTTAATATTTTATGGCTAAAATAACTGACATGGTTGATAGAAGGATATATATACACATACACAAATGACTATTTAAAATCTCTGATGTAAATCAAATAAGTATTGTCAAGTAAAAGAAAGTTAATTTATGAAAATGAAAACCAGATTCTTCTTGTTTATTTTTTAGTTTACATTTTGATTCATTGTACACAAATGGGGTACAACTTTTCATGTCTCTGGTGTACACAATGTAGAGTCACGTCATTCACGTAATCATTCACATACATAGGGTAATGATGTTTGTCTCATTTCACCATCTCTTCTTCCTTCACTCCCTCCCCTCTCCTCATTTCCCTCTACACAATCCAACCTTCCTCCATTCTTCTCTTACCCCCACCCCCACCATTATGTATCAGCATCCACTTTTCAGAGAAAACACTCAACCTTTGGTTTGGGGGGATTGGCATATTTCACTCAGCATGATGTTCTCCAACACCATTCATTTACCTTCAAATGTCATAATTTTATTCTTCTTAATGGCTGAGTAACATTCGATTGTGTATACATACTGCAGTTTCTTTATCCATTCATCTATTGAAGGGCATCTAGGTTGATTTCACAATCTAGTTACTTTGAATAAAGCTGCTGTAAACATTGATGTGGCTGTGTCTCTGGAGTATGCTAATTTTAAGTCCTTTGGGTATAAACCGAGGAATAGGATAACTGGTCAAAACCAAATTCTTAAGGAAGTTTAATAAAATTACCCATGAACAACAAATAAATGAAACTTCAGTACTTTTTTTTCTTGGAAGTTTAATTAAACTTGCCAGTGGAAGAGAATTCAGAGGAATTGTGACTGGGGATAATAACGTCTAAAACTTATCCCTCCATGGTATAGAGATGAAGATTAGATGGCAGTTTCACAGCTAATTTGAGGGGACAGACCAGCTTATCAGGAAGATTATAATGAAAGAAAGTTTACTCAGAGTCTTGAAGAAACTTTGCTTCATAAGTGAAGCATTAATTTCACAACCTTTCATTCCTATGGTTGAAAATATTGTATGCCAATGGGGCAGCAGGGAACAGGGTCATGCACATATTGCATGTATCTTCTGTCTTGAAGCACATTCTCCATTTTCCCAGCAGACTTCACTTTAAAGTCAATATCAAGAGTCTCAAGGTAGCAACAGCAGAACATTAAACCCACAAGTGATGGCCAGTTTATTTTGTCCTTGCTGTATATCTGTAAAGGATGAATTCACTGCAGGGGACTTGTTGCTTCTCAATGTGTTGCATTTAACAGGAAAAACAAGTTGTTAACCAATGCACAATGAACCTGCTTCATGCTAATCATATATTTTTAGGAGATGTGTTTAGTTTTATAACATTTTTTCACAATGAACAACAACCATGCAGAAATGATTCATGAGAAAAAATTCCCTGCTTTTAAAATTCCTCACATTTTACACTTTGCAAATGATGAGACGTAATTAAGTTTTCAAACTGTGGATAAACTAAATTTTTACATAGTGCATAATTGTTAGTATTTAAGTATATATTTTATGATTATGAAAGTGTTGTGGTAAATTGAGTGCTCAGATGTTCAATATTCAGCTTATTTAAGATGAAAATAGTCGAATATGGATGAAGATATAAAAATGCAGATGCCTTCAAAATAAGTAATAGATACTGCATGCTACTACAAGAATACTATTTTAAATTATTTTGCCCATTAGCATGTCCTGTGTTAAGAAAATTGGCCTTTGTATACATTGTGGTTATTGTATCCATCAGCAATCCTGAAGGAATGATCCAGTTATGTAAGTTAAAAATAAATAACATTTTGTATAAGTAAATGTGGCATGCATTTTCAGAAGGACCTCTGTTGGAAATAAAATTTCTTTAGATATGATTTTTACTGAGAAAGCCCTGCATTTCTGGTGAAAATGTGATAGTACATATGTAATAAAGCATTATCAAGAGTGCTAAAGCCCCTCAAAGTCTCCAGTTCCTTTATGGATGTCCAGGTATAATTCAAATGTATTTTTTAAACTTCATGCAAACTCTAACCTGTAGGAACTACTGATATTACTCAATGTTGTGCTTTGGGTATGGAATGTCTCCTAAAGTTCAGGTAATGAAGGCTTGGTCTCCAATGTAGCAATGTTTGGAAATGGAGATATTGGGAAATGGTTAGGTCATTGGATTAATCCATTGATGGTTTCATAGGTGATATTATTTTGAGAGGTGACAGAAATTGTAATAGGTAATTTCTCATTGAAAGGAGTGGGTCCTTATGGGTATTTCTTTGGTATCTATATATTCTCCTCTATCCCTTCTTTCTACTTTCCTAACTGCCTTGAGGAGACCAGCTTTTCTCCATGGTAACCTTCCAGCATGATTTACTGCCTTATCACAGACTCAGACACAATCGAGTCAGCTCACTGTGCACTGAAACCTTAAAAGGCATGAGCCAAAATAAATCTTTCCTACTCTACATTGTTTTTCTCAGGTACTTTGTCACAGCGATAAAACCTAACACTTGACATTCCTCTATTTAGGATGTAAATTCAATTACAAAATAGTTGATCGGAAAAGGAAAAAGGGTGATAATATAGAAGAAACAAATGGCATAATGTTGTTACCTAATGAAGATGATGGATTATGTGTGGAGTATGTGTAGATTTAAAATTTTAAAAAAATTGACCCTGAAGTTAGATAGACCTGAGTTCTGCTCCTGGATTTTCCAGTGACTAGTTCTGCCTTCTTGAAACATTTTAATCTTTCTAAATTTCAATTTATATATACTTATAATAAGAGTAACAGTTCTTTAAAAAGGGTTGTTTTATAGCAACCAAATTGTTAATGTACTTTACTAAGCATAGTATACACCACCATTTTCCAAAATGGTGTTTGTGTGTGAGTTAGAAAATGTTTTCCTGTTCAAAGCATCTTCCTGCTTGGTATGATTAAATATGTCACACACACATATGATGAAAACAATAGTTCCTGTATTGTTGCAACCCACACAGTAGTGTAGCTGACACTAAGTTTCTTGCACTTAGTAGGAGCTAGACAGATATTATTATTATCCTTGGAAAAGGCATAGAACAATGGTAGTAGGTAATGAACGTGGAATTTCAGGTGAACCAGTGAATAGGAAGAAGATGAAATTTCATCAGATCTCCATAAAAGACCTATAAACTGACCTCACCATTTTTATGCTGGTCTATGTATTAAATGTCATCAGTGAAACCACATTTGCTTTCCAGGAGTTTAAACAACATACTAAAGTTTTGTCCAGATATTCCATTATTAAAAAACTGTGAGGTGGGTCTCAGTACTTCATATCCTGGTCATATCCTGACCCGGAGATGGGGTTTGGCAGTAAGTTTCATTCCTTAGCACACTTCCCAAGGTTTCCATTAAATTTTGTTCCTGCTTCTTAATCATACTTTGCTTTATTTCTGCTTTGCAAGCTGTTTTGAATAGTTTTTATTAGCAGAAAATGGAGTATAAATACAATATAAATATATTCATAAGCACTAATTATATTTGAAAAGAGCAAAATTCACATTTTTTGAAATTGCTGAGCAGGATACTTTATGAAATGGGCAATGGTTAGGAAGAGAACTAATCAGAAATGAAGACTCAATTAGTTTTATTCCATATTATTCTGATATTTCCTGGCAAAAGGATTAAAGAATAATGAAAATGTTTTTCATTGAATGTTATGAAATAAAATTATCCTTGACAAAATCATATATGTATTTTGCAAATGTATGAACTGAAGGGACAGTTTTTTTCTCTCATAGTGTTATTGGTGACAATAATTATACTTAATGGTGAAACATTTTGTTACATATTCATTCTTTCACATGAAATAGCAGTGTAGTTTGGCCAATGTCATTCCCCAATATTTCATCTTTCCTTCTACTCCTCCCTCCCCCTGGTCCCTGATCTCCCTTTCATTCTTATGAGACACCTCTCCCACCCCATTTTATTTTGCTTTTTCAACTCTAGCTTCCACATATACGAAAACTCATAAAACCCTTGATTTTCTGAGTTTTGTAATTTTTGCTTAACATAATGTTTTGAACTTACATTTATTTTCCTGAAAATTACATAATTTCATCCTCATTTAATACTGAATAAAATATATTGTATACATGTATCATATTTTCTTCATTCATTTAAACATTAACAGAGACTCAGACTGGTTCCATGATTTGGTCACTGTGAACTGTGTTACTATAAATATGGGTAAACATGTATTGCTATGGAATGCTTACTTTCATTCTTTAGAATAAATACCAAGGTGTAATATACCTGGGTCAAATAGTGTTTCCATTCCCGATCTTTGGAGGAATCTTCATATTGATTTCTATAATGGTTGTACTAATGTATGATCCCCAAAACAAAGTTAAAGTATTGCTTATAATTCACATCCTCTCCAGCATTTATTATCACTTGTATTGTTGATAGCTGCCATTCTCACTGTAGTGCGATAAAATATCAGTGTAGTTTGATTTGCATTTCCCCAATTGTAAAGATATTGGACATATTTTTTACATAGTTTTTGGTTATTTCCACTTCTCCTTTGAAGCAGTGACTGTTTAATTCCTTTGCCCATTTATTCCTTGGCTATTTTTTGTTTTGTTTTGGTATTAAGGTTTTGGAGTTCTTTATTCTGAATATTAATTCTCTGTTCGAAGATTTGCTAGCAAACATTTTATCTCATTATGTAGGTTCCCACTTTACATTCTTAACTTTACATTCTTAATTGTTTCCTTTGTTGTGCAGAACTTTTTTAGTTTGATGCTGTTCTACTTATTAACTCTTGAGATCTGTCCATTTGCCAATTCTGGGATTTGTTTTCAGTTTTCCTGTGTATAGAATTTCTTTGAGTGTTTCCTGCAGTGCTGCCTTAGTCTTAAATTCTTTTTGATTGTGCTTATCTTCGAAGTTTTTTACTTCTTCAATTCTAAAGGATAGTTTGCTTAATATCATAATCTTGATTGACAGCTATTTTCTTTCAGGGCCTAGAAAATATCATTCTAGTTTGTCCTAGATTTTTAGAGTTTGTGTTAAGAAACCAGATGTAATTCTGACTGGCTTACCTTTAAATGTGACCTGATGTTTTTACCTTGAGGCCTTTAGAATTCTTGCCTTATTCTCTATGTTAGACATTTTAATTATAATGTTTCATGAAAAGGTTCTCTTTTGACGTGGTCTATTTTGGTCATGTATCTAGCAGTTCATCTCTTTCTCAAGGTTTGGAAAATTTTTTGTTATTATTTCACTGAAGAAGTTTCCCATGTTATTTCATTTTGAAGATTGATTGGTTCTTTTTAGGTAGTTCTATCACTTTATTGAATTTTTTATTCATATCCTATATTGACTTTCTTAATTCATTCATCTGTTTTTCTTAGTTTTCTTAAAATTCATTCATCTTCTAAAAATCATTCTTTGAAATTCTTTATCTGATATTTTATCTACTTCAATATCTTTGGGGACTGCTGCTGGTAAATTAAGAACTTTAAGGAGGCACTATTTTGCTTCATTTTCTCATATTTCTTGTATTCTTGTGTTGAGATATATATGATTTGTTAGGATGACTTTCTCTTTTACTCTTATCTGTGAAGACTTTTTTAGGGTACAGCCTTCTCTTAACAAAATGTTCTTGGATATTAGGTGATTGTGAAATTTTCAATATATTTCCAAATCGAGTTTTTTGTATCTTTGATTACTATTCTTCATTTAACAAATCTGCATATTCTGAAGGGATCTGAGAGTAATCTTGATTAAAATCTCTTGCAGATGTGGTATCAACAGCCTTTGTATTAATTCTTTCTTTTTTTCTTTTTTTGATATTAGAATGAATGCCAATGAATGGAACCAGAGGGGCCCCCAGCCATCTGTATTTGTGGCATGGTAGTTCATTTGGGATATTTTTGTCTCTTCTATTTTTTGTCTTAAAGTATAATTGAAATCTGAACATTATTAACTTGTGTATGGAGCAAGGTGTACTGTCCCTTTGCTGGATTTAGCTCAGCAACAGAGTTTCTATCCTGTAAACCTGTTGTGTTCTTGTAAAGTCACAGCACCTCTCAGAAAAGGGGGAAACAAACAATAGCTACAATTGAAACAAACAATATGCATGATTAAAACAGACATCTGGTGCTTACTATGACATCTATAATACTAATTATCACAAAAACCAAACAAACAAAACAACAGGAATGGTAGGGTTAGCAACTGACAACAACCAAAATTATAAATGCCTGTGAATGAGATCTGGCATTAAAGTAAACAGCAGGTATCAGCTATATCATCCAAAATACTAACAACTATAGCAACGTGAATGTGAGTTCAGGAGTCATATAAGCCAATAGTTCTAAAAGATGGAAAAAGATGAAATTCATTAAGAAAAAAATGTGATAGCAAGGTGAAGTAAAGGAATATTAAAAATGTGAACAGAGAGAACACAGAAGAGATAGAGTAAGTTATGTCTATAAAGAAGGAGTAGAAAAAAATAAAAGCAGCTAAAGACAGAGAAAGAGGAGGGTGATGAATGGACGAATTCAGTGAAACTAAAGGAGAGAAAAACAAAAATAAACAAAAACCATAACCTCAAGAGACAAGACAATGAAAAATTACATTTGTAAAAAGAATGTTAAAATTGAGAAAAAAATATGTAAATGTGTATATATCCAAGAACCTATCAGTGCAACAAGAACAACAAAGAAAGAAGGAAAAGGATTCTTAATGAAAAATGGAAGAATTGTCTCCACTGATAGGGCCAAAACTGTCAATGAGGATGAGTGATGATACTTCCTATACCCCAATGTCTGTCTTTCATTTCTTGTTGGGCTATACACCACTTAGAAAAAGCAAGGACTAGGGTTTGCTAACCCTTTCTTCTTTTTGTGTCACTCACTAAACTGCCAGCTGGAGTAAACTAAAAAGTTGGTTGGAAGAGCTGTTCCCTTCCCTCCTCACCTGTAATAAGGTAGAATAGAATAGATACTGTTGACAGGAGTTTTTTCAAGCTGTACTAGATCAATGCACTACCAGGTTGTATCCACTGCAGAGTTCTAAATAGGGTGTTCTTTGAAGCTGGGATGAGCTCTAATCGGGTCTTTGGGACTTCATTGTGTAATATCTGCTAAGGAGATACTAGATCCACGTACTGGCAAGGCCAGGCAGATGCTGATCTCTACTGGTAGTCTGAATCTCAGAAGGCTCCTAAGAATTCTACTCATATGAAAGGGGAGACAAGCTTCCACCAGTCCCTCACAATCTATCATGCACAAATATGGTCTTTTCAGGCTTACTCTCTAACTGCATTCATGCCTGCCCTACTCAAAGGGAAAATGAGTTTCATTCTCCTCCATGACTCTGAACTGAACACCCCTGGGTATAATCTTCTTTGTGCCTTTTTCAATTACATTCTGCTAGGTACACCTTAGACAATTGCCAGGATAATATGCCAATATTACTATGACCTCCTGGGCTCCCAGCAAGCTACATCATGACCTCCTCAAGATGGCTCCTGCCTCAGCTCCCTTCTTGCTAGTTCAGAAACACTGAGCACTTTTCTAACACCAATTTGCTGTGCAAGGTCTGAATCAGCTAAGTTCAGGTTGTTTGCCTGTTCTAGGGGTTTTTCCATGACAAATGTGTCCACCACATTTCTCTCTGTCACCCCTTCCTTCTGGAGCAAATTGGTGCCAGTGCCCCTGTGGCAACCAGCTTGTTTCTAATGTACTTCTCTTGTTCTTTGTTCAATGAACCTGAATTTCTGAGTCTCTAAGCAACTCTGAGTGTCTGATATTGAATTTCACTGAATTTCCTCTTTCATTCACCCTGCTGAGAATCAGTGCTTCTCCTGCTCTAATACTAAGCCACAGATCAAATGGAACTGCAGTCTTCTTCTAATCTGCCATCTTGAATCTCCGTGAAGGGACAACTTTTAATAACACAAAATGCAGAGCCAAGAGTACAGTATAAATTGTTTTCTGTGCCCTTTACTTTTGAGTGATTATTAGATACAATTTTGGAAGTTCATTATTAAATAAGTTATTTTCTTAACATAAAGTTTGAGGTAGTAATTTATCTCCATGTATAAATCATGAGTCACTTTATTCACAATGTTTTTATTTCTTTTAGGAATTAGATGCCCCCTACTGGAATTAGTTTTGACTAATTAACATGATTAATTCATTGGTTTACATTTTAGCACCAAGTTTTACTGTTACCTTAGGATTTCTGCATGTTTTTTAATTAACATGAGTTGAAATCAATCATCAGCTTGGATGTAACGTCACTGATTAGTCTTTCATTAGATGTCACAATTATGTTTATAAATTATAAGTGTATTTTTTATGAAAATAATTCAGTGCTAGAAAATTACAACTATTTTACTATAGATCAAAGTTGTTTTCAATGTAATCAAATGAAAGAGCAGAAATATTGTTTAGAAAAATAATTATTATGGGATGAGCAATTTACATGTAGTTTTCTCAAGTGTTTGAGAACACTCCTATGAGGTAGTTATCATTTACTATCACCAGTTTATAAATGACATAACCATGGCAAAATTGAACAAGTCAATTCTCTAAATTCCCCAAGCTGGTAAGTGTCAGGGACTGAATTCTGAAATGAGACACTGGCATCAAATCCCCTCTTGGTAGCACACTTTGTCTTAGGGGAGGAGGCGTGACATTAACATGAAGAAGGAAATATCCACAATTTTATGCAAATACAGCAAGAACATTTGAGACAGAGACTTTTCTATCTTCCATAGCAGAGAGCTGAG
Source organism: Glaucomys volans (assembly GCA_020662805.1). NCBI lineage: Eukaryota > Metazoa > Chordata > Mammalia > Rodentia > Sciuridae > Glaucomys > Glaucomys volans. Next base: position 294,542 of record JAJEJO010005682.1, read on the forward strand.
TGTAACAATTTGTTATTATAGTTCTATCAATTAGAGGAGAAATATTTTAAGAAAAATAGAATTAGCCCAAGTAGTCTTTCTTCCTTAACCAAAATTAATGCAGATTTTATTTCTTTATTCAAGTAATAAACAAGTCAGTATAATAATGGTTGAAAGTTTGAACAGATCTTGGAGTCATATTGACAATATTCACAAGGACAAGACAGAATTTTGTAATACCCTCACCTATGCCTTCATCCATTGGAAATCAGATGAGCTGCCTGAAGGACAGGAAGGAGAAATGGAGAAGAGAGTACATTTACAGCTTTTGAAAATACTGCAGAGAATGGAAAGTTCCTATTTAACAGGTCAGGTGAGTGCTACTGTTTATGTCCTTGTTCATCCAGTTGCACAAAATAACAGATTCAGCCAAAGTGGAATAAAGTCAATAGGGACCCCCTCCAATGAGTGTTCTGAGGCTTGAAGCACCAAAGATAACAGAATGCTAATGACATTCTTGGGCATCATTTTAGGTACAGATATTACAAATATAGGAGAAATGGTTTAATCTGATATTTAAAATAATTCTGATAATAACTGGATCATACTTTAGGACTACAAACATTGGAAAAATGTATTTTATGTATGTTCCCCATAGGGGAATTGATACAGGGTGTCTCCTCTCAAGGGAATTGGTGAAACAGATATGGGGATATGGCAAAGGCAAAGTTTGGGGATAATACCATCTATATTGTTTCTTCTGAAATATCCCTAATTCCATGTTGTCTTTAATTTTACAGGTCTTACATCACTTTGATTTCATATGGCTATTTTTTTTGTACTGGAGATTTAACTCTTTGTGAATACTTCTTAATCCCTATTTATAAAAACTCAACAGATATATGTGGTTTTTACTCAAATTAGTTCATATGAGATGGTATACAGATTTTTGTAAAACTGAATTGTAGAGAATGTTCTATAAAAATGCCTGTGAGAGGCTGTGGGCATAAGTCAGTGGTAGAGCACTTGCCCAGCAGGTATGAGGCTTGGGTTCTTTCCACTAACATTACACACACACACACATACACACTCAAAATGCCTATAGTCATTGTCTGGGGTGTCCTGTTTGAGATTCTTCAGAGTGGAGTTATAAAAAAGGAAAACTTACAGCATGAATTTATCAAGGCATAAACTGTGCAGAAATAATTGATTCCATCACTTTGTTTATCATAGGTACAATTCCTCTTTCCTGCTGTAATAACTCAGTGCTATTGAATAAAATCAATGGTACACTCACGTGAAAAATAATATTTGTGAAGTAAAACAAATAATGATTTTTATTGTTTCTTGATTTTTATTGTTTCTCTAATTTGCTTTAAACATGTTGGCATGAGCAATTTAATCTGTACCCATATGGCAGTACCAATGTTCTTCAGGGCAGTTATACATTCTCTAGAATGACAAACTAAATGGGTTTTGATTAGGGCTATGTAGTCATTGCTTTACTATTTTTAATTATTTGGTGACTTTTAATAGTAATTTTTCCTTAGGGGCATATCTTATATTAAATAATGTGAATTGTTAGAAAATCCCATAACTCTTTATAGTAAGAATATCCAAAGTCCTTGCCTGAGTGTATGCTCAGAGTGGAAACCAGCTTTGGGGTCAGATAAGGTTCCTTGTTTCTGCACCTACAAAATGATTTCTCCCAGATTGAACTAGATACTTTACAATGACTGCCATTATACCAGTGTTGCTGATGCCTAAAAGAAACCATCCAAAGGACATTTCAGTGTCCTCCGAGATAGAACCGAGACTTCACTTCCTTCATAAGATGAGAATATGAACCTGTTGCATATATACATTTGGATATGTACCTGTCCCTTCTTGCTGAGAAATGTTTCCCTGTGCAGCAAAATTAATACTGATATTTAAATCTCATCAAAATGTGCCACTTGACAGTGAGTTTGAGGAATTGAGACATGCAGTCATTAGAACCATTGATTTTTACCAAAACAAACAAGAAACAAGAGCAGTGAAGGTGAAGTTGGTTTAGTTTAGTTCACAGTGATGACAGCTATAAATATCTGATAAACTGGGACAAATATTACTGAGCTCATAGCATGCTGTGAGGATTAATTGTACTAATTCACATAAAGTACTCATAATAATCTACAGCCCATGATAAGTTTCTGTAGCTGTAATTTTTATATAATTACACAATTTTATTTTTCTTACAACTTTTCAAACTTGATTTTTTCAAGATGGCACCTTTAGTCTTCATAAAAGTTTCCCATCTAATGACTGCTTAAGCTACAGTGTGCTGTCTAATCAATACTGTGCACTTCAGTTGAACCACATACTTCTCCTTCTCTTTCAATAATAAAAAAATGCATGACTGAAAATCCCTTCGCTCTAAATATTTTTGTATTTTATTTTGGTAATAATGTAGTAAATTTCATGTGGGAATATCTTCATAACTACCCTCATGTAGTACCCTGTTGCTTTTTCAAAAGTTTACGCAAGCCGGGCACCATCCACAATTGTAATCCTAGCAGCTCCAGAGGTGAGACAGTAGGATTTCAAGTTCAAAGTCAACCTAAGCAAAAGTGAGGTGCTAAGCAACTCAGTGAGACCCTATCTCTAAATAAAACACAAAATAGGGCTGGGGGATGTGGCTCAGGGGTCCAGTGCCCCTGAGTTCAATCCCTAGTAACCCCCCAAAAAAAGTTTACATAGCTTTTCACTGTCAGCAGTACAATATCTACTCTTTAATAAAAACTTATGCAATAGGAATTATAAACATACTTTTGGATATTTTCTACTAAAGCATTGATGACCTGAATTTATTTTGTTATATTTCTTTGATAGCACATAAAGAGGGAAATTGTGTTAGTGTTTACTATTTATCTGATCGTGAATAGAACTTCTTCACTCATTAACATACAAAAGCACTCAATACAAAAGTGTGAATGTGGGCATTTATCTCTGTGTTTATTTACTAATTGGTTACAAGGGTAAAATTAAATAAAACATTAATTTGGCATTTTTATGTTTAACATTGATGCTTCCAAAATTAAGATGAGTGGCAAACATTACAGGATGACATCATGTTTGTGGGATGATTGGGAAAGAGCATTCTCTAGAGCATGTTTAGCATCTCATTATGCTAAATGCTCTTTGCCAAGAGCTGCCTTATTTGACTCTGCTCAAAAAGGATTAAGGATACAATATAATACAAGTGAAAGCATGAAAAACTAGCATTTGAAGAGAAAAAAACTCCAGAAACAAAACAGGTTGCATTTATGACAACAATAAATTTTAAAGACAGGTTATGGTTCTCTCTAAATTCACAAGACAAAATAAAACATAGGATGGCCTTAAACTTTGTGGTTATGCTGTTTAAAGAAATTATGCATTAAGAGACTAGCTAACTCATGTGGAAATAAACAGAGAGAGGATTCTGGATTAGGAAAAATGAAGGCAAATCTTATTCTTAAAATAACTGCATTATTAGCTATTTAAATTTTTTCAGTTCTATGAGCCAATGAGCAGAGAAAACAACCAATAGGGCATGAGGGAGCAGGAGGTGGCGGGGAGAGAAATAAGTTTATCAAATAAAAATGATAGCATAGATTCTGAGAGGAATTGGCTTATGTGATCATGAAGGTGAAGTTCCATGATCTCTTTCTCAAGCTGGATATTCAAGAGAGTTGGGTCCAAATGATTTCAATAAGGCTTGAGATCCAGGGAATCCTGGGGTGTAAATGTCAGTCCAGTGCAGGAGCAGAGGAAATGAGATGTTCCAGCTCAAACAGAGAGGCAAGAAAAGGGGGGAGAATTCCTCTTTTCTCACCTTCTGCTCTATTCATGCATTAAATAGATTTAATTATGACCATTTATACTGGAGAAGACAATTTATTGAGCTCACTTATTCTAATGTTAATCTCTCCCAGAAGCTATACTACACTCACACCTCAAAATAATATTTAATTTGAATATTACTTGGTCAGTCAAGTTGACATAAAGATTAATCACCACACCAGTCGTTATCCAAAGGGGGTGATTGCAGAAGTCATTAACCATCAGTTCCAGAGTTAACAAATAGAAACCTTAATTCATGAGACTCCTTATCCCATTTGACTATCCTACAATATAATTTTAACTTTGTCATGATTAAACATGATTCTCTTTTTCTTGTAACAGAAGAAAAACATTAGATGTTGAGGTATATTAAGAAGTCACCTGAAATCTCTGTGGGTTGGTCTCCTATTTGGGTTGATAGCATACAGAGTCTAGAGTTAGACTCTGCATTTAAAACTAAAGCTGACATACTATCCTTAGAGTTGTAGAATAGGGTTTACTGAGCTATCTTCAGCCCCAAGCTCTGTCAATTTTTCACCCCTCTTTATTTGATTTAAAACTGGTAAGAAAACTAATGACTATGAATAGAGCAGTTTTGTAGATAAAAGAGTTTTAGATATGCTGTGATTTAGAACAATTTTTGAGGCAGGAGAGAATTATGGGATGAGCTTTCTAGTATCTGCCACATACAGTCATTGGGCATACTCAAGTCCAAATCACAACTCCACTATCCTTGATTGTCCATTACCCCTATTTTCCTGGGTCACCAATCAAAATGTAAGAAAATGCATCATGGCATCATTGGGAAGATTAAAATGAGTTCCGTTATGGAAATCTTCTGATGAAAAGCCTGGTCTCCAGTCAGAAAGAGAAAATCTAAAATGCAAAGTCCCCTTCCTTGTTAATTTATACTTTAAAAGACATAGGTGGTGACAGGGGGTGGGAAGAATGCCTCTAACATACTTTAAAGGCAATTGTTTTCTATGACTGAACAGTAAAAACATGGGAAATATGTTCCTTACTGTGGAACATGCAGATCTGCCTTCTAGTGCCATGCATATAGAAGCAGTAGACCAGAGAGGGAAGTTGCTGAGAGCAGAGTTGAGCTCCAGTTCTTCTGATGCCAAGGGGTACATGGGTCATCTTTTGAATCTGTTTATTCTGTGTGCAGAATTGCTAATATTATTTTTATTCCTGATCAATGTGTTAGTGTCTTAGTTATCTCATTCACCATGGTACTTACATTCAATTCATTTTGATTATGGAATCACACTTAAATTTTTTGTAACATACCTTGTAAATGTGTATAGTATTAGTATATGTAATATATATCATATATTGACACATTGCATTTGGGTAATACACCTATATTTGGCTTGTTAATACCATTATAATTGGTGGAAAATTAAATCCATAATATTCTAGCTACTAAGCTATCATTTGAATATCTAACTAAGCATGTGCTAAAACACATACTAAATGCAGAAAGTAATTTCCTTAATAGGCAGCAATAAGTATAAATAAATTCCTCTTTTTCTTCTGTTTACTTAATTGAAAATCTTAATTTTACCATGATGTTTTCATATTTTAAAAGATTAAAAAATTCCCTATTGCCTGTTAAAAAACTACCAATTTGAAAGGATGTGTACTGTGAATGATCCAATAAACAGAACCACAGTCTGTCTACACAAATTTCTTTCTGAAATATATTAAATCTCTAGTTACAATTAATGAAACAAGATTGCATAGATATTTTAAACATAAAGGAAGTTCATTTTAGTAAGATATATTTTGGAACTGTAGTTCATACTCTTAACTAAAACCTTTTTGACATAATCAGATAGTAGGCCAGGGTCAATATCAGGAAAGGTATGTGTGTATTGGGGGGAACCTGAGGTTATGATGCTGAGATGCTTGTGAGTAAATTTAATATTTGTGGTTTTTTTATTTTTATAAAATAAGCACACATAAAAACAAATAAGAGTCTAAAATGTAACCATTATAATAAAGACACACATTAAGTCAAAAACTGGCATAGCCAAGTATTACCTTCTTATATTTCATGGAAAAATATTTGGTGTGGAAATGTTTGTATGTGTGTCTTAGTCCATGTTCTGTTGTTAGAACTGAACACCACAGCCTTTGTAATTTATAAAGAATAAAGTCTTACTTGTCTCAGTTCAGACAGGTAGGAACTTCAAAACTAGGCAGCCTTATTCGGTGAGGTCCTTGGTGGTGGAGACTCTACAGTGTCTCACGATGCAACAGGGCATCACTAGATAACACAGAACTTCCTTGCCCAGCTGCCTTCTCTTCTTATAAAGCCACAATTCCATTGGACTAAGACACCACCCTTATGGCCTCACTAATTTTACTTACTTCCAAAAGGTCCAGAAATACCATAGTCAGTTTTTCGCCCTATTCACACATACTTCACAATGAGAATTAAATTTCAACATGAGTTATGGTGAGGACGATTAAATCATAACATTGTATTTTGTATGTACATATTCTTATATATTCATTGTCATATGTAGAGAAACATGTAACTGTGCGTTAACACACACAAATAAGCAATATGTGTGTGATATATACTTATAGAAATAAGTAGTATCTGCATGTTTGCACTATGTATACATACACATAAAGAAAAGGCGTTGTGAATTTTCCAAATACTTACTCAAAATTGACCAATGTGATTGCAACCTGCTTGTTAAAGTGCTATGCTTTTAGTTCACTTTACGAAACAGGCTATAGAAATTGGGAAACAAACAAAGAAATCTCAGTTTTATAATATATTCACACATTTTGTAAGAAAATTTGTGTCTTTTCATGCTGATCATCCAACCTCTGAAAATATTCTATGTTATCAAAATTGGATATCAGTAGGTGTTTTTGCTATTCATTCTATTGTTTTCCCTTTCACAGTTGAAAAAATGCATAAATAAAATGTAGCTGAGCTGTCTTTCTAGGATATTTTAATCATTTTAAATTTAGTTAAATCTCATTTTGTTGAAATAACTCAATCACAACAAATCAATAACCCAGTTAAATATAGTAAAGGGTTAGGGGTCTAGCTCAGTGGTAGAGCACTTACCTAGCATATGTGAGGCCCTGGATTCAATGTGAATCCAGGGCCTCACATATGCTAGGTAAGTGGATTCAATGTGAATCCAGGTCCACGTGAAGACACAGGAAAAGATGGTCCTCTGCAAGCCAATGAGAATGGCCTCCTAAGAAACCCAACTTGCCGACATCTCAAACATGGGCTTATTACCTCCAAAACTTCAAAATGATGAGTTTACATTATTTAATGTCCCTGGAAATCTCATTTTAGTGTGTTTTAGTTAAATTCCTATTATATATCTCCAAATAGGGAAGAAATACTATACACTTATTAATTGTAGTTATGCTAAGAATGTAGGATTACATAGAAGAATAAAGCAAACAAGAATTACACTAAAAGTTTTTGCCAAATGAAATAAGAAGGGGATTGATATTTTATAAGTCAGGGTTCTTTTAATATGCATGTTCTGATTGGATTTAAGTAAAGTAAAAAATTATTTTAAAAATACCAACGTTTTAATTTAGTGATTCCTATAGGGGAGATTGGGATTGTTAACTAGGAAAGGTACATTATGTATGTATGAAGGTGTGTTGGAGATTCTGGCATTTTAAAAATGTTTTTAAACTGGATAGTAGGTGTAAAGGTATTTATTTTATAGTTATATTTCAAACCAAAATGTATCTTCTAAACTTTTCTGCACAATTGTGTTTTGCAATAAGTTCTTTTGAATAAGAAAAGTTCCTTGCATTAACCGGCACTCAGAAGAGCATGACAGGCCAGCAGCTGTCCTACAGCAGGCATTCTGAGCATCTGTGAACACCAGCAGTCCCATTTTTCTCCACATCAAGGGTGCCACTTCTCCCTTTATCATTTGCTCCCATTTTGTCTTTTTCCAAACCCAGGGGATTGACCAGTCCAGCTTTTGTAACTATTATTACTTAGTAAATCCTTTCCCCCCATTTTTATTTAAGCATATATTAATGCTCTGGTACCTTGCCTTTAGCAATCATCATCAAGTTACAAGCCATGTTATGACTGTGAATGATCCTTTATTCTGTTTTCAAGTCTCTCAGTTTAATAAACATGTTAGGCTAAAGAGAGAGAGAAAGGGAGTAAAAAGGAAGAGGTAATTTCATCATAATAGAGGAAAGATCTGTAGAGTAGATGAAGGAAATTGAGGTTGAGGATGGAGGAACAGGATAGGGGAAGAACAGTGGAATGAATCTGTCCCAACTCTAGTATGTACATACATGAATATACAGGAGTGTATCTCAACAACAAATACATCCACAAGATGCTAAACCTATAGATAAATTGCAGAAATATCAGGAGGACAGCAGGGGAAAGGAGTTGAGTGAAGGGTTGGAGAATGAATTAGAGCAAATTATATTCCATGCTTCTGTCATTAGGCCAAAATATGTCTTAATGTTATATATAACTAAAAAAATCAGTAAAAAATAAAATAAATGAAATAGAATTATATGCTATATATTTAAATTCCTATATCAAAATACAATCATATAGCAAAAATATATTTCCAAAACTGGTAAACTTCAGTATTGTATGTAAATATATTTATAAATGTGAAAAAATCTTTAAGTCAGCTTGGAAAGTCACCATTGCAATCTTTACTTATATAAATGTCACCATTTATATAATTATTCCTACATCCTTCCAACAATTACATAAATGTCACCATTTATATAATTTTTTATATAATTTGCATGTATTTATTTTATTTTATTTCATTTTTTTAAATTTCATTCTGTTTTTTCCATTAAGGGATTATGAATGTAGACATGCCATTACTCCTCTAATTAATGAAGTATTGTAGATTGCTAGAAATGTTCATGTCTGTAATTTCCAAAGCAAAGGCTAGGGAATAAGAGTTGGGTAGGAAGTTATACTAGACATTGATCAAATAAAGATTTCTAAATTTTAGTGATGATTCTCCTGTAGAATTTTTTTTAATTATTGGTGAATCTGAAAACAAAAGGTGAATATTTAAAGACTTTGGAACTTTCTCATCCTTAGAAAAACCGTAAAAGTTTATGTAACCATGGAATGACTGAAGAAAAAAATAATTAATTTCTACTACAGTGTATTCAATTTCCTAAAAATGCATACTTGGTAGGGGCATTTTGTAGCTTATGTTTCAAGATCATTTCAGTAAGTTATTCATAGTAATTACAATGGTTGAGTATAGAGATTATATTTGGGGATGAGTTTCGAATATCATGAAGACTCTACATCCTTCCAACAAACTATGAAAGAGCTGAAACTTTTGTGGATGTGAATGAAACTTGCCCCTCCCTTTACCTTTCACAACTTCTAACAGTACCTATTTTAGGATTTATAGTACTTAATCTTATCAAGATTCTTTCTTTAAAAGACTTTTCAAATAAAAATCTGACCTACAGGTCATTTCGCTTTTAAGCAAGGTGAGCAAATTTTTTAATGTTTATAATTCCTATCTCCATTAAGTTAAGATGAAGGTCTGTATAAGGCAAAGCCTCATTTAAGGTCAGTATTTCTGGGAAATAGAAAGTTGCACATTGGTCCTTAGAGTTTGTATTACAAGAATAGGTAGAATATCTGTAGACAGGATATATGTGTATAAAGATAAATTTAAAAGAGATTATGAAGAAATGCATGTTTTATCCTTTAAGAAACAAATGATGTTTGTCTTGTTCCACCATGCAGTCTGTAAAAATTTTAAAAATTCAGAAAAATGTCGCTTTTTTTCCTCATCCATTTTAATTTACTAAACACATTTGCTGAATGATTCTGTGTGTGTGTGTGTGTGTGTGTGTGTGTTTGTGTGCGTGCTGGAGATCAAGCCCAGGGTCTTGCCCATGCTAGGCATACATTGAACTAGACCCCAAGCCAGCTGAAGTGGTTCTGATATATGCTTGTTCTACATTAGGTTGTCAGCTACATTTTTCTGAATGTGCTTTATTAGCTCACTTACTTCTAGCAAAGCTCTTATTGCTAATTTGATAGCTTCATTGTCATTTGCATCTTCTGTGTAATCCTTTGCTAGAAATTCTTGGACAGTTTTAGCACTTCAGCCTATTGCATTTGCCTTTAAAAATAAACAAATAATGAATATCATTTAAAAAATTTAAAAAAGAAACAAATGAAGATTTGTTTTGCTGTTCTTGCTGTGCTTAAAGAAAGATCATTCTTCTGCATTGTGTCAAAATTGTATATCTATTGGTACTCTACTGAAATTTTGAAAACAATTGTTATTGGATCTCTTTTCTCTATCCCTTAAAAATATGCCAGATGAAGGCTACAGCTTCCCCTTTACTTTTTGCATTAAAATCCAAAACTCAAATCTCATAGTACATCTAAGATTCATCTTTTAACTCTTCTTTATTACTGTTAGGCTTGTGGGATTTGAAATATTCTTTTATTCTTGCTCTCATTACTAAACCTTGGTTTAGAATGATTGACGTGTAGAATCTGGGTCTGAGGCTACATGACCTCTCCTTTTGGGATAAAACTTTATGGTTGATGAAGAAAGATAAAATAGGAACAACAGAGGCACTTTTTTGCAATGTGTACATGCTGGTGATGGGGCTACAACACAATTGCTCTGATATTTTCAAGGGTGATGGTTAGATTCTCCATATATAATGGGAGTTCATTTTATGTGTAAATTTAATTTTTTGGGAGGCCTTTGGTACTTGGACTTAATTTGATTCTTGCTATAGTTTATAACCCTTTCAAGAAGAGTACTAGCATCTACCTGCACACCTTCCTAAAGCATACCCTTCATATCAATTCTAAGTGAGATGATATTATACTATATTTGCTTCCTAATATGGAGATATGGAAAATTTTAAGGATATAATAATATGGCTAAGACTCCATAAAGGCTCATCTTTCCCTGATCCAACCCATTTTCTAATATTTGTTGAAGCTTATATCATGTCTACCATCTCCTGAGATCTCCAATTGAAGAGTAGGTCTTAGACTTTATGTTCATGTGCAATAATAATGTAACATCAAAGTACATCAAATTATCTCTCTCATCATGAACTGCTTTGATATGGTGACTTGACTAATGAGACTCTTCAGGTTAATTAGCTCATCAAGTAAACAGCTAAGGTAATAAGCTCATTCTTACCTCATGCATTGTACTTTCTGGAGTTGCTATTAAAAAAAAAGACCACAGATTGAATGATTGGAACAGCAGAAATTAATTTTCTCATAGTTATAGAGGCTAGAAGGCCAAAACAAGGTTTTGGCAGGGTGGATTTTTTTCCCTGAAGCTTCTCATCTTGCAGATGATTATATTCTTCCTGTATCTTTGCATTGTCTTCCTTCTCCAAATGGCTGTGTTCAAATATTCTCCTCTTACTGGTAAACATGTCATATTAGATCAGGGCCCAAATGACCTCATCTGATTTAATTATTTCTTTAAGATGTTATCTCCAAGTATAGCTGCATTCTGAGGTAGTGGGAGTTATAACTTCAACACATACATTTTTTTGGGGGGGTGAACAATTTAGACCATAACAGATCCCTGATCTCTATGACTGATTTTCTTTGAGTACCCCCACCCCGGTGTGGCTTTGCAGAGTTTAAAAGACCACACATAAGGTCAGAAAGATCTCTCTAAGATGACCTCTGATCTCTGCACAGACCCAAGACAAATTTTGCAGATCAGTCATTTCCAGCTTCCTGATAAACTCTCACTTGGCATAAACACAGGAATTTAGTTGATCATACAATTGTACTTCATCCTTTCCACAAACCTAGAGACAAATATGTGAAGTCAAAAGTTGACAGTTCTCTTTATAATTTGGAGTTCTTATGACCTTGTTTTCAGATTTTTGCCTTTTTTGCCAATGCCAGGGAAATCAACAAACAAAAAAATTCCCTTCATTCTCTTAATATATTAGCCAAATAAACAAATGCTTGGCAAAATGACTTGTGCAAAAGGAATTGTGTAAGAGGGACATTGGGTCCTCAAAGTACCAACTGAAAGACTGAAAAGGGGAACAAAAGCAAAATCACTTCCAGAATCCTACAAAGCAGGAATTTCAGAAATTGTTTTATAAAAGAAATTAGCTGACTGTAATGAGTTAGCTGAAAAAAACTGATTCCAATATTTTTTTCTATTTTTACATGCCTTTATTTCAAGATTAAAATTCCTCCAAATTCATATGTGATTATACAGGCTGAGACTGATCTAATCCTCTTTCTCTATTAACATAATGAGATGAAGAAATTACATCCTATTCTTATGCATTGAGATGCACACCTGATTCCCACTGCTCACCATTAGGGCTACCAGGCAGGATGGAAGCAAGGACATGGTGGGGACACAAATTTCACAGATGCTGTGCAGCAGGAGAACCTACCAAATAACTACTAAAAAAGAATGGGAAAATTGGAAGAGAAAGAAACTTTTTATCCATTGTCCACATTGAAACCAAACTTTCAGTATTGCACTGTTCTAAAAGCCACAATGACACTGTTAGCTGGGAGGGCAGTCTTCAATAGATTGAAATGCCCTGTAGGTGGTGCACTTCCATTGGCTTACGTTTCAGTCTTCCAAGTTCTGAAGTAGTTTTATAGAAATCTTGGGCCTGCCTGAATGACATATCCTGCATTAATATGACAGCAAGCCTAGACAAAATAATGAAAAACATCTACCAGAGCATGAAAATGCATTTTTATTTGGATCACCAAAGTATATGTTCAAATAAAAATTTGTCTCTTTGTATTTAGTAATACAGAATTATTTACATTTGTTAAGATAATATAGAATTACATTTTTTAAAAAAAATTGTCCCAAGAGACATGGGAAATGTAGCCAAGAACATTCTTATTCTATTAATTCTGAAAATAAAAATAAAATCCTATGAAGTCTGGGATCATTTTTACTAAACTGGAAAAATGTCACCTGATTTTGCTGTGCTTTAGAGGATATTCCAGAATTGCAAAATAGTTTTATTTTTAATGTATATTTTGCTTTGTTTCAGTGATATTTTGCATACTCCATTACTGTGATGGTGAGAATTTAAATAATCTGTCTTATATACATAGATTCCCAGTAGCTGTTGCCATATAAAAATTGTGATAATTCTCACTGGATTTACATTGACAAGGGCTGCATAATTTTATGAAGATGACAAATTATAGATTAGTGAAACTGTGAGTTGAGTTGGAATTATTTTAATGTAAAAAATTATTTCTCAAATCATCCTCAAATTTTAGAAATTAGTTTCTATAAGCTTCAGAGTGAGCATCTAAGTTTGTTCTTTCAATAAACTAAAGCAATAATTATGGAGAAAAACCATTTAACAGACAACATTTCTGAGTTAATAATAATAATAATAATAATAATAATAATGATAATAATTCTCTAGTCATCAACATCTCCACCACGAATCACCTCATGTCCATGTGCCCTGGGACAATGGAGACACCATACATTCTCTTCGTGGAATATAAAATTAAGAATTCAACTCTATTTGTAATTTAACACAGAACTAATTGAATATCATTGAGAGAGTTAGCAATGTTTAACATTTCATTCAGTTATCTATTTCTCTCCAATGCAGACACACCTTCATCCTTGTAGATTACTGGGGAATTTTTTTATAATTATTAGTGTATGTATCTAATTGGCTTGCTAATGGATTTTTAATACACAAGTTCCAGACTGATAAAGGAGCAATTCTGCAAACTTACAGATATAATGACTTTGATTTTTAAGAGAATTTACTGCTGAACCATTATTAATAGATATCCATCAGCCCTCAATTACTTCTTAACTAATGTGACAGAAAAAAGAACTAATTGGAAATGCATAGTGATAGATGACACCTGCTGCACCATGCACCACTCATGTGTCCAGGCATCTCTTGATGAGTATAAAAGGGAAATCTGTCTGCAGGTTGTGCTGTGGCAACATATCGCAGAAATCTGGAAATGTGGAGAAGAGCTATAATTGACATAGAGTGGAGGAGACAGTGGTGTCAATTCCCCCTAATGAAAAAGATGAATTAAATAACTACTCAGTAAAAACCTTTCTATCTTCAAGTGACATTGTGGAAAGTTAAAATATTTTTTCCTTTGCTACATAATTTTATTTCAGCAAAAAATTAAAAATCAGAATACAGAGCACTTTTGTTTAAAATCATTAACTGCCATGTGATGCTAAACATACTAAGTACTGTAATAATGTAATTGTAAAGTCAGTTGTCTTTGCTAGGGGCTTATGGTGGTGGATGTGACCTGCATCTTTGGTGGACATATAGTTCTTTGTGCATGAAAATATTAAGTGAATCTTTGTGCATGAAGACATTAAGTGATACTATTCATTAATGAAAACTTGATTCAGTGAATCATTTTAGAATGCTCATGGGGTACATGGCATGACTTTGATAAATAAAGTTAGTGAACTGAAATATGTTCATTTCCAAAGAAGAAGGGGGTCACAGATGAAGGAAGCACAAATTGACTAGAATGATCCCGGATGAAATAAAATTAGGTATCAGCTTGTTTGGTTAACTCTTCCTCTCTAGTGCTTTTAAATGGATAATGGCATTTTTTTTTTGTCAGATGTCATAAGTCTACAATTATTCTAGTTTTATGACATCCACTGAAGGAAAAAATGTCTTCACATACATTTATAAACTTGGAAATTTCAGGAGTGAGATAAGAGTCTCACTTTTCTCTTATCAGAGTATATGTTATTCCCATGTGTTCCAGATTCAGTTTAAGTTTCAGTTTGATATATGATTCTCTAAAATTTGATTTTATTAGTCTGTGAAGAGAGTACACGAAGCTCATAGTCATGTTTAATGGGGTTGCACCTAACATTAAAGAAGAAATCTGAATGACATTATATTTACTTGTGGTATATAACCAATTTTATTTTTTGATACAATTACTTCTGTGTTGGCTTGATTAGACATATATTTTCTTAAAACAGTTTATCATAATGATAATAGCTACCTCTTTTGGAATGCATTTGAAGGTCTATATTATGGTAACTGGTCTACATAAGTTAACAATCACAACTTTCAAAGGTCTTTTAGCAATATCCCTTGAAATTTTTCCAACTTTAGGTGTTAAGTGTGTGATAGCAAACATACATTTTGTATAAAAATACTATTAGTAAAATATACTGTATAAAAATGTCCCTACTAATGGGATCAGGAATCTTCAGTTAATTACCTACAATTTATTTGATTTTTTTTTTTTCCTTTCAGAGTGTCTATATGACTAAGGCATGAAATAAAGTTTTATACTAAAGGCAAATATTTTGTGAGGTTGACATTTAAACTAGTTGTATTTTCTTTAGTGATTCATATTTCCTCCTCTCCTGTGGGTAAAGCAAACTTCTTCATGATTCTATACTGTTTCATTAATCATATGTACATGTTCAGTTACATAACGAGAGTATTTTGCCCTGAGACAATCTCCCCCTTAAATGACTTTGGACACTAAAAGTTTAATTTATTATATGTTGATTCATATGCACTCTCTTGTGCTGTAGCTTACTAGCACATATATGACTGCATTTTTAGAACAGAAGCAGTTTGAGACAACAAAGAGGGAAGAACTTCATTTTCAACATGTGTTTCCCTCCCAAGAAAAGTGCTCTACATACGTGTTTTGGAGAGCCAGATCAAGAGAGAGAGAGGGTGGGTAGAAAGATAGGTACAGAGGTAGACAACATTATAGTGATTGGCTGATCTCAGGAAGCACAGAGCTCAGGCATTTCCTCTTCCCTTAATTGGTCTGATCATAAGCCTAGCAAGACCATAATCAGGAACTTAACATGAGGGTGTTAACGGCTACTGGCAATTTGTAATTAGTCAAATGCCTGCTATGTATGCTTGTTTGTTCCATATTAAACTTGAGTCGGCATTTTCAGAACCTGAGCTCCCGGCATGGTGTTAGCACCATCACACTCATCATCCTTACTCCCACAGGCCGCTCCTGTTCCACTTCACATTTTGGCACCCCTGACGTGGGACCCCTGCCAGAGGGTAAGGTAAGCCTAAGTCAGGTGAGTGATCTGCACTCATCTTCTTCACCCCTGTAGGCAGAGGGTGAGGTAATCCTTGTTGGGTGAGTGACCTGCTCAACATAATAGGCATGGGAAATTTGTCCCCTGCTTCGTGGACAAACCAAGTAGCCAGTCTGCAGGCATTGGTGTGCAGTAGGCATATTAAGGTAGAGGATAAAGAATTTAATCATATTTGGGAACTAGTAATATGTCTTTGTCTATGGATGAATTCTGATAGTATATGGGACCCTGAATGCTGGCAAGAAGTATTACGGCAGGCACAAAAATGGGAAGCACAAACAGGGGACCAACCTCCATGGACGTTTTACCCAATAATAACAGCTCTTCTGGGTTGCTTGCAGGGGTTGGATCAACTCCCGTGGGAGAGGGACCCCCCTGGGCCTTGGCTGCCCAGCTGGAGGACAAGTCTCTTGAAAATGAAGGGGTCCAAAAAGATAAAGAAACAGAAACTGCACCACAACATGGCATCAGTAAAGAGGAGGAGGAGGAAACTGCAGCCTCACAGGAGGAAGTAAAGCCCTCAGCCTTTGTGCCTAAGCCACAAAGGGTGACTGCTCCCCCTGCTGACATATATCCCTCTTTGCCACCTTATCAGGCGTGGAGTTCTCAAATCCCTTAGCAGAGTTGCCCATAGGGCTGGAGGCCTATAAAACCCTCTGCGAACAACGGGATAAAAATTTGGCTATGAAGGAAGATTTTTTCAAACAATGCCCCAAAAAATCCCCACAAGTTTTTCCTGCTAATGTTGATCCAACACCCGCCAGACCTATGTCCTGGTATCCAGTTGAGATTGAAACCATACAGCAACTTCACAAGGCCATCAGAGAGGATGGTTTGAGGTCTCCTTATGCCATGTAATTGCTAGAAAATCAGTCTGTGCTGCTAATGTGCCCCACTGATTTCAGGGACTTAGCTAAAGCTGTTTTATCTCTGGAACAGCTTTTATTGTGGAATGCCGCTTTCCATGATGGCTGCCTAGAACAAGCTGAAAGAAATTTAATATCAGGTCAGCAACCACATGTACAATTAACACCTGAAGTCCTTAATGGCTCAGGCCCCTTCATAAGCCTGGCAGTGCAAGCAACAGGACCGCCCATCTATTTTGATCGAGAATCGTTGCAATACGGGCCTTCAAGAGAGTAGGAGATATAAAAGGAAAAGGACAAAAATTAGCAAATCTAGTCCAAGGTCCTCAACAGCCATTCCTCACATTCCTCCTGAGAGTCCTGAAGTTGTGGATAGGAGAGTAGAAAACCCTGAGGCTGCTGAAGCATTAGCAAGGGACTTTATATGGGAGGGATGCAAAAAGGAATTCAGGCAAGCTCTTGCCCCATTTAGAAGCAGTACCTTGGATGATTGGGTATTAGCAACTAAAGACATTACTGGAAATGAGGGAAAACACCAGCGAATGGCTGCTGCGATAGCGCAGGGAATAGTCCAAGCACATGTGGCTACTCCAAAAAGGCAAACCAGAGGTTGGCACTATGGACAACAGGGCCATTATAAACATGGGGTTTCCACGGGAGCCCCTAAGGGCCTCCTTCTCTCTAAATATTCTAAATGCAAAAAGAGATTTCACTGGGCCAAAGATTGTAAATCCAAATTTGATGCTGATGGAAAGTCTTTAAACTCCCAATGGGGTGCCCTCCAGCCCCAGTAAGGAGGGATCATTTACCTAAAGTTCATTGGACCATCCCTGTGGTAGCCCAACAGCTGATGCTATGTCTTAAAGTCAATGGCAAATTATTCAAAGGAATGATAGATTCCAGAGCAGAAGTGACCCTATTGACGCTATTAAGGGAAGAGGAAATGCCTGAGCTCTGTGTCCTCAGGTAATCCTACAGGGGACACAAAATACAGCAGCAAAATAGCATAAAGAATTTTCAAATCATACCATATCACCGTAGGAGCGTAAAACACTACTTTTTGGCCACAACTCCACATAAACATCCTCAATTTGTCATAACATGAACAATTCACTTTCACCCAACCCACAAAACTTCCTACCACAACCACAGAATAATAGTTCTTAACATAGTTTTTTTACATTTTTTTTTTTTGTGTGTGTGTGTGTGTGGTACTGGGGATTGAACCCAGGGCCTCCCACTTGCTAGACCAGAACTCTACAATTGAACTACACCCCAAACCCCATTGCTCACTTTTAAACTTTATAAAAACTAGATTTCTTCTTTCCTTAAAATATGCTTTATCACTCTGATTATATTGTTTTCATAATATCTGCTTCTCCAGGTGAAGATGGTCCAATGGACTTCATATGGCAGTCCTTGCCTCTCCCTTTCCCTTGTGTGTGTGCCTGTGAGCACGGATAGACGAACACAATTCTTCTGAATAAACAGCAGCTAATACATCAATGTAATAGATTATTCTCCCAGTGACTTCTCAGGCTCACAATTGTCTAAATTGGGCATTTTATATTAAAACCACAAAACAATATAAAATTCAGTTTTTACTATCAAAAGTGTTACAAACCAGGCACAATGTTACATGCCTGTAATCCCAGCAGCTCAGGAGACTGAGGCAGGAGAATATCAAGTTCAAAGCCACCCACAGCAATTAGCAAGGCCTTAAGCAACTTAGTGACACCCTGTCTCAAAATAAAAAATAAAAAGGACTGGGGATATGGCTCAGGAGTGAGCACCCCTGAGTTCAATTGCTGGTTTAAAAAAAAAGTGTTACAAATTTGAAGAGAAAAAATGTAAATGTAAATAGAATTAAAATTGCCAGAAAGAACCAAATAACAGTATGAATCACAGCAGATAAAGATAGAATTTAAGAATGGGAGTGATAAGGTTTATTGATCCTTAATAAATGAAATATTCACTTACTCAATATCCCATATTACTTTCACATTAAAATCTCTTAACAATTCTAAGGGCTGGGGATGTGGCTCAGCTGGTAGAGTGCTTGCTTCCTAAGCAGCACAAGTCCCTGGGTTCAATCCCTAACACCAAAAAAAAAAAAAAAAAAAAAAAAAAAAAATTCTATAAGAAAGCCTCAAAGGTTAACTTGTCTAGGGAGGAAACCGAGATGCTTAAGACTGAATATTTTTCTCAAGTCTCACATGTACTAATGAAGTCAAAATTTCTCAGGTTTGTCTGACTCCTGATCCTAACTGGATGAGTTAGGAAGGAGGGAACTCAGTCAATTTTAAAATCATATTGCTTCTGCTGGAAACCACACTGGAGGAGGTAGGTTCTGAGATGATCCTGAAAATCATTTACCTTTTTTTTTTTTTTTTTTGTGGTTCTAGAGATTGAACTCAGGGGCACTCAACTACTGGGGCACTCAACCACTGAGCCACATCCCCAGCCCTTTTCTGTACTTTATTTAGACACAGAGTCTCACTGAATAGCTTAGTGCCTCACTGTTGCTGAGACTGGCTTTGAACTCACAATCCTCCTGCCTTAGTCTCTGGAGTCCCTGGGATTACAGGAGTGCACCACCACAATGGGCATCATTACAATTTTGATTGATGAAGATAAAGAGGAACAAGAAGACAAAATAACAAGTCTAGCTCAGTTTCTGGGGTGCAAATATCTAGCTTCTCCATCTTATCAGTGATCACTCTTACTTTCAAAGACTGGGTATTTTCAAAGACTGGGAAAGACCTGACATGAAAATTTGACTATAAACCTTTGCTTTATACTTACTATTGCCAATCATGTTTTGGAATGACTTCAGAATGGATTTGAAAGATATTAAGCTTGCTTTTACAGATTGACCCTGAAAAAGCCTTGAAAGAATCTAAGAGACACTCCTTTGTTCCCTCATTGATTAAGAGAAAGGAGATATTTCCAGCCCAGTGAAATGTAAGAAGCCTAATGTCAGGGGCTGAAAGAATCATCATTCTGTCATGGTGGGTGCAACTCCAGATCTTGGGTATAACCCCATCCACTGCAGATAGAAATGTCTGGCAAACAGTAGAAACAATAAGATTACTGAACAACATAGTGACTTGTTCATAATATACTGCTGCCATAAGTGTCAAGAGATGGGTAATAAAACAGCGTGTGAATGACCAGAAGTGAGAGCTTTGGAATCCAGACCTTGGCACACAGTACATCAGTGATTTGTATCGCTTAGTCATAGCAAAATGGAGGAGGTTGCCCAGATGAATCTCTCAGAAGGAAAACCAGCAGCCTTTGGTATCTACCTTAAGTATGTTTAGCAGCAAAGGATAAATCACTATTGCTTCTTTCTCAGAAAATAAGCCTATTTTCAAGGTGCCTGCTTGCAGTTACCAAAGGTGGAGAACTTATTTTTTAAGAACATAAGGAATTAGCATTTCAGCAAAACAAGTGCTGTTTTGCTTCTATCCAAAAAAAAAAAAAAAAAAAAGAAAGAAAGAAAGAAAAAGAAAAAGGAAGGTTAATAGTTAATCTGTGTCTAAAAGAATTTACAACATACAGTCCTGCATGCGGGCACACAAACCCTTCCACATCTTTGAGTTCCCTCACACTGGTGCCTGTTTTAGTAATATTTGAAGTATTTCATGACAGTGCTACACTTTGTTTCATATGTTTTAAATGCCCACTAAATATGAAATGAATTAAATTATTTTCTTAGTGAAGAAAGAAGATCCACATAGAGAAAAATTGGTGATGATAACAACAAGCTACTTTTCTCAAATTCTACTTCAAAGAAGATATATAGAATATCTGTGGTCCCCATCAAGCTTAGCCAGCTAATCTTGCTTTGTCATACTCCTATGTAAGTAAGATTATCTATGACTAGTGAGTTTTGAAGACAGCATGGTATTCATATCTTCTTGCTGCAAAATCTCATCATGTTGACTTGTTACAACTGATTTCTTTATATTCAACAAGCAAAAAGGGATTCCCACTGCCCCCATAATGCCATATAGCTCATTGGATTTGCAGCTCAAGATATGAAGATTTAATGCTCTCATAGCAGCCCTGAGTAAATCTGACCTAAGTTCAATTATTCTTTTGGAAATGGATAAGAGAGATGACCCTAAAAAATCCACACACTCCCTTGCTGACCTTGGATACAACTGCCAAATATCCAAACACTAACATTTCACCCTTATGAATGACTAACATATTTTTCTAAAGTATTTGGTCCTCAAACAGTAAATTCTGAATTAGATTAGGCTTATTTATTTTATTCTCATATCATTTAAAAATGATAATAATAAGAAGGGATTCAAAAGTTAAGAAATATTGAAGAATGTGTACATGAATAGATGTAGTATATATAGTTTGTCTCTAGAAAACAATGAAATGAATACACATGCTTGCCTACTGTGAAGGCAAGAAGTCTGAAATTGTGTGAATAAAAGAGTCTTAGACTGTTTATTTAGTTGCTTCAACAAATCTGATTATGTCCTATCATGGGTCAATCACTAATTAAACAGCAATGATTCATAATTGGAAAAGGATGTCATAATCTCTACCCTCACAGGTGATTAGTCTGATAGGTAAAGCTGAATAGTAAATAATCCCACAAGTAATTATGTAAATTATGAGAATTTCAGGCTAAAATGTTTGGGTATACTCTGAAACTAATCATCTTGGAGAGATCTAACATATTGTGTTTGGGGATAAGGTCAGGTAGTGTTGTTTGATGCCCACATGAGATGTCCTTCTGGTGCTATTCTGAACACAGGAATAAAATTTCTGTGTTTTTAAAAAATTTTATGGGTTCTGATGAGTTTGCATATTCTGAGTTATAGAAGAAAAAGTAAAATTATCTCAATAAGTCTCTAAGACAGTTTTAAAAGGAGTCATGCTAAATACATGTTTCCTATTTTCCATTGTTCCAGTATAATCCTCCCCATGTTCCAGACTCTCAAGAAACTTTAGCTTTGAGGGATCTCAACACAGACTCATATTAAATGGAGTAACATCACAATTGTCTTCTGTATACTTGTACGCACCTTAGACATCCAGTATAGATTAACAAAGTCACCATGCTTGAGTTGAAAAATACCCTCAAGAACAGAAACTCCAGGGAATGACAGCTAATTATTAGCACTGATTCTGGTTTTGGGTGTCATCTGGAGGAGTGTTGAACGATAATTCTGGGACATGTTTAGGGCATGTTCCTAGGACAGGAAAGTATGGATGTAGATTCAGTTTTTCTTAGTCAAAGAACAGGATAGCTGTAGTTGGTTGTACTATTATTCAACATCCAGTGCTCTCAGTTTTATACCTTTCAAAAATTTCCTTGAGGAAAAGTTACCTATTTAAAAATGTAATTCATCATACATTAACAATAGACTTAAAGACAGGTGTGATTTTACTCTTAATGTAAATATGGTGTGTGTACTTAGTTCTTATTTAAAGCAATTGCTCCAAATAAAAACTGCATTCAGGCATATAGTAGCCATTGAGTCACACACATTTTTTTTTTTAATTATGCTTTGAGATCTAAAATGCAAAATAATTTCAAAACATAAACACACATTAGAGAAAACCACTAAATCTGTGTCTCTCCATTGTGAAAACATAAAATATTCAGAGAATATAAAATAGGGACATGGACATTTGAGACATATTAGTATCACTGATCTTATTAATATCTAATCACTTGTCAACATAACTTAATTGAAAAACCAAAGATTTTATGATTAGTTACACACACAGGTTTGAATTTCAGTTTCAGTGTTTTGTGATTATATAACCTCTGGCATGTTAGTAATTTCTTATCATTCATTCACATTTTCCTACTTAAAATATCTAAGCAATTAAATTATAAAAGTAGAGATATGAGGAGAATTGAAGGAATGAATATGTGTAAAGTATTTGCAACTGTAGGAGTTTGAGAACTACTAATTCCTTTTTTTCACATACGGTTTGCATTTCACAATAAATAATTCTAAAATTGTATGAATAAATCATATAATTGTTTCCTCTTTATATGTTACATGCATATATGCATTCTGTATATTCATCTTCATTCATTTGTTTTCTAGGAAAGACGGTCCTCTTCTCTTTTTAGTCATCTTTGTTAGGTAGCACTGAGCTCAAGTATCTCTTTTTCAGAAAACTATCTCACTCTCACTAGACATAGTTGTTGTTTCTCTCTCTGCATTCCCACAGAATTCTCGACTCACCTCTGCCAAAACACTTACCACAATACATAATCATCTCATGCATATTCTCTAGTCAGTCTACCCAAGTGGATATAGTTGATTTCCATTAAGTTACCTGCTAATGACTTAAGCATAGTTTTTGTCAAGTTTTTGTTTTGGATGAGAAAATAAAAAGCAATTCTGTTGAAGGTATAACTAGAGCAGAGTATATATTCTTTTTCATTATTAAAAAACAACTTTTCACTATTACTCTTATGTTACTTGTAAATCTTTTGTTTTGGATGGAAATACAAAATTTTATGGTGAAATGATTTTATATACTGCATTTAATGAGAAATAAATCAAGTTACACATTTCTATTTATGTAAATGTTTATTTTTTTAAATAAAAAGAAACAAATAATCATGCCATTTCTCTTGACTTGATTTCTTGTGATCACCTAATTGCTTTAAGCTTCAGGTATATCCCAAAAGATTAGTTAATTACATTCATGTCAAATAGATTCCAATTTTTCCTTTATGTCTATAAATAGGTTTAAATGTTACTTTAAATATCATCATTGCCTAAAAAATTCTATAAGATCTATAATTAGGAAGGATAACAGTTCCATAATGATGTTAGTTTATTACTTTACCAGAGACAAAAACATTAGAAAGCACATTTATACCTGGTACTATATATGAAAAAATTGCTTTTGAATAAAATTGATAAATACATATTGAAAACTGAAAATACGGATTATTTTTTAAAAATCTGAGTTATAGGCAGCCTTCATAAAATCTCAAAGCCCAGAAATGTTCATTTTTGTACTGACCATCAAGGGAACAGAATGGTTGGATGTTTGCATTCTTTAATGAAGCTTGCATCCCACTTGCCTAGAGAAGCTATGACTGCTTGAAGAAGGGATCAGGGGGCAGCTGAGCTGCTTCTGTATTCATTGTCAGGCAGATCCCAGGGGATTAAAAGCACCATGTTTACCACAAAGGACTATTTGCAGCTAAAGTGCTATTTAGAACATCGATTTTACTTATGAAATTATGTTTCAAAGATGTTGTATTGTGCTAAAGGAAAAAAAATTAGTAACCTGAAATAATATAGACAGCAATGAAGTGTATCAAAATAAGAATAAATTGCACACTTTCTCAGGATTCTATAAGCTTTAGTTTTTGAATGTATAAAATTGGGATAATGTCTGCCATACTGGAAATCTCATCTCTCCACTAGCTTACCATGTCCCCCAAAACACCATCATGAAAACTAACAACTGATCTTTATGCAGTGCATTCCATATGCCAAAAAGTGTTTTTTTCTTTTTTTTTTTTTTTAATTCTGAATACTTTTGTCTAATGAATCTGGATATCTACATAGGAAATCCCTATGATGCAGATAAGGAAAAATATTTGACCTACTTTTTAAAATGTTGGATAAGTTACATCTGCCTTAAAGGTAAAATAATTGGTTTTGGATGTAGCAAGCCATCTTTTAAAAATTCACTATGTTGTTATATTTTATTAAATTATACATACTTTGATGTGTACAACCTATTCTAATAGCCTTCCCTGAGCGCTGAGAATATAAAGAAGGAATGCTACAGGATTCCTGATCTTCACATGGATGCTGAGAACACTATGATATATCCTAACATATACTTTACATTGAAAAAAGAATAGAGGTTTTGAGGATGTATTTGGGATTAATTAAACCTCTGCAACCCAACTGAATCATTAATTTCTTCCTTGATCAGGTAGTAAAAACCATAACATCCTAAAAGTGTTACTGTTGGAAACCACTGGTTCAGACTGATGGCAACTGAGGGACTGAGTTCATGAACTAGACCAAGATCTAGTATGCTGGCTCAGGAAACTTCTCAAGTCAGGTTAAGAAAGTGTTTCCCAGTAAATCCAATAACACATTTTCATAAAATTACGCACAAATTGTATTCTAACTTTACATATTTGTATATGAAAATGTTTAATTCTTCCATAGTCATGATGTCACAATTACTATTTCAAAAAGCAACTGTATACAGGGCCACATGTGCAATTGAGGCCAAAAATCATCCTTCTCATGTGTCTTCATACATAAGAGATCTTTTAATTCTTGTAACTCCTATGAGGTTACATGATAATCTAAGGCACAGAGAGGTATTTTGTTCAAACTCTTCAACTAGCAAGTGGCAAAATTGGTTCTGTGAACCCAGACCATTTGGTTGAAGGTAGTTAATTTTAAATCTCATTCTGTCCTCTTTTATTTGATATATCTGGTTGCTGAGAATTAACCTGTCTTCAAATCTGTGCAAATTTGTATTTGCATGTAGATCTTCCTGGAATATCTTTTTCACATTTTTCCCTAAAGTAATTCGTCCTCACATTTCAATGTTCTCCACAGGAGTAATGGCTTACAGAAGATTACCTGATTTCCTTGCCTTCTCCAAGCATTTCTGTGAATCATGAAAATCAGTGTTAGCTTGAATTATGCTGACATTCACTTTTTTAATGCCTTTCTGTTCTCTCCAACTAATCTAACAATTGTAAGGGCAGAGACATTGCAATTTCTAAATACTTTCTGCATATGAAGAGTAATATGCAGAGATAACATGAATTCATGTGGTAAAACTCTTTGAACCACAAAGTACCATGTAAAATGGTGCTTGTTCTTCAGTAAGGCAGTCAGAGAATGTTTTTTGAATTGACAAGGAAATAGGAAAATCATAAGGTAAATTAGTGTAATACAAATGTTGCTAATTTGTTTCTGATAAAATGGAAAATGCTAATTTTACTAAATACCAAATACTAAATGAAGAGATGTATTTGTCACTGAATATCATGGTGAGGTTGCAGATGCTGATAAAGAAGAGTGGTAATGCAGCCCATACCCATTATATACTTTGAATAGTTGAATAAGAAGGAACCAATGGCTGGGTATGTTGATGATATGATATAAGCAGAAAGATACAAACTTCTGTATTCTTGGGAGATTGCAGATTGTGAATAAAGGCATGGTTGCCAAGCTGGATTGGAAGAACTTCTAAAGAGAACTTTAGATAGCCTCTCTATCTAAAGAGGAAGAAGAGGCTTGGGGATATAGCACAGTAGTAAAGCATCTCCCTAATATGCATGAGGCCCTGGGTTCAATTTCCATTACCTAAAAAAGTTAAAAAACAAAAACAAACAAGCAAACAAAAAACAGAGAAAGCTGGACCTCTTTTTTCCTCCCAGTTTACATCATTTTAATTTCCATCTCATACCTGATGGCTTTGGCTAGAGTTTTAAGGACTATGTTGAATAGGAGTGATGAAAGTACGCATCCTTGTCTTGTTCCTGTTTTTAGAGGAAATGCTTTCAGATTTTCTTCCCTTTAGTATGATGCTGGCCTTGGATTTGTCACATGTAGCCTTTACAAAGTTGAGATAAGTTACTTCTATCCCTAGTTTATCTAGTGGTTTTAACATTAATGGGTACCATATTTGGTCAAATGCTTGTCCTGCATCTGCTGAGATAATCATGTGATTATTGTCTTTTTATGTGGTGAATTACATTTATTCATTTCTATAAGTTAAACCAAACTTGCATCTCTGGAATAAAATCTACGTGATCATGGCACTATTATCTTCACTATCCTTTTCATGTGTATGTAGTTTGCCAATATTTTATTAGGAATTTCTGCATCTTTGTTCATCAATGTTATTGACCTGAAGTTTTCTTTCCTTGGTGTGTCTTTGTCTGGTTTTGGTATCGGGGTGATATTGGTTTTCTTGAATGAGTTTAGCAGTGTTACTCCTTTTCTACTCATGGAATAATTTGAAAAGGATTGGTATTAGTTCTTCTTTAAAGATCTGTTAGAACTTGGCTGAAATCCATTCATTCCTGGGCTTTTCTTTGTTGGAAGTCTTTTGGTGTCTGCTTCAATTTCTTTCTTTCTTTTTTTTTTAAAGCCAAAGAAGGCTTTACTTTTTATTTTTTATCTGGCCAGGGATGACCACCCTTACACCTAAAAGGAGTGTGCCAGGGGATCGTACATTAGTTCTTTGTTGCCAGCATTTATAGGGTGGGTCTATAGGGAGGGAAGGGATTAAGGCGGGACTGACTCTCCCTCTTCATGGCATTTGAGGATCTTTTGGGGGAGTATAACATTATATTCATACATTCCCAGAATATACCAATATGATTTGGCCAATATTACTCCCCAGCACTTCTCCCTCCTCTCCCTGGTTCCTGTACTCCGCCTATCTCCTCTAATACTAAATAGATTGTGAACACATGACATTTATTGGTTACATTATATTCTCTCAGAAGGTAAATGGTAGTTTAACTATTCTGTTGTATGTTTACATAGTCTGAATTTTGATGGTCACACATATAATCCTGAAATAGGACTCATTTACATCAATCCTGGTAATTCTGTAGCATATGTTCCTGAACAGGCTCTTGATTGCTACATTGTTCTCCACAGAATTCCATCAACAGTCCTGTCAGCATGACGACAGCAGCCTCCAATTTCATTACTTGATATCTTAATATGGATCCGTTTAAGTTTTCTATATCCTCATCCTGTATTTAGAAGAACCCCAAAATTCCAAAACTCCACCAGAGGACTTCTAGGACTCATAAAGTAATTCATTTAAGTAGTAGGATACAAAATTAAAACGCATAAATCAATTTCATTTCTATAATCTTCTGATGAATCAGCTGAAATAGAAATTAGAAAAACTATTCCACTCATAGCATCCTCAATAAAATACATGGGAATTGATCTAGCAAAACATGTGAAGGACCTCTGCAGTGAAAACAACAGAACAGTAAAGAAAGAAATTGAAGAAGACCTTAGAAGATGGAAAAATCTTCCATGTTCTTGAATAGGGAAAATTAATATTGTCAAAATGGCCATACTACAAAGAGCACTACACAGATTTAATGTACTTCCCATCAAAGATCCAATGATGTTCTTCAAAGAACTATAAAAAGCAGTTTTGAAATTCATTTGGAAAAACAAGAGACCCAAAATAGCCAAAGCAATCCTTAGCCAGAAAAGCAAAGCAGGAGACATCACAATACCAGACCTCTATTTATACTAAAGAACTGTACAAATCAAAACAGCATGGTATTGACACCAAAACAGGCATGAAGACCAATGGTACAGAACAGAGGACACAGAGACAAACCCACATAAATACAGTTATCTCATGCTAGACAAAGATAGCCAAAACATAAATAGGAAAAAGATAGCTTTTTTTAACAAATGGTGCTGGGAAAACTGAAAATTCATATGAAATAGGATGAAATAGACCCCTATCTCTCATCCCACAAAAAGTCAACTCAAAGTGGATCAAAGACCTAGGAATCAGAACAGAAACTCTGCAATTGCTAGAGAAAAAGGTCGAGGCAACCCTCCAACATGTTGGCCAGGAAATGAGTTCATTAACAAGACTTGAAAAGTACAAGAAGTAATTCAAATGTCAATAATTGGGATGGCATCAAATTTAAAAGCTTTCTCCCAGCAAAGGAATGATTAAGAATATGAAGAAAGAGTCTAAAGAATGGGAGAAAATCTGTGCCACCTGCTTCCCAGATAGAGCATTAATATCCAGGATTTACAAAGAAATTAAAAATGTGACACACATACACACACACACACACACACACACACACACTCACACACACAAATAACCCAATCAACAAATGTGCAAAGGAAGTAACAGACATTTCTTGAAACAAAGAAATGCAAATGGTCTATAAATATTTGAAAATATGTTAATATATCCAGCAGTTAGAGAAATACAAATTAAAACTATATTGAGATTTCATCTCAATCCAATAAGAATGGAATATTCAGCCATAAAGAATGACTTAATGACATTTGCTGGGTGGGATAAAATTTGAAGAAAGATCAGTGAAGTAGACAAAGAGAAATGAAGGGAAGGGAGAGGATGAAATAGAGAAAGACGACCTCACTTTCCTATGTACATATATGAATATACCACAGTGGATCTCATCATCATATACATACACAAGACACTAATTTAAAAAAATTAAAGTAAACAGCATAAAAGACCAGGAGAGTAGAGAGAAGGGAACAAGGAAGGGATGAAGGAAGGGAAAGGGGATTATATTTCATGCTTTTATTTTTATTTCAAAATGAATCCTAATGTTATGTATATCTAAAAAGAACAAATAAAAATAAAAATTTAAAAGCAAATAGTAGAGTTGAGAGAACCTGAAAGGCTGCTTATGAAAAGAGAATATAATTGATTTCCAGAATTGCAGAGATCTTCTATCTTCTACTTACTGTAGGGTTGTTGCCTTGAGAACATTATGGTTCCTAGTCTTTCCAATGTTGGCAGTAACATCTATCATGTTGGATTCTTGTGGACATCTGATGCTGATTATATATGCTAAGTTGTTCATCAGTACATAGATAATATGCATATAAGAAACTTAAATTTTGTCTCCCAAACCCTTGTTTTCTTCATTTATGCAGTGACCTATACTAATTTGATTCATTTAAACATTTTGGGTTTAAGCAATTGCAAATTATATACATAATTTAAATTATTTATCTTAACACTCTTCTTAATCTGTCCTATTTGTTTAGATGTACTAAATGTAATCACTTATGAAAGTTACCCAAGATTGTTATTACTCTTAAGAGATTAAGTCTACAGTATTTTAATCCTTTTTCCTTACTAACCTTACCATAGCATTATCCAGGAAAGATGGAAATGAATCATTCATTATTAGGTATTAAAGACTAATACTTAAGTAATTCCTTGATAGAAAATCAGCAAAAAGATAGTAGTAAATATATAAAATAGGCCCAGGAGGGCATATGTTATTTTGCAGCATTCTCTTTGTATTTTAATAGGATATTCAAATTTTTATAGACCATAAACATTACAACTACAAATAATTCAGCACTTACACTGAAAAATTTCTGCATAGTCATTTAAAAATGTAGATCAGGTAACATAACTGGAGTTGATGCATATTGTTGTTTAATAAAGGCTCACAGACCATGAATTCAAAGAGAGGAAACTGAGAAATATAAAATAGGACTTTTAATATTAATTCACTTTCATATGCATCATCACAGGTAGCCAGAATCTATTAAATTTTTCTATTTTTATAGATGATAAAATAGATTAAAAAATTGATGTCCATTATGAAAAGGAAAGTCTAATGGAACTTTTGAGATAATAAATTGCTTATAATGACAACACTTAGTGTCTGTGTTCATCTGGGGTATGTACTACATCCTCTACATTAGAAACACACAATTGCAGGATATTTTCTCCGAGTTATTATTCATAAGTTTTCAATGTGTTATTCCATGGTATTAGAAAAAACAGCCCTTTAATGGCAATAGAATTGAGATCAGAATACTAATACAACTTCTATTGATAAGCCAACACATTAAATCCCAATTAAATGTATCTATGTTGACCATTTTTTTAAAAAGTACGATTTCATACATGAACTCATGATCACTCTGAGTCAAAAGGGCAAGGTCTTGTAATTCTGCTGTACAGCTCATTTCTTGGACCTGTTATTTTCTTTGCCTATTCTGTTAACATCTAATTCTCAGTATGACTCCGGGATAAAGAGGGGGGGGTTAAGAATATGTTCTCTTTGTAAGGATCTTCAATATTCCATTCAAAGTTTTTTACCCTTGTGTGAGTTGGAACAAATCTCCCCATTTCTGTACCACAAGACTCTACGTTTTTTCTTCTATGTTAAAATTGGAGATACTGAACTTCTAATTGATTCTGCAACTCTACAACACTTCTGTACAGACCTAGAGATTGGTACACAATGATTAAAAGTATATATAATATGGCAAAATACACTCCACTGTTATGTGTATCTCAAAAGAACAAAAATACAAGTTAAACAACCAAACTAAAAAAAATGTGGTTAGCAGTCTTTACTCTGCTTCCTAAATTGAGCATTAAATCCTTCTGATTTGTCCATTGCTCTATCTAACCTTTAATTGTATCAGAAATAACAGCACAATCTACAGCTCCTCCTTCATCACCATTGTCACCATATTCAATAAGCTTCCAGTGGTCCTCCAAGTCACACAACTCGTCCTCCATTTTCAATATTTTCCCTGCCACTATCACTACAATTCTATAATCACAATGCCATTCAGAATTGTACAGTACCAGGGTCCCATTTTCCCTGACCAGAAAGATATTAATGTGCTTGTGAAATATATAAATGATCCAGCTTCATATTTCCATTTAAATCTATATTTTCAGATCCTCAGTTACAGTCAACATATCAGGGTTTCAGCAAGCTGAACCTGCTGGAGTGATTAAATCTAGTTAAACAAAAGAACTTTATGAGAAAATACTCAAATTGAGAAAATCAGTATAAAGTTGGTGAAGTATCCTGGAACTAGCAGAATAGTTTAGCCATTACTACCTATGAATACAATAGAATGAAAGGTGAGAATCATTACTAGAACCTGAGAGAAAGCTCTAGTTCAGCATGGAAATTACCAGTCAAGCAATGCAGCCATTAAGAAAGAAACTTATTTCCTACCTACTTACGAAAAAGAAAATAAGGAACCATTTTTTATCCCACCTTCCACTCTCCTGTTCCTATTCCATGTCACTGGAGAGGGGATGACACCTGAAGAAGGTCCTGAGATTTCCCAGGGAAAGAGGGGAGAACTGAACTGAGGACCAGTGGGATATTTGGTATATTTAAAGAAAAAGAATTTCAGTGCACACCTGTCAGAAGGAGAGATGGAGATTTATTTAGAAAAGCAGATACAAGGGAGAATGGGGGGCATCTACAGAATGAAACATGTTTGGGGTTTCCTGGTTCCTCTTCCTCTTATAGAGGAAACTTGGTGAGGTGTCTGTAAAGGAAGGCACATAGGGATAACATTAGTCTGGTGATCACAAGATGGTTGGATCTTTCTCAGGATCCTTAGGCTGATGTGGTCTTCATTATTGTATCAATAGATAATGCTGGAAAGTCTCCTAAATGATTGGTTTCTTAAAAACACCCACTATTTGCTTAATCTGTTTATTGTTGGGCTACTTACCTGCACAGAATTAATTATCATAAGTGGGTGCATTTACAGTTAATATAAAGTTTAGAGATTTTTCAGAAATTTGGGAGTGTCAGGTCTGGGAGAAACTGACTTGGGGAGTGACAGGCCTGGAAAAGAACATAGAACTTTAAACTAAAATTATAATTCCTTGTACTTCTTTTACTACTTTCTACCTATTCCTGTTATTTCTTCTATCCCTCAGATATAATTGGTCAAACTCTAATAGAAACAAAGAATAGACAAGCCATAAAATGAACACTTCTGGAATACTCTTGGGATGCAGAGTTAGGTGGAGAATATGAAAAATGGATTTAGTACTAGCAAGTGATACATATTGCAGTCATTATTCCATTTTTGTGCAGGCTGCTATCTGGCAAAATCCACAAAAAGAATGAGTTAGCCTTCAATGCGGAGCTTCAGTTATTAAGAACAAGGGCATACAGTTCTCATGTAATCTCAAAGTCTGAAACTTGAAGTTTAGGTGTCTATGGTGTCAAGTATGGTGTAGTTGAACCACATTTTGCAGATACCCTATGAGAGTTGTTCTGCAGTATGAAAAAAGAGTTGTAGAGCCATTTGTCAGGAACAGTATTTATTATTGATTTCTTGGAAAACAATCAAGCAAGATGCACATTAAAATTACATCAATTCACTGAAATTGCTGTGGCTTTGGGTACTCCTTTATAGTCTATAATTTGACATGAACTATCAGAGACAATGGTCTGCAGAATCCCTTATTATGCCTGCCTCTGATCTTTGCTATCTATAATACAAAGGAATGAAAAATAAAAATAACATTTCTAGGTACAATTCACCTTATCAAATACATTTTTATCTATTATAGTTCATTATTACCTGGCTTGAAATTAAATATTATTCTCCAAAGACATTCCCAAGAACACTTCTATAATTTAGCCAAGGTATAAAAACAACCTAAAATCATTTATTCAATATCTATTGTACGAGCATATTAATCATGTATGTCATAAAAAAAAACTTGTGTTTATTGCACATTTAAAGTAGCAACTAACTGCATGCACAAGGACACACACTCACACTGTTGTTGAGACACTGCACATCAAAATTGAACCTCTTTTATAATATGAACAGGATGACGTTCAATTTGATATCATTTAAGAGTTATGATATTCATATCTGTATACAACATAAACTGTTTCTTTAAAAACAGAGTAGCTTTAAAATTTAAATTGTACATTATCACCTCATGTACATATATGACTGCATGATTGATGTGATCCCATAATATGTATAATCAGAAAAATGAGAAATTGTACTCCATTTATGCATGATCTATCAAAGTATATAAATGCATTCTACTGTCATGTACAACAAATTAAAACAAATAAAAAATTTATAAACATGCATATTAAGAAAATATAACTAGATAAATTCTAAAAGTTGAGTCAATTTAGTGAAAAATACTAAAATATTAGTAAAAATGGTATGTAGATAACATTGTCAGTTGATACATGAAAATTTGAAAAATATATTAGGGATAATGTGGATTATAATTTTATTCATATCTATACTGAAATTAATTAGGAAAAATGGTTTACCTTACATCTTAGTATCAAACCATGTAAATTGCAAATATGATATCAGAAATATTTAATATTTCTTACTAATTGCTTAAGAAATATGTGTTAGGTCTGCATTTTAATAAATTAGAACAATATCTCAAAGTCACATAAAACTAAAAGGCAAAATATAATTATTCTAATACTGTGAAGGATAATATTCTTGGAATTGCCAAAATTTTTCCTCTTCTTAATTCTTGTAAACACTAAAAAACAAACATCAGAAACAGAGTAAAAACTTTAACGGAGGTGAATTAAATATGAACAAGAACAATACACAAAAATATGAGGTATGGATCAATTAACCATTTTGCTTTTTTTTTAAGGATTGTTTTATTTTGGTAGGAAATAATTGAAAATGGATTGTACACCAAAAGTAAATGTTGCTGATAGCATGTAGAAACTCCAGGGCAACATGACCCAGAAAACTAAACCTCATCCTCACACTTTGGCACTGTGTTCTTTGTTTCTAAACTGAATAAAAATGATCACTAATATATAAATGTAAATTATCCTTACTGCCAAGGTTTTTCACTGGAGAAGAGAAAATCTTTCCTTGATAACTTCAGTGTACATCTTGGTGTTCACTTTGATTGAAACAACCTGTTTCAAGAACACACAAAATAAATTTCGGTAGCTGGGGATCTGTGGTTATGTTGATCATCCAGGACTAGATCAAATTGTTTCTACTTTCTCTCCTGCTTGTCCCCTTTGGTAGATGGAGTTTCACTGAACCAAGAGGAATTAGAATCAAAAGAAAAATTTCCCACCAGAAGAAAGCTGGAATACTATTGCTTGACAAAAAAGAAATAGACTTTGGATTACAAAAAAAAAAAAAAAATCTCTCATAACTATAGGCCTGACCAGCAACATGTCCAAGTTACTTCTAAGTAACTTCTTTTGATAGACATTTTGTGTATTTCAAAGCATGTGCCATACTGTCTGTATTTTCTATTCAATGCATATCTACGTTTGGATTGAATTTCCAGTGGGCACTACTTTTCCCACATACAAAAAGCTTTATAACCTCTGTTCTTGTCACTTTGCAGGCAGAACCATAGAAGTTTAGGTAACAGCTGGCAATGAGAACACAGAAATAGACTGATATCTGACCCAGAGCAGAGACTGTGTACAACATTTCAAATTGAAGAATAGGCTTTCAAAGACATTTAAAAAATAACACTCAGGACTTAAAATATTTACTTTGAAAAAGAACAAAAGAATTATATGATATGCAGTATGAAAGACTTAAGCCTGAAATTTTCAATGCAAACAGCAGAGAACAAACAACATGGGTCATACACACAAAAAAACCCAAGTTAGACCATAAGCAT
This sequence comes from Glaucomys volans, assembly GCA_020662805.1. NCBI lineage: Eukaryota > Metazoa > Chordata > Mammalia > Rodentia > Sciuridae > Glaucomys > Glaucomys volans. Next base: position 329,586 of record JAJEJO010005682.1, read on the forward strand.
TCTCAAGTATCCAAGTTCAAGGTCTTTACCTTTCTGAAAAGCAGAGAAAAATAAGACTGATATTGAAATTCATTGTGTAGCTTTTATACTTTAGTGTTTTTAATTCCATAGAGTGAATGCAAATAATTCAGGTTAACAGATTGTTGGCTTAATAGGCCCTGTGAAAAATGAAAATGAGAGACCTTTATTTTAAAATGATTAGGGATTTCAAGAATCATTAAACTCAGCTTGGAGTCTTCTACATGTGGGATTTTTGTACCTGTACACAAAGCTGTCCCTGGGGCTCATTTGTAAAAATTCATTTTCAATTCTCATCAGTCCAAACATAAAGAATCTACACAAATTACTGGATTTGGTGCCTATATTTCAACCACTAAAATGAAGGTTTTTTCCCTTGTCTAATTTCTCTGGTTATTACTTCCAGTATAATGTTGAACAGAAGTACTGAGAGTGAGAATCTTTGTCTTATTTCATATCTTAGAGGAAAAACTTTTCATTATTTTCATTGAGTATGGTTAGCATTTTCATATATGATGTATTGATGTAAGTACTTTCCATACCTAATTTGTTGAGAGTTTTTATCATGAAAAGGTAATGAATTTTGTCAAATGCTTTCTATGCATCTACTCAGATTATCAGATGATTTCTATCTTTCATTTTGTCAATGTCATGTGCCGTATTGATTGATTGATTTTGGTATGTTGAATGATTTTTTCATCCTGGGGATAAATTCCACATCTATCTATCTCAAGATATTGGCCAACAATGATCTTTTGCCATGCAGCCTTTGTCTGGCTTTGGTGTCAGGGAGAGGTTATCCTCATCACACATGTTTGGAAGTGTAAACTCTTGCTTTTAGGAAAGACTTTTAGAAGGATTTGTTTGGAAGATCCATCCAGTGATGAGAAAAGTGTGTTAAATTCACCTAGTATTATTGTGTTGTGGTCTATTTGATTCTTGATACTGAGAAAGATTTGTTTGATGTATATAGATGATCCATTCTTTGGGGCATAGTTATTTACAACTATTATTTTGTGTTGTTGTATAATTCCATTAAGCAGTATGAAATAACACTCTTTGTCTCTTCTGATTAACTTTGCCTTGGCACTTCATCTGATATGCAAATAGCAATCTCTGCTTGTTTACAATATCCATGTGAATGATATATTTTTTCCCATCCTTTCACCTAATTCTGTTGATGTCTTTGCCTAGGAGGTGAGTCTCTAGGAAATGGCATATTGTAGGGATGTGTTCTTAATGCAATCTGCCAGTCTATGTCTTTTATTTGATGAGTTTGGACCATTTATATTCAATGTTATTATTGAGAGGTGATTTTTATTCCCTGTCATTTTGATTTATTTCTAGTTTTCAAGTTCAATTCAATTCTCCTTCAATTGACTCTTCTTCTAATGTAGTTCATCCCCTGCTGGTTTTGATTTTTCTTATTCATTTCTTTTCATTGATGTTTGGTAGAATTCCCCTGTAAAACCATATAGCCCTGATCTATTTCTTTTGGGGAGGTTTTTGATTACTAAGTAAATTCTCGTATTTGTAACTAATATGTTAAAGGTTTTTGCTTCTTCTTGATTCAGTCCTGGTAGGTTGTAACTTTGGAGGATTTAACCATTTCTTCTATTATCCAATATAGTGGCATATAATTGTCACAATAGTCCTCTATGATATTACTTTATGCATCATTAGTTTTGTATTACAAGGTTACATTAATAAAAGCAGTGTTGTACTGGTATAAAACATATATAAAAAAACAATGAAATGAAATAGAGAACCCAGAAATAAACACACACATACCCAATCAACAGATCTTCAGCAAACATGCCAAGAATACATAATGAGAAAAGAATAGTCTCCTCAGTAATGCTACTGGAAAAAATTGGATGTCCACATGCAAAATAATGACATCAGACCTTTATCTTTTACCTGCAACTCAGCATAAAACAGATTAAAGAACTAGAAGACCTGAAAATGTAAAAAGCCTCAAAGAAAATATAGGAAAATTTTTTCTTGACGTTGACCTTGGCAATGATTTTTTGAATGACATAAAGATCATGGGCAATAAAAGTAAATATAGACAAGCGTTATTAAACCAAACTAAGGAACTCTACAGAAAAATAAACAATCAACTAAGTGAAAAGGTAACCTACAGAATGAAAGAAAATATTTTTAGAAATTTTATCAGTCAATATCTAAAATATATAAAGAACTCCTTTAAGTCAATAGCAATAGTATCAATAATAATGATAGGAGCCTTGATTTTAAAAATGAGCAAAAGACCCAAACAGACATTTTCCTAAACAGGTACACAAATGACCAACAAATATAAGAAAAATCAATCAATATTTCTGTTCTCTAGGCTAATACATATTAAAATAACCTTGAACCTGTGAGGTTGGATATTATAAAACAAAAACAACAACAAAGACAAAAAAGAAAAGATAAAAGTAAATAGTGATGACAATGCAGACTTTTGTACACTCTTGGTGGTAATGAATGTTGGTATAAACACTGTGGAGAAAAGTATGGAGCTCCTTAAAAAATTATAAAAGAACCACCATACGGTTCACCAATATCACTTAGAAAAAGAATTAAAATCAGGATTTTGAAGGAACTTTTGCAATCTTATGCTCATTGAAGCATTATTCACATAGATAAGAGAAGAAAACAATATAAATGTTCACCAACACATGAATAGATAAATAAAATACAATATACCCATAAAATAGAAGATTATTTAGCCTTAATAAAAACAGAGACTCTGTCATTTGTGATAATGAGTGAACCTAGAAAACTCTATGAAAAGTCCAGTAAGTTAAAGGAGAAATAATGTGATACCATTTATATAAGGAATGTAAAATAGTCCAACTCACAGAAGCAGAACATGGAATGGTGGTTGCCAGTGAGTTTTAGGAAACAGAATTACTTTTTAAAGGGTGAAAAGTTTTGTTTATGCAATGTGAATGAATCCTCCAGATCTATGGTACAATGCATATCTATAGTTAAGAACACTGTTTTGTGTACTTAAATATTTTCCACCTTGGTAATTATGTGTTTTTATCACAAAAGTGAAATAATAAAGTAAAAAGTCAAGTAGGAAAATTGGAGGTGATGGATACGTTAATATCATCAACTTTAGTAGCATTTTACAGATGTATGCTTATCTCCAAAATCATCAAGTAGTATGCATTAAATATGTACACCTTTTGGTTTGTTATTTGCAGCTCAATCTCATAAAGTGGTTTAGAAAAGACAATTTCATTGTAGGACCAGTACTAGTTTTTCTCATTGCAACAGGGAGTAGGACTTTAACACTAATATATTCAAAATTAGCATTCAGATATCAATCAATTGAACATAAAACACAATATGAGAGTCTGTTAATTTGGAGTATTATAGTAATTAATCTTATAGCTACTAGTTACCAATGCTTTATATATGCTAGGGATAAGACTGAATTTTTTTCTATTATGTGTCTACATGCCACAAACAAGTTTTATTTTTATACAGATAGAGAAACTGAAACTGAGACAATCTAGGTGACTGTCTTTTGGCCGTATACATAGTGCGTTAGATTTTTCAAAAGGTCTATTTATATGTCTAACATTTATGTGTTTATTTAGTTATTCCCTGTGCTGGTCTGCCTCTTTTTTTACAAGACAGGGACAAAAAAGCTACAGTAGTAATAAAACATTTGTAAAGTCTGCTGGTTTTGAGGACAGAACAGGTCTGGGGCAAAGAGGTGAGAAAGAACATAGTGGTTTTTCACATTTTCCTAACTTTTATGCATTGTTGAATAAAAGATTTTGCAACTTGTAGAACAGCAATTTCTCAAAATCTTCAGATTCTGGTTGATGATCAATTTCTATGAGAACACCCTGAAATGCCCTAGGGAATAATTGGATAACAAGTTAAAATAAAACTAATTTTTAAAAAGCCCTCATTCGAACATTAATTATGTTATTACAGAATGATAGGCACAGGTCCCAAAATTTTTCTAGCACTGTCAAATGATTTATGGAGAAGGTTCTTTTATTATCTGCATACTGTAGATGAGGAAATAGTAGTTTGGATTGGATGTGTGGCATTTCAACATCATATAACAAAGCTATGATTCAGTTTGCCCAGATTATTCATGGTTAAATGATATTTTAAAAAAAAATTAGATAAAGAATGTGTCATCCAACATCATTAAAACATCATTATATTGCAGATATTTGATATTCCCATTGTCAAAGACTGACAAAATCTTCCTGTTCAAAAACCTGTACATTTTCTAAGCCTCACCTTAGATGATTGGAAAGATTTTCCTGGCAGGTGTCATGAAGGAAAGTTGCCATCCCCATCCACAGCAGATGTGGCAAATAGCCAAAGCATTACAGTCTCTGAGAGAAGTTGTAGTCAAGGACTCAGATCCTGAGGTTGATAATCTCTTATGCATATATGCATTTTGAGCTGCGTGCCTCTTCATTTCCAGGTCTGTTTATTTGGGATTTCATTTCGGATCTCCTATTAGTGTCTCTGCCAAAGCCTCCTGCAGGGGAAAAGAAAAACTTTGAAAACATGTTTTTCTCTTCTTGCTCATTACCACTCCTAACTCTTCTGCCTGGTCTTCTCCCCCAAATTCTCAGGATCCCTAACTGGAGCAATTTTTTTGGAGCTGCCTTGGCAGGGGAATGACTCACATTCTGTGCTGATCCACCTGACTGGGTACCTCTGCACTGGTTCTGAGAGTGGAGGGATGGAATAGAGGGGGTTTGGCACCATGTCCAGGTTAGACTCCTCCTGAAATCATCACAACTATTTTGGCTTATTGTTTTGTTTGTTTTTTATAACTTCTTTAGTTGTCGATGGACCTTTATTTATTTATATGCAAGTGCTGAGAAATATACTCAGTGCTTCACACATGCTAGGCAAGCACTCTACCACTGAGCTACAACCCCAGCCCCTAGGCTTATTATTTTTAATCAGTTATTTGGACACCTTATAGCTGAGCTCTCCAGCTTAGTCTATTTCTGTTGAGTGATTTGTTTATATATCTAACTTTGGGGAAGATATTTTACAATCATAAGGAACATACTTTTCCTTCTGGTTAGGATATGGAAACTTGCTAATGATTTTCACTCTCATTCTTGTAATTCAAACAAGGTATAGAAGCCTTGAAAATTATAGCAAAGCAAATGGAAGAGCTGAAGTGAACAAGGCCTCCCCAAGCCACCCATGAAAGTTAAAATCAGAGCAGGAGAGTTAGAGAAATCTCAAAAAGCCTTGGGCTTCTAGCTACTAGAAAAATTTAGAGAAAACTCCCTCATGTATGTTATTTCTATCAAAAAATACAGTTAAGAAAAAGGAATAGGCAAATGTACAGAGGGAAAAAAGCTTTCTTCCCAACATATATATGTCAAAGGACTTTTTATAGGAAGAGAATTCTTATAAATGAAAACATACCAAAAGGAAAAAAAATGGAGGAAAAAAGACTTGAATAATAGACATTTCTCCATGAACATATACCCAAGGCACACAAGCACAGAGGAAAGTTGTTTAATATTATGGGTCACCACGAAATTTGAATTCAAATGACAAAACTGAATCATTTTACAATTAATAGAATATCATAAAAGTAAAAGATCTATATTTTCACGTTAGTTTGATATAGAACAACTGGAAGTTTCATATTTCACCTAAGCTCTTCAAAACCAAACTGGAAAAGCAGTAGGTAGTTCTTGTAACTAATCTACTCCAAAACATATCATAGGAGAATCCTTGATAAGTCCAAAAACAAGGATATCTGTCCCAAATCTGTTATTTTTAACATGTAAAATTTATTTACTCTTTCTGAAGATCAATGCTCTCACTTGCAATGTAAATACAATATGTGTGGTGGCTTTAAAGATTTTATAGGGCCTTAAGCATACATGTGATTCTGTGTAACAGAGAAGTAGAATAGAATGCTGATTATAGAATGCATGCTGATGATCACAACAGAGACTGAAAACAAGATGGATGAGAATCTAATGACAAATCCATTTGACAAAATTGGAAACAATGTTTACATAATAAAATAGACTAGTTTCATCTTTGTACTGATTATTTTAATAGTCTACTAATTATACTATAATAGAACTAATGAACTCCAAACCTGCCCTCTCCCCTATATTCCTTTTCCCTGATTTCTGGCTTTCTGCTTTACCAACAGGTGCTCAAAGCGTGAAAATGAAAGAGCAGGAGGTTTTTATTTTTTTTAATTTTTGTACTTTTCAAAGGTAGGAATGAGTTTTCATGGTGAAAGTATAAAATATTTCAGTTGTTGTTTCCGAACAGGATCAGGAGGGAAGTGGAAAACAAATTTATGAAGGGGGGAAATACTTCTTTCTCTGAGTAATTTTCTGTTGTCTTTACAACCTTTTCTTAGTATAACAGTAAAGTAAGCACCATTTATAAGGAACTAAGAAGACAGAGTTCTTTAGAACAATGTCATCTGAATTTTCGTTACCCTATTGTTGCTTCAAAGTCTTATTGAGATCCATACAGGTTCAGTGTTTCACTGGATTTCAGACTGTCACTCAATGTCGCTGTTGGATGGAGAGTTGGGCAGAGCTACCTGAAGAGATGCTATCCCTACTGTGATGTTCAAGTAACTGCCTTAGATGATTCCATATTTTTCTCTTAAGTGATCCCAAAAAACCAAAGGCCAAATGATTTCCCTGATAAGTGGATGATGATTTGTAATCAGGTTGGGGGAATGGGCGGTTAGAAAAGAATGGAAGAACTTTAGATTACAAGGAGGGAAATGAGGGGGAGGTGAAGGTATAAAAATGGTGGAATGAGACAGACATCGTTACCCTATGTATGTGTATGATTACATGAATGGTATGAATCTACATGGTGCACAACCATAGATAAAAATTGTACCCCATTTGAATATAATGAATCAAAATGAAGTCTGTAAAAGTTTTAAAACACAACAAATTTGAGAAGCTCACTTTATGGAGCATCAAAAAGATTTAAATGGACAGCTTAGGATTTCATTGTAAACCTTTCTATCTACTTATATTATTTTAAATAGAGTGTAACCAAAATGAAAACAAAAATCAAAACATTAATTCTCATTTGTCTGTAATACCTTATGCAATAATGAGTAAATGAGCAATTAAATGTAAATTTGAGTAAAAAAGAAGGTGGTTGGAAACAACTTTTTCCTGATGTTTTTAATAGAAGTCAATAAGTTCAGCCTTACAATCCTGTATATTACAGTCAAGTTTATTCAGAAATACAATTTATAATAACACCTTCTTAATTATCAAGTATAACTAACCTGCCTTATGGGATTTTCACAAGTTGAATCTGGTATAACATTTCACACCATGGACATTTTTTTGTGTGAGTTTGTTTATGTTAGCGAGTTGTGTGTTAAAATTAAAGTAGATTAAACTCCTGTGCGGTGCAGTTATACCAAAGTGCAAATCAAATCTGTATTTGAAAGTTTGTGCAGAAAGGTATGGAAGAAGTTTCTACATTTGGCAAGTTGCTTGTTTCAGGGAAGCAATCCACCAATGTTTTTGGAATAACTTGAGGGACTGCAGAAATTCAATAATTTTTAATTTTTCTCTCCTTTGACATAATTTACATGTTGTGATGAAAGCACTTTAGAGATGCAGGTACCCTTTTGTCTCAGAGCTCACCCTACTATGTGTGACACAGTTGTGGGACACTTTATGTTATTAAAGGATCCATTTCCTATATAGAAGAATCCAGCACAAATTATTGTATTTCGGTCATGTAACAAGAGCTCTTGCAAAGAAGACTTTCACGCCTTCCTTACCCAAAGGATATTTCATAGTTTCAAAATATTTTCTGACATCAACCAAACAACCTGGACCCTGAACCTTCTTCATTTACTCTAGTTTTTTCTTTTCTTTTCTTTTCTTTTTTTAACAGAATGGTTTCTTTTTCAATTTGTCTCTCTTGCAATGACATATCATGTGCAGCTGAACAAAGCCAATTGAAACTTGCAACATTCTGCCTGGAAATTGTCTTATGTAGCTGTGCCAGTTCACTGGGTAATGTTTCAGTCTTCCAAGTTACAACAGCTTCTAATGACAATTTTCTCACTATTTCTCAAATATCCACTAACATTCACCCCCCTTCTGGCCTTTCCCTTGCTATTCCCTCTTAAAGTTATGGCTGCATATTTTAGGTTTCAGTTATGGTAGCACCCCAATTCTGGTATTGATTTCTGATTGAATTGTATATTTTTCTGTGGAAAACTAAAGGTACCTAAATCTTAGTGTCTTAAGGCCAAAAAAATATGATTACTAATACTTTTATTGATTGTCAATCAGAATATTCTTCCATTTTTCTCCTGGGATCACTTCCGAGACCACAAATATTAGACGGTTTGACTGGGGTTGAAGGGTCAAATACGACTGGCACAATTTAAACTCTGAAATATTACTCTATTTTATTCTTACATGCATATTTTCTGAAAAGAAAAATATGATCAATTGGCTCTCTACTTAGCTTGTTGAAATACATCTCCCTGCCCTAATTCCAACATCTGTGGCTGTCTGTTTTGGTTGGTTGTTTATTTCCTTGGTTGTATTTTTCAGATCAAATCCAGGGCCTCGCACATGGTGGGCAAGCACTCTACCACTGAGCTACAACTGTTTAGTTATTTTTAGCTATTTTTTGCTAGTGACTTCCAACAATTTGATTTTAACCTGGCTGGTGGGTAAGTATGCATGTGTGTGTGTGTGTGTGTGTGTACTACAAATGCCTTGTTGCCCCACCCCCTGCACCCTCTTACCTTATTGGATCTGTGTGTTTATAGTTTTCATCAAATTTGGAAAGGCATCAACCATAATTCTTTCAGATAGTTTCTTTTTTCTGCTACTATTCTCTTCCTTTAGAACTCTAAGATACATTCATTAAATCTTTTGTAGTTATTTTATGAATATTTCAGTTTTACACATTCTGTTGACATATCTTTAAGTTGATTAATCTTTCAGAAATGTCTAAACTTTTTTTTTGTTTTCTTATTTTGTTTTGTTTTTTGATGCCAAGGATTAAACCCAGGGAGGCTCAATCCCATATCCCCAGGCCTTTTTATGCTTTATTTTGAGAGAGTCTCACTACATTGTTAAAGGTCTTGCTAAGTTGCTGAGGCTGACTTTGAACTTGTGATCCTCCTGCCTCAGCCTTCAGGACCAATAGAAATACAGGTACCCAGCTAGAAATGTCTAATCTTTTAATCCTACCTACCAGTTGCATTTTTATTTCAGATAGTATACCGTTCACCTCTGGACACTGCTTTTAAAAAATACCTTTTATGTCCCACTTCAATACATCTGTGCTATCTTTTAAACTCTACAATATACGTATGAAAGCTGCCATAGATTTTTTGTCTCCGGTCCCCAAAACTCACCTCTCTCCACCAAACTATTGACTTATTTGTGTCCTGATTCAGGGTTATATTTCCTTATTTTTTGGAATGTGTAATAATTTTATAATAGATGCATAACCATATGATATTTGGATGCTAGCATCCTTTAAGGACTATGTGTTTGTCCTATTGCCGAGCTTTTGGGGAATGAGGTTACTCCTTTAAGTTCCTGTTACTCCGTTTGTCACTTTAAAAAAATTGTTCAGTGTACCTTTTTCTCCACATCCTCACCAACACCTATTGTTGCTAGTATTGTTGATAATAGACATTCTAATTGGGGTGAGATGAAATCTTAAGGTGGTTTTGATTTGCATTTCTCTTATTACTAGAGATGTTGAACATTTTTTTCATATATCTGTTGATTGCTTGTAGATCTTCTGTGAAGTGTCTGCTCATTTCCTTAGCCCATTTATTGATTGGATTATTTGTATTCTTGGGGTAAGGATTTTTTAGTTCTTTGTAGATTCTGGAGATCAGTGCTCTATCTGAAGTGTGTGTGGCAAAGATTTTCTCTTACTCTGTAAGATCTCTCTTCACATTGATGATTGTTTGCTGAGAAAAAGCTTTTTAATTTGAATCTATGCCAATTATTGATTCTTGCTTTTATGTCTTATGCTTTGAGAGTCAGGTTAGGGAAATCTGGTCCTAAGCCAACATGATGAAGATTTGGACCTATTTTTTCTTCTATTAGATGCAGGGTCTCTGGTCTAATTCCTAGGTCCTTGATCCATTTTGAGTTGAGTTTTGTGCAGGGTGAGAGATAGGGGTTTAGTTTCATTTTGCTGCATATGGATTTCCAGAGCTGATGGGGTTACAAATTAGTGTGGCCACTCTGGAAAGCAGTGTGGAGATTCCTTAGAAAACTAGGAATGGATCCACTATTTGACCCAGCTATCCCACTCCTTGGCCTATGCCCTAAAGACTTAAAATCAGAGTACTATGTGATGCAGTCACATCAATGTTCATAGCTGGTCAATTCACAATAGCTAGATTGTGGAACCAACCTACATGCCCTTCAATAGATGAATGGATAAAGAAACTGTGGTATTTATGCACAATGGAATATTACTCAGCCATTAAGAAGAATAAAATTATGGCATTTGCAGGTAGGTGGATGAAGTTGGAGAATGTCATAGTGAGATTGGCCAATCCCAAAAAAACAAAGTTTGAATGATCTCTCTGATAAGTGGATGATGATATATAATGCAAGGTGGGAGGGAGGCAAGAATGGAGGAAGAATGGATTGCATAGAGGAAAAAGAGGGGTGGAATCAGGTTGGGGGCTAAGAATAATAACAGAATGAAACAAACATCATTACCCTATGTACATGTATGATTACACAAATGATGTTTCTACTTCATGTACAACCAGAGAAACAACTGCGATACTCCATTTGTGTACAATGAATCATATAAATTTAAAAAAAATTAATTTAATCATATTTGAAGCTTTATAATGAATGTCTTCTATAAACTTCAGAAAATTAAAAAAAAAAAAAGAGGTAATTAGGTAAAGAGGGCTCTACCCTTATGAATGGATTAATGTCATCATTGTGGTGAGAGTGGTGTCCTTAGAGAGGTTGAACTCAGCATCCTCACATGCACTCTCTCACTGGCTTATATGAGGCCTTCTGCCATGTTATGATATAGCAGGAAGGCTTCCCAGATATCAGCCCCTTGATTTTGGATTTTCCAGCCTCCACAACTATGACAAATAAATTTCTTCTGTTATGAACTATTCAATTTCAGGTATTCTGTTAAGCAGCACAAAAAGGACTGACACTAAATTTTCATGTTCACTGAAAAAATATGCAAAAAAAATTGTTCAGAGAGGCTTCTGTTCAGGTTAGGTTTTCCTACTATGGAAGCATGGTATGTCTGAGGTCTCTGTCACAATATAATTAATACTTCCTCTTTTACACATTAATTTAATTTAATTAATTTGTTAATAAGCTTTTGCATAACTAAAATGCAATACCTGAGGCAGGCTAACTTTGTAATAAAAAAGATTTATGTATCTCACAGTTTTATAGGTTCAAAGTTTGAGATTGGGTGAGCCCCATTGGTTCAGTAGCTAAGGGTGTGGTGGATGGCTTCACGTCATGGAGGGATCATGTGTACAAATAAACAGTAACATCTTCAATAAGGAATGAGAGAGGGATGTAGACAGAAAGAGGGAGAGAGAGTAAGAGTGGTAGGCTAGTTGTTTTTATAACCACCCTCTTGTAAGAACTACCTTAGTATTTCTTGGGGCAGGGGTCCCAATGATCTAAGGAACTCCCATTAGGCCCTACCTCTTAATGGTCCACCACCTCCCAACACTGTCTTGGGACCGAGCCTCCTTTTACAGGAAGACTTGAGGAACACTGGAATCATATCAAGACCACAGTGTTTCCCATGAGTGCATGTACTCATGCAATAGCACATACTTGCAAATCACAGAAAGATTAAATTGCATTATTTTTTACTATTACCACTATTTTCTCCATGTTACTTGTACTCCCATAAAGAATCTTAAATATTCTTAAAAGTACTATTTATTTCACCAAATAAGCCTTATTTTTTTAGTCATTGTAGTTAATGACATACAGCCAAAAGGCTATGTCAAATACATTAACACATTTCAAATATGATAAAAGGTTTAAAATGCTTTCTGATTGATGATGTCCATTTATAATTCTCCCTCAATTACCTGTGGTCCTTCTTGACCATGTGGTCAAGACCTGTGGTCTTTTGAGAATGTTGTCATATCTGCTGTTATCTAGCTCTATAGTAGATTATGGAGGGTAGTTGACATTGAAAAGAAATCATGGTCCATTAAATTTATTCCTCGTGGGCTCTTTCTTCCTTTACTATTGTTTACTAATTTTAAGAATGCTTGTATTTTAAAATATAATTTCTTCTTTTAAATTCTTCAGAAGTGCAGCTTGACATTCAATTGTGCTGCACGTGCATGCAGCCTATGATGGTAAGTTGGTGCATGCTACTTTTCTTTTTAGCATTTTTCATATGTGACAAAAAATAATGCTCAGCACTCAAGGATCATCGTTTCAAAACAATGTTTCTCACTTTCTTGAACGCACTCCAGTTGTGTAAACTAGGGCTTCCTCTAAAAAGAGAGGCTTCTGGTATTGAAGGAACAATTCACCACTGGGAGGTGATTTTTTGTTGTTCTAATCCTCAAAGAGTTTTTAACAACCATAAAGAAGACAGATATACAACTGAAATGAATAAACAATAAACACTAAAAATCTGAAACAACAGAGTTCTTTTGTCTCTACTTCAAAAGGACATCTGCCCATTTTTGATAAAATGGCCTCATAATAATTTTTTCCTTGATTATCTAGAATTAGTGAATATGATTTTTCTTCATTCAAATCCATAATTTCCTGGAAGAACAAAAACAAACTGTGATTAGGGAGAAGGAAAATTGCTTTGATAATTTATAACTGTGATATGCATTTCACATATTGATACTGTCCTTTGCATTCCAACTGCCAAGAGAGGACTTTCTCCCTAATCATCAATTACTTGGTGCAGTGCCATAGCCCACCCCACCTAGTCACTCTACTTCTGATATCTTGTCTAAATCTAATCTGTCTCTCCACATTGCCAGCTGTTTCTAACTCACAAATCTAAATGCTGTAGTCAAAGGGGAAGTTTTCTCGTTACTCAGCAACTACAGGGTTATGTTTAAATATGGCCCTTTTAAACTCTGGCCCCAGTCCACCTAATGAGCTTTCAGTTTCACACATCCTATTCCCCATTCACATCTGACCATTAATGAATGAGCTTCACAACTATCTTGTCTCAGCTCTGAATTAATTTTGTCCTCTCAGCTTGGAATGTTCAAGACAGAGTGAATCACTTGCGAAGCAAGTTAGTTAAAATTTCCCTTGCTCCATAAGACATGGTTCTTCTCAACCATCACTTTCAATTTTTCAGGGCATATTATTGTTATATCTAGATTGGCTAAGAGAAATTATTTACAAAGTGTAAGTTACAGTATGCATGCATTTTAAAAAGTATTTGAGAGCAATTATGAGTTTCCAATGCACTATGTTCTACATGAATTTCCCTTTACTTATTTTATTTGTTTGATTAAATATTTACTTGATTAAAATGTCTTATACATGCTGTATAACTAAATGCCTCACAAGCAATACTCTGGTGAGTTTTCACTTTTCTTCCTGAAAATAAGTAAATGTGCAATCTATTATCAGTAATAATAATTAATATAATAATTAACATATGTTGTGAATTTGTACAAAGTGATACTCTTCTAAGGACTTTTGTGATCAAACTTATTTAAAATAATAACACTATGAGGTTTTTTGTATTATGGCCTTTATTTTTAATAAAAGAGAAAACTAAACTATGGAGCTCCCACAAGCTTTGTAAAGTGAGTGTTTGAACCTGTGCTATAAGACAGCTTCTTTATCCATTCATCTGGTGAAGGGCAACTAGGTTGGTTCCACTATCTAGTTATTGTGAATTGAGCTGCAATAAACATTGAAGTGGCTGCATCACTGTAGTTTGCTACTTTTAAGTCCTTTGGGTATAAACTGAGGAGTGGGATAACTGGGTCAAAAGTGGGTCCATTCCAAGTTTTCTGAGGAATCTCCACACTGCTTTCCGGAGTAGCTGTACCAATTTACAACTCCACCAGCAATGTAAAAGTGTGCCTTTTTCCCCACATCCATGCCAACATCTGTTATTGTTTGTGTTCTAGCCATACTAATTGGAGTAGGATGAAATTTTAGAGTTGTTTTAATTTGTATTTCTCTAATTACTAGAGAAATTTATTAATCACCTGTATATCTTCTTCTGTACAGAAAAATATGGCATTTGCAGTTAAATGGATGGAATTGGAGAATATTATGCTACATGAAATAAGCCAAGCCCAAAAAATCAAAGGCCAAATATTTGCCCTGATAAGTAGATGATGATATAATGGGAGTGGGGGTTGGGGGCGAGAAAAGAATGGAGGAACTTTAGATTATGTAGAGGGAAATGAGAGAGGGCTATGAAAAATGGTGGAATGAGACAGTCATCATTACCCTATGCACATGTATGATTATGGGAATGAAACTACCTCGTGAAGAACCATAGAAATGAAAAGATGTACCCATTTGTGTACAACGAATCAAAATGCAGTCTGTAAAATTAAAAATAATTTTAAAAATGCAGTCCATAAAAATAAAAAAAAGACAGTATCAGGAGATAGCAAGCCTACATGGTCTAAATTATTGTAAGGGTAAGGCAGTGACTATTATCAAGTTCATTTGTTAGAGTCTGAACTAAGTCTTTGATGTATGACAAATTGACTATGTTAGAATTATGATAGATACATATAAAACTGGCACTAGTGGGTATCATTATCATTAGGTAGGAATGACTTTAGTCCATTATATAATTAACTGTTTCTTGTTCTTCAGCTCTGTGCTTCTGGAAGGAGGCACTGCAAGGGCATTCATAACCCAAACCAGGTGAGACTGCATAGGTGAGACTGCTTTTATTCATTAGTCAAGTTGCCTTACAGTTTCATTTTGAAGCAATTTTCTATTCATCACACTATGTGTTGCCCAAGGACCAGGTTAGAATCACTTAAGTGTACAGGATAAAATTTAGGCCCCTTTCATTAACCATATTTGAGAGAGACACCAGGTCAATGCATTGATTAAGGGATATCAAGGTCTACTTCAAGGGCTGATGGGATCAAGACCCACCAAGTTGTTTTAAGACTTTACTCTCTGAAGTATTACCAGTTTATTTTGTGTGGTCTTTACATCCATCAGATATTTGTAGCTCAAATCAATCTCTAGTCAGCCATCTCACTATAGCATACGATGGTTGAGAAAGTCTAGAGTTTTATTGCTAAGGAATCTTCTGGAATTTTCAGCCTCCCTCTACTTTCTGGAAGTGAAATCACAGCCTCAGTGGTATATTTGAATTTATATAAAATAAGAAGAGCAAATACAATTGAAGACACTGAATTTTAAATGCTGTTTGAAAATGTTTGAATGCATTTACATAATTTTATGTGAAGTGGGATGAATATCATTTTATTGGCCTTAAAAATGATAACACATAGTGACAAGCACAGCCAGTTCCCAGATACTGGTTCTTAAATGTCATTTTTCAGCATAAGGAAAGAGTGTGTCTGAGAGCAACAGCTGATTCAAAGGTCCAGGGGGAATATCCATCTGTGTATAGACTGACTTAATATCAGAAAGTAAGGAAGTTTTAAAATAACAACATTAAGCAGGAAGGTTCTGAGAAAAAATGAACTTAATGACTTCTTGGCAAAAAAAAAAATTGTATGGTTAGAAAAAAAGAAATGTTACTTTGCATGGAGAAACACTGGACAAACAGACAAACACTGGACAAGATGATCAAGATGATGAGGGTTGACATCATCAGTGATAAGCTGTGGTGATGGTTTGTACCTTTGATATGTGGTAATGGGAATAGCACTTCATCTTTCTGTTGTTTCCCACAAACTATCAAAAGTCTGATCTCATCATTTAAAAAATCAGAACAATCCCAAATGCAAAGCATTTTATAAAGTACCTGACTACTACTCAAAATATGGAGTCACATAAAACAAGACAAGACTTTGAATCATGCACAAGAGGAGGCTAAGGACACATAATAAGTAAATGCCACATACTGTCTTGGCTTGAACGCTGGGACAGTAAACTATATTAGTGGCAAAACTGTGGAACTCTAAATAAAGTTTGGAATTCAATGCAAAGCAATGTACTGATTTCTTAGTCTTGACAAATGTATTATGGAGACACAGGACAGTACAAGAGGGGAAACTGGATGAAGAGCACACTTTTCCTATAAAATTATCCCTAAAATGTTTGTGATAAAAGGATGGTTCAAATATAGTTGATTATGAACTAGGAAGGCACATGAACAATTATCAAGAAAGCAAAGAATCAGAGTACTTTTCCATGAGGCTTGTCTTGAGAAATCTGCCAAGGAAAGAACTTCAGAAAACAAAAATAACAAAAGACATTGAGATAAGGACTAGTGTTCAGATTAAATGCATACTCGCTCAAAGAATGTGGACATTTTCCTTATGAACATGTGCATATATGTATATGTGTGTGTGTGTGTATGAGATTGTGTGTGCGTGTGAAGTCTCCTGACTTTGTCCATTGAAAAAGCTTAGAGACCATGAACAGCCAAGTGACACTGGGGGGGCCACCACAAAATGAGTGCTCCTAACCTACTCCATGAAATCTGCTCTCTCCAAAGCTTCCAGGAGAATTAAACCAGGCCAGTTGCTGTCATTCAAACATGTTTTTGTGCAAAGCTTTTATTATCACAGTCCCTGAGTTCTTGTAACTCACCTGTTCAAAGTCTTTCTCCACCACCCATGGAGTTAACTCCACCTTCTCAAGTACCTCCCTGCCTCCCTGAGGCCAAGTGAATCAGAACCAGGAATCCTCCCTTTTATTTTGGATGGATTTTGGTAATTCATATCACTCGAAGAATTTCAAATTTCATTTATATTTTAATGTTTGCTGATCACTGAATATGTGCTCACAAGAAGATTTTATGGGATACATTGCTTAGTGCATTAAAAAAACAAATAGGAAGAGTCGGAATTGGTTTTCTACATTTTTTTTCAATTAGCAGTGTAGGGAAGTGTGGAGTTTGAGTATATTTTGACACTCTGTTTTTTGTTCCATTGGTCCACATTTCTATTGTTAAGCTAACTCCACAACATCTTGATTGCAGCAGAATTATAGTAAAGACAGAAGAAAACCACCAACAAAACTTTTCAAACTTGCTTTGACCATTTATGCATATTTATGTGTATTCCCATTAAATTTTGGAATAAATGTGCAATTTCTATGAAAAAGTTATAGGACATTTTAAAGATGTGGCACAAATTTATAAATTTTGAGACAAATGTTGCCTTAAATCTATTTAATCTTACACTAACTAAACATTGTGTGCTTCTCCATATTTTGAGCCTCAAAAAATATTTACTGTATCAGTTAGATAGCTACTGTCAGTATTTTGTCCTATTTATGCAAAGTGCTTCCAAATATTGATAGTATAAATTTTAGTTTCTCAAATTTTAATTTCTAATTTTACTATTATTATATAGAAACAAGATTAATATTTGTATACATCTATACCTATGTTATTTCTTTCATTTGGGGACATTTTTGTTAATTTGTATCATACAAGGACATTTTCAGATATATTTATATTTTTAATTGATTGGAATAAAGTTTCTAAAAATATTTTATTATGATTTTGACATCTAAAGAATGTCACTTCGTATATTCCTTAACTCAGAAAACCTGGACTTCTTTCCCTTACTCTTGGTTTATTTTATTTATGCTTGTAAAAAGCAAATGTTGATTTCATTATTTTATACCTATGATTTTTTGTTTCTATTTTATTGATTTCTGCCTTTGTTACTTCATCTTTATGCTTAATTAAGGTTTACCTTGCTATTACTTTTAAAGTGCTTCAGGGAAAATTTATATGATTGAACTACTATGTTTCTAATATAAACATATGATGCTATGAATTTCCTTTGAGTAACTCATAAGAGCATCCCACAAATTTATTATGCTGTGATTTTATTTTTATTGTGGTTTGAATATTTTCTAATTTTCCTTTGGTATAGTTTATTTGGAATGAATTTTTTAGATATGCCCTGATTTTGACACTTACTTAAATTCTAATATATTTGGAGAATGTTTTTTAAATTTATTGATACTTGTTTTATGGTGTAAATATGGTCTATCTGGATAAATGTTCCTTATGAACTCAAAATAATGTAGGTTGTATATTGTATAGAATAATTTTTAAATGTTAATTAGATGAAATTTGTTGCTATGTCTGTTCACATTTCTATGGTTTTATTGATAGTTAGATTGTCTTTTTCCCTGAATAATAGGAGGAGGATATTATGTTTCCTCCTTGTTTTTCATATTTGTAGACTTAACTAGTTCTTTGAGCCCTCTTGTCATTTTCTTCATCTGAACTTAGCATGTACGCAAGAAAGCAGCTTTGTCCAGATTATACCAACTGGCTCTAATTCCAAGCATGTATGAGAGAAAGCCAGTGTCCCTCAGGATATTATGTATCTGGAAATTTCATCCTAGACTTGCTTTCATGAGTCTCTTAGTAAGTTTGGGATGAAGGAGGGGCTCTTTCGGGATATGGTGTTTCACTATCCTCCTTTTCTTCAAGGATGACAAATGATGTCATTATTATTATATCCCTATTTGGGCTTTTTAGCACTTGTGTCATAGAGATGAAATGATAAAAGAGGAACATGGTTTATACTTGTTGGGATAATAGGCATAGATTCTCAAAGCAAAATACCCATACAATTCCTGAAGATAGCATCACTGTGAGAAAACCTCATAAGGCTCTTATTATTTTATTAATGGAAGAATTATTTGAGATGAAATTTAGCAGTGGACACTCATGCATTAATTCAATGCAATTAGTTACATGGCATGTATCAGTAACAATGTCGAATGCTTAATTCATTGGTTACTTTTCTTCAGACCAGTTGGTTACTTTCCTATTAAATAGCTATCCTATATTGTAGGTGAAATCAGATCATGTGATAATGCAACACTGAATTTACTTTTTGTCATTCAATATACTGGTGTAACAGTTATGTGCTGAGATCCATTTAAATAAAGTAGGTGACACAGGTGTTATTTGCAGGACTATATGATACACCGTGATGTTGGAGACTAGATCACTTTAAGGGTAACTTTTAACTCCCAGGATTCAACGGCTAAATGAGAATTCAGTGAAATCTTGTAGGAGCACACCTATTGAGTGAATTGATGGCAAAAGTGAGGCATTTTGATTTACACTGATCACATGGGAGACTGAGTCAGTCACATAGGAGAGAAAGCCTTGATTGTAAATAGAATGAACTGAATCTTTACTCTTCTTGGTCTTTGGACAAATGACAATAGCATCATAAGTGTCAAATTCCTCATGCATTCAGATTGATGTTCTCAGGATTTACAGTGAACTATAACTACATTTTGAATGCACAACAACCATACCTACACATCTGCTGCCCATGTGCTGTTTTGTTGTTGTCATCCCATTCACTGAGAAAACTGATGTCAATATCTTGGGTATTACTGGAGAGATGGTCACTCTCAACAAATACTACACAGTGTTCCATACATCATCAGTGACCTTATCAGTAACTTCTATAAAAGCTTCTCTGCAGTTGACAATATTCTTTATTTCTGGATCTTTAGGGACCAAGTTTTGCTTCAGCGATTCTGCCTATTTTGAAGTATCCTCTTGGGTCCCCTTCATGCTGGAAATGTCCTCCCTGTTAGGTGGGTCCATGTAGGAAATGGTCTTTTGATTCTTCAGTAGTTTTTTCTTAAATATCCTCAGAAAACTTACAATGGATCATGAAATGCTTAGGGACATATTGAATTGTCAGTTTGGGTATGTTTAAATTACTTTAAAATGACAAGTTATTTTCAGCAGCTTTTCTTAAAGGATAATGTCAAAGTCACACAGAGAAAGCAAAGGATATACTTTCTCTGTCCCATTTTCCTGCAGATTGAAATTGTGCCTCATATTGTTCAATAGCATAGCAAAAATTAAATAAATTGTGCATTTTTGTCTTAATTTTCACTTAGGGATTTTAAGGCTTAATGCTCAATGCAAATGTGTTTTACAATGTTTTAAGCTCCTAAATGTAGCAATATTCATTTTTTCTTAATGACCTGTAGGAATGGAAAGCAAAAATGGCAAGCACCAGGATATCTTGCTTAATTTCTTGCTGTTCCAATCAGGTGCACATCCCTTGCCAGAGTTTTGCAACAGCAAGCTGTTGTCTGGGAACAGTAAGAAAAAGAAATATGTAAAAACTAAGCCTGGGGTAAAGGAAAATCAAGCCAGGAATTTCAAGTTAAATGTGATTTTTTTATAGATTTGTGAAATGCTCATTTTTCTATATTCCCAGAAGTTATCATGTCTGTGAAATTTGTAGTTTACTATTGTTTGGATCTTAAATGTCCTGCAAAGGTCCATGTGGTACCTCAAAGTGCAACTATAGGGATGTGGTGAAATGTTTAGGAGGTGGGGTCCCCTAGGAAGACTCTATGTAACTGGAGGTAGGTCTTCCTTGGAGATTGTGCGACTCTGGCCCTCTCTTTACTCTTTGTGTTCCCTGGCCACGAGGCAAGTGGTTTTATTCCACCACCTACTCATGTTGTGAGGAACTGCCTTGCTCCAAGGCTACAGGTAATGTTGCCACAGATGAGGAACTGGAACTTCTGAAACCACGAGACAAAACAATCTTTGTATTTTTATAAGTTAATTGTCTCAAGTTTTTATTACCAAAAAGAAAGGATGATTAGTATTTAGGCTTTTATATACTTTAGACATAAGTTTGGTTGACATTTTTATTTTCCTAGATCGAATGTAGTCAGTTGTAATTTGGATTTATACAGAACTTTCTCACACTTATGGTATTTTTTTTTAAAGAAGCAGTTGTGCCCCTAGATTTTTCAGACCTGGTAAAAAGTTTCCATATTCTTCAGACCAGTTGGTTACTTTTCCCATTAAAGAACTATCTTATATTTTACCTGAAAGCAGATGATGTGATAATATAACATTGATTTTAGTTTTTATCATAAATTTTACAAACATTTAAAGAAATATTAGGCTCAAGGTATTGATTTGGAAGATATAAAGAGAATCTATCCTACCTGAAGAGGTCATGAAATCAATGATATGCAATTACAGGTATCCATAACTACAACTACCCCAAGAAAAATCAGCTATTTCCTCTCTTTGATCCTTAAAGTATTTGGTTTTCTTTATGGTTTAGCTTGTATAGTATATTAATTTGCATTTTTATTACTTGTGTCATTTTTATTTTATGCACTAGATAGTAAGTAATTTGAAGAAAGAATAATAAAAGTTTTTGTATTCCCTTTGGCACCTCTCAAAATACTTATTATCAGGAGCTTAATGATTTCCTCAAAGAAAAGTATAAAACAATTCAAGGGACATAGGAATGCATATTTTAACAAATTTAACATTTTCACTTTAAAGTAAGTTTTAGGTAGAGTTACTTGCTCAGAGATACAATCAGAGAATATCAATTTTTAAGAGACTAACTCCTGTTCCAACACTCTTATTATCAGCTGTATCAACTGGAATGAGAGTTTTTTTTTTTCAGATAACGTTTTCCACCTTAGAACTTATTTTTATTTCTTCTACTGTTGAATTTCTTACTTTAAAAAAAATTCAGTAAGACAAGAAAGGGAAGTAAAGGGATCTGAAATGAAAAGGAAGAAGCTAAATTGCCTCTCTGCAGATAACATTTATAGAAAACTCTAGCGATTCCATTGAGAAATTGTCAGAAATAATAATCAAATTCAGTAAAGTTGCAGGATGCAAAATCAACATATGAAAATCACTAACATTTTTGTAGATGAACACCATTGTTTTAGGTATATTTTATTTAAGGGTTTTTTTTTTATAAATAACATTCAAATCTTGTTTTCTTTTTCAATAAATGTTGTGTTATCTACTTCAATCTTTGAAGTCTTTCCTTATACATAGATACTTCTGATGCTGTTATTTATTTTAGGACACCACTCAATGTAAGTTTCATCCAAACACCAGGAAATTGGAGGAACATACTCATGTATTTGAGCTAACACAATGGATTCAGAATGTTAGTGAGTTTACTCATATTTTATTTAATGTTTTTACCAATCTGATGTTTTTTTTTCATTATTTACCTCATTACAATGTATCCTCATTTATGTTTGAAAAATTAGGTTGATAAAATGAACAAACATTTATTTTTCATATGTAATCTTACCTACATTATCTAGATCTCTGTGTTAGGCTTGGATTTTAACCCCCTGAATGAAGATGGCTAGAATGGTAATCCAATTATATTTTAGAGGAATAAGAAGCATGATATTAACCAATTAAGAGAATTTCTCTTCTTCATCTAGTAACCACTCCAAATCATTCTCAAAAAAAGTTAGGGTTTGCTTCATTATACAGAAGAGGAAAGCTGTTTCTGTTGGGAAAAGATTCAGAATTATATTCATGATATTAAATATTATTCAATTTTCTTCTACTTCAGTTTTCAAGATCTTACCATATTATTTTATATTCCTTTCAAATAAGATAAAATGTCCTGTTGCTAATTAACCTTAACTGTAATACAATAAGCAGAAACGGCTACAATTTGCAGCTCATTTTTTGATACATCAGCCCTGTGTCTGTAAGAGGTCAACTTTCATTTCAGCACAGATATGAAAGCTCTCTGATCCTCTCTCCATCCCTTCTAAAAAGATAATTAAACTTCAAGTTTTAATTTTCTTTAAGGTACTAGTCATGTGAGAATTCACTTGCTTAAAACTGTGCTTTATCCAAGATAATCACAGGTTTATAATTTGAGAAACAATTTTCAGCTCTTTGGTCAGTGATAAAAATGGTCAGCTTTTTCCTGTATTGAACTGGTGTTGTATTTTCTCTACAATGTAGCAGACATAAATGATCAGATACTGAACTGATATTTTTTATATTCATGGGTTTGTTTCCTTTAAACATTTCCACTTATAGATAACATATCATATAAGTCGTGCTTGAGTAAATAAAACAGAAACTACTCATGGCATTTATAGGAGAAACAGGTAGTCAAGGATGGTGGTCCATGCCTGTAGTCTTAACTACTTCCAAGGCTGAAGCAAGAGGATGATTAGAGCCTAAGAGTTTGAGCCATTCTAAAGAAAAGAAGGAGTAGTAGAAAGAAGGAAGGAAGGAAAGAAGGAAGGAAGGAAGGAAGGAAGGAAGGAACGAAGGAAGGAAGGAAGGAAGGAAGGAAGGAAGGAAGGGAGGGAGAATTTAAAATAAAATGAATTATACAATTTCAAAACCACTATGAGGAAATAAAGAACTAGTTCTCTCCTAGTCTCTTTGGAACAACACAAGTGACAACACAGAACTGACCCTGAATCTTTTCCATGGCCACTGTCATCACACAGAAATTTTGTGGCTGTCTCTGTTCACTTCCTCAGGGTTGCTTCTGCTCAAATGTAGCTACTTAAGTCAGGCCATCTTTCATCACCAGATACATTACAACAACCCACCCAACATATTTCATATGCTCTTTTACTGTCCTTTTATCCTACAATAATTCTCATCTGAAATATATTGATTATTTATTAATTGATTAATTGTTTGTTCCAAATACAATAAAGATGTTATAAAAACAGAATTTTTGTTCAACAATGTTTGTTGTATTAATATCTGTTGAGTGAATGAATGGAAGGATGTTTCAGTGAATAAAAGAATGAATGGAAGTTGATGCCTTTATTTGATGCCTTTTCCTATGGTTTTCCTCTTACCTTAAATGTTTGTTTTCCTTTTCTACATTTTCTTAATCTCTAAACAAGATGTAACACATGGCTTACATACAACATGCCCTGACTTCTTCTTCTTCTTCTTTTTTTTTTTTTTTTTTTTTTTGCGGTGCTGGGGCCCTCACTTCTTTTCACAATTTACTATCTCTCCTTCCTGAATTGCTAATTGTTTCTGTAGTCTACACCAGATTATTTAAGATTTTGTAATATATTTCAAACATAAACACTTCTCAAACTTGGTGAGATTCATGAGAGGTACATATTTCTTCTATTTCTTCCACACATCCTTAGAACTTCATGTTTAATCAGACATATTTTTTCAATGTCAAATAATTTACACACTGGGCTAATATTATGTCGTAGTTTTCATGGGATTTGGCTATGCTGGGATGCCAGTAGTAAACATTTTTGATGATTTACCATATGTCAGGTACAGCTTTTTACACTTTGTGTTTACTATTCTATAATGAAGATAAACATGCCAAAAGTTAGTCATAATGTTATGTATAGGGAAGCTTACAGTCACGAATTAATTTGATGTTTCTTCCATTAATATCAAAGGTATATGGGAAGAAGGGGTTCCAGAACTGGTTTTGATGCCTGTGAAATGTTAGATTTGAAGCAAGGTACTCCTTAATCCTTGAAGTCAGTTTCCCCCTAAACCAATTGAAGGAACTGACAGGATTATCTCTAAGGCATTTCAGTTCCAGTGATCGATGAGTACGTGAGCTAGAAAAACTGAAGTCCCTTGGGACCTTTGTATAAAACATAAAGTAAAATATAATGTTTAGGGAGGGAAATTCCTTTAAGAATCTCAGATACCCCAATCTTAACTTGCTTTGTTGTCTATAGTTCCATGAACCTAGATTCACTGTTTAATCATCTCATGGCTGTATTTATTTGAAAACAAAACACCATGAAATCTTAGCTAGTATATGTACTCACATTCTCATACAAAAGGAGATTTTAGTCTAGATGGAGCAGCAACAACTAAAGAAAAGAAAATTACTGTGAAGAAATTTTGAGTTCATTGAAAATGTCTGTGATGGATATAGGAGTTGGGTCATCTGCAGAAAATGGGGTTGACTCACAAATATGATGTAAGGCAACTATGGAGATGTAAAGAGGATAAAGCATCTAACAAAATGTGAGAGAACTGAACACAAACCTTATCAGGAAACCTTTACTGCATCTAGACCTAAAGAGCCAGGGCAGGAAATAAGGCTAGTGAAGTCTGGAAAGAAAATACAGAAGAGGAAAACAGAGCTGGCACCTTAAAGCAACCCCTGGCAGACCCACAGCAAGGCAGGGAGGGAGCATTAGCGGAAGGGCAGCTATTAGTATCCTGTTATTTCTCTAACCCCACATTCTAAATCCTATCACTGTTACCCATTGAGCAACTTAAAGGTACAGATGGAGTCTACAGAGGTCAGTCTCCTGGATCACAGAGCTGAAAAAGGTGATGGTACAGAACAGGGGGTGAATTAACATACAAGACAAGATTGACAAAGCAGATTCCTAATACTCAGAGATCTTAGCGTCAGATTTTCCTCATCTTTTCAGCCATACAAATAATCAACAGACACAGACTAAACATGAAGTCCTAGCACATTCAGGAACTTTCTACAAGATTTTTTGATGCACTGAGTGCATCATTTTTGACTCAGGTTTTATTAAAGACATACATGTGTAGCTTTTAGTTTTAGGGAACATCTCCATTTTATACCTCAGATGGTCATCTCTTTTGTATGACATTTTCATGAAAGTTATGTCCTATGAACCCAGATATCCCAGCTTTGTTTCCCACATGTAATTGTAATCAGCTAATGTAACTCCATCGATCTGTATGATCCTTGTCAAAAATGACATTATTTTCTTTTTGTGTACCGGAATGTCTGGTACTTTTTATAAAAGTGATTGGAATCAGTCAGATCTTTTCTTTCTTCTCCTGGAAGTAAAGGTAAAGATAATGAGGAAAATATTAGAAAGAGGAAATTGATTTTGTCACACTTCCAGTTGAATATGAAGTTTCAGGTAGACCATTAGTAATCTTCATATAAGATAGAAAATAAAAAGCATTTGAACATTAACTTAAAACATAGCTGCTTTATTTGTAGGCTGTAAAGGCAAAAATTATTACTACTGTTTCCTTTCATGACCCATTTCTCATTATGAGAAATAGTGTGCCATATGTCTTTGTGTGCCTTTTGAAATAGTGTGCCATATCTTCAGTTTTTTTCCTTTGGTAGGAAACCCAAATCTTCACTGGAGCCATACCAATACCTGTTCTGTATATATGAGGGGATGGCAGTTGACCATTGTTAATTAATATTGGAAAAAGGATGAAGAGGCATCCTACTGTATCTCCTGGAGTCAGGTACAATCCTTCTGGCCCTTGTTTTCTGTGATCAGTGGGTTCTATCATCCCACTCCATACACCATTCTCAAAAGTCATAAGTTGTGATAGTCTTGTACAGCTGTGTAACCACTATCCCAGTCAGGATAAACATTTTCATCATTTTGGAGAGTCCCAGCAAATTTCTTTCTGATTGATTGGACCAACTCAGGTAGCCCCCTCAATTTTATTCATTTGGTTTCCATTTTCCTGTTCTTGCATTTTATATAAAAGGTCAAAAACAGAGTGCACATATTTTGTTCCTGACTTTGTTCATGAAATATAATATCTTTGATATCAACCCACAATGATGTATAGTCTGAGTGTGCTTTTTATTGATAAATAATACATCATTATATGAGCATACCACATCCATTTATCTTTCTCCTATTGAAGAATATGTGAGTGGTTTCCTGTTTGAGACTATTATGAACACATCTGCAATAAATACTCTTCCTAAAATGTTTCTGTGGTTATATGCCATTTTTCTTGAGTTAAAATTTATATTTAATTTCATAACACATTGCAAAACTACTCACAACTTGTATCAATTTACACTCACTTCAGGAATGTGATCATACCCCTAGGCATATCAGATCTGCTTGACACTTGGTGTTGTCACTTTAAGTGTAGCTAGTCCATTTGTTGCATAGAATTATATCAAGTTGTATTTTTATATTACCTTTATTATTTATTATTTTTTAAATTGACAATAAAAGGAATATATGGTGTACAACATATTTTGATTATATGCATACACTGTGGAATGACTAAATTAGTCTTATTAAAATAAACATTACTTTCTATGTTAGTCACTTCATTGCTATGAAAAATAATAGAGAAAATCATCTTATAGAAGGGAAGATTCATTTTTGGCTCACAGTTTCAGAGGTTTCAGTCCATGGTCACTTGGTTCTATTGATCATTAATTGAGTCAGTGATGCAGAAGAACATCATGACAGGGAGTGTGTGATGGTGCTCAACTCATGGTATCCAGGAATGAGAGAGAGACAAAGGGAGAGAGGTAATGACATAGTTAAGTGACAAAATATACCCTTCTACAGCACACACCCACTAACCCACCTCTTCCAACTAGGCTGTACCTTCTAAAGTTGCAACTACCTCCCAATAGCATAACAGTTGAGAATCAAGCCTTTAACACAGAAAATATTAAGTGGACATTTCAGATCCAAACTGTAATCATACTTAATTTTTGAGGACTATTTTCTCAGCAATTATTAACTAGGAGTTTGGTTTTAATTTGTGTTAGTATGAGAGTTATGATCTTGACTACCTTTAAAATATGACTTACTGTGTATTTTCTTTTCATTAGTACCTACTGAGAGATTTTGCCATTTGCTCTGTCCCATTTTCTCTTTCATGCATGCTTAATGTTGGATTTTATTCTCAGTCTCAAACTCCATGTTCTGTGTGTGTTTTAGTCAAGCGTTATGTCCATACAGATTTAATTTTTTTGTGATTTTTCAATGTTGTATCTCTGATTTCACTGATTGTTTTTTCTACACTCTGTTTACCCTTCTGGCAAGTTTGCAGAGAATGATACATATATCCTTTATGATTATGAACTTCCCTATTCTATGGTTTTCATTTGTTTTTTCTTAGAATTTTTGTCTCTTTGCAAAAATTCTCTATTCCTGGATTTGATATCCCTTTTACACAAAATCTTATACATATTTATAATCTTTATTTTAATTTCCTGTTAGCTATTTCCATAATCTGTATCATCTGTGCTTAATCATGCTGCATTTTTCTTAAGAATATTTCTTTTCTCTTTTCTGTGTTCCTTAATTATTGACTATATGTCAAATCTGAATTGAATAATCGTTGATGGTAAAGTAAATAAAATCTACCCCTTAAAATTTATCGCCTTACCTCTACTCAGCTTACATTTAAATGAATCTTAATGCTGATCTGCATGCAGCTTTTATTGAAAGATGTTTTTATGTACATTGACAACAAGGCTTGGAATACATCCACAACTGAGAAATTTCATCTGAACATTTCAACAGGACACACATTAGTCTGGGACTAACTACTCTCCTGTCCCCCTCTGGCTTTCCATTGCATAGGACATCCCTCCACCATGTCATGTGTCCTATCCTTGGGCACAGTGTCATGCTGAATGCCAAAGGGTCTTCATCTTCCTTGCCTGAGACCAGTTCTTGTGCAAAAACTCACTGGGAAGTGATTTGGCAGCTACAAGTTCATTCTGCATGTACAGCAAATGTGTTCTAATCCATGCTCTTAGCCCATGGACTCCCACTGAAAATCCAGTAATTTAATGTTTCCACTTAAAAGTCTTCCATCTATGACAGGACTGCTTCTATTCTAAGCAAGCCTTGAAGATAAAAATGTCTTTTTTTTTTTTTAGCTTCTTTTCACTTAGATATCTTTTTTTTTGTCTCATATATTTTAAAAAAGGAAAACTGATTTTTTTTTATTTTTCTAGTTATTTTGGTGATTTGTGGGAGTCTTGGATTCTTATGACTTTTTCATTCTAACTCTGCATGGTACTGTGCATGAATGTTTTTTGAGTGTATTTTGTATGTTTATGTTAATTTACATATAACATCACTTCTCATGTCAAAGTAGCCTGTGAACATATGCAAAAATGTTCTTTGTGTTTTATATCTGTGAAGGGAATTATTGGTCCATCCATTGGTCCATTTTAATGTTCTTATATTATCAAGTTTCATCTGTTACAATGAAAAATGCCTTTTCTGCACCTATGAGCCAAATTACAATTTTGGATCATTCCAAAATCATCCATTGCATTTGTGGGAAAACCTTAACTTGCTCAAAAGTACATTGATTTTATATTCTTTTCTCCTACTGTTGTGCTTACGATATTTTTCTCAATGCTCAAGGATGTTTACCTTGAAAACTGGCTTTCTTATAATTCTTTGTTCTGTTTTTATATTGAGGTAATTTTAGACCCACATATTGTGTTGGTTGGTATTAATACATTTTTATGTTTTCTGAGTTTATATGAGAAAAGAACAATATGCAGCTTTTAAATATTCTATAACTCACCTTGAAAATTCATTTAAACCTGATTATGCCTGTTGTCTCGGCTACTTGGGAGGTTGAAGTGGGAGGACCACTTCAGCCTAGAAATTCAAGACCAGACTGGGCAATAGAGCAAAAATACATCTCTATCTCAAAAATAAAGAAAGAAAAAAAGAAAACCTTATTTGGTTCTAATATTTATTTATGATATTTTAATTATTGATATAATTTAATTGTAATGAGGATTTGTAGGCTATCCTTGACTCATTTTTAGCATGCTATAATTTTTTGCAGATATTTACACATTTTGTTTAAACTTTCCTGATTTATGTCATAAATCATTTATGCTTTATAGTATTTGTTGCTTTTTGTCAATTTGGTTAGTATTTTTCAATAAAGCAATCTTTGCAGTTGTATCTTTTTGAGTATGTGTGTGTACATGTGTACACATGTGTGTGTGTGTGTGTGTGTGTGTGTTTTAATCTCTTATCTTTCAGCTTTTCAAGTTCTCTTTGGTAACACTTCTTAGCTTTTTTATTGGTTCTAATGTTCATTATATTTAGCTATTAACTTTTTAAGATTTACTTTTAATATTTTCTTTTATTGTTAGCTGATACAAACATAAATAATATTTATGACAGGCATACATTTCATGAGATTTAAATCACACTAATACCTCCTCAAATAATTATCATTTCTTTGTGGTGAAAAACTTTCAAAATTATTTATTCTGGCTTTTTGAAATGTAGGGTACTTTGTTGTTTTCTATGGCTGCCATACTGTGCAATAAACTGCCCACCTATGTTTGATTCCCAGCACCACAAAACATGAGTGCAGACCTTAATATTTATTCATATACAGCTATAGCTTCATCAAGTGTATTCACCCTTTCCTATCTATTTTTTGCCATTAATTAGCCTACTGCTTGTGATGTTTTGAATTTGTCAAAATTTTCTATGACTTGTACAATTTCAAATATAAAAAGTTTATTTTTCATTTCTAATGTGTTTTAACTCATTGTTTCAATTTTTTAGCATATTACAAGAGAATTGTATTATTTTCATATTGGTACTATGACAAATTACCAAGAACATGTTAGCTTAAAGCAACATTAATTTATCTTACACTTTTGGAATAAATAATTTAAAATTTGGTAAAAGGGCTGCATTTCTGTTTGAGGCCCCAGGAGTGATGATTTCCTTTGCCTTTTCTTGGTTCTAGAGTCTTCCACATTCCTGACTGTGGTCCCACATATTTCCACTTTTTCTTGCATTAAAACATCTCCTGACTTGATTCTGAACTCTCTTACCTCCTTTTATTTTAAAGAAAATTGTTGGTTCTTTTAAGTTATCCTGACTTTCTGTTACACTTCCTTTTATAAGAACACTTTTGATTACACAGGTCCATGCTGAATATTGCAGCTACCACTCCATCTTAAAATTAATTAAATAATCCCATCTACAAATTCATTTTTGCCATGTAATATAGAACAAGTGTTGAGGATTAAGATATGCCATTTTGTGGGTCCATTATTTGACCTACTACAGAAATCCTTAAACATATATGAAATTAGACTCATGTGAAGATCCATCTTTTATAATCATGCAGCCTTAGTACTTATTGATACATGTTCAACTATTTTATCAATCTCCTAACCATTTTCTTCTCTGCTGCTAGATTATTTTAAACCAATATAAGACATTTCATTATTTTATCAATAAAAAATTCAATATGATCCCCTCAAGTTGAGGGTTAGTTTTGCCATTAATGTAATGTAATAACCATGCCTAAAATATAACAATGACATTTATTATCATTATGAAACCAGAGATATTTCTTCCTTTCCTTTGCTTATTTTTTAGTTTGTTTTGAACAGATATTTCTTATGCTATATGCTACAATAAAGGCTTTTAGCATCTAATATTTTGGTATGAGGGATTGAACCCAAGAGTGCTTCACTACTGAGCTACATCCCCCGCCCGTTTTACTTTTTATTTTGAGACAGAGTTTCACTAAATTGATTAGGAACTACTAAGTTGCTGAAGCTGGCTTCAAACTTGTGATTCTCCTGCCTCATGAGCCTCTGGGATTATAGGCATGCATCACTGCTCCTAAACTAGCATCATTTTAGAAATTTAAAGAATTTTATTTGTTCTTTTTAAATATACATAACAGTAGAATGTGTTTTGGTATATTATATATACTTGGAGTATAACTTATTCTAATAGGATCCTATTCTGTTGTTGTACATGATGCAGAGTAACCCTGGTCATGTATTCAAATACAAAGCTAGAAAATTAGGAAATTCTACTATCTTTCCTATTCTCCTTTCCACTACCTTCCCTTCATTCCCCTTTGTCTAATCCAATGGACTTCTATTCTTCCCCTCTCTGTCCTACCTTGTTGTGGGTTAGCATCCACATATCAGAGAGAACATTCAATATCTGGTTTTTTGGAACTGGCTTATTTCACTTAGCATAGTATCCAGTTCCATTCATTTATTGGCAAACACCACAATTTCTTTTCTTTTCTTTTCTTTTCTTTTCTTTTCTTTTCTTTTTTTTTTTTTTTGGCTGAGTTATAGTCCATTGTGTATATATACCACATTTTCCTTATCCATTCATCTGTTGAAGGACACGGAGGCTGGTTCCATAGCTTGGCTATTGTGAATTGAGCTGCTATAAACACTGTTATGGCTTTATCACTGTAGTAGGCTGATTTTAAGTCCTTTGCATATAGACTGATGAATAGAGTAACTAGATCAAATGGCGGTTCCATTCCAAGTTTTCTAACAAATCTCTATACTGCTTTCCATAGTAGTCACAATAATTTGCAGTCCAACCAGCAATGTATGAACGTACCTTTCTCCCCACATCCTTGGCAACACTTATTGTTACTTGTAATAATAATTGCCATTCTGACTGCAGTGAGATGGAATCTCAGTGTAGTTTTAATTTGAATTTCTTTAATTGCTACAGATGTTGAACATTTTTTCATAAATTTTTTGATGATTGGTATTTCTTCTTCTGTGAAGTGCTTTTTCACATCCTTTGTCCTTTCATTTATTGGGTTGTTTTTTCACTAGTGTTAAGATTTTCAATTTCTTTGTATATCCTGGAGATTAATGCTCTGAGGTACAGGTGGTAAAGATTTTCTCCCATTCTGTAGACTCTCCATTCACTTTCTTGATTTTTTCCTTTGCAATGAAGGAGAAGGTTTTTACTTTAATACCATCCCATTTATTGAACCTTGATTTTACTTTTTGTGCTTTAGGAGTCTTATTGAGAAAGTTGATTCCTAAGCTGATATGATGGACTGTTTGGTATGCTTTTTCTTCTAGTAAATGCAGTGTCTTAATCAACTTTTTCTCTTCTGTGACTAAATGACCCAACCAGCACAATTATAGAGGAGGAAGGTTTATTTGAAGGCTCACAGTTTTAGGGGTCTTAGTCCATAGAAGACCATCTCCATTCCTCTGGACTCAGAGTAAGGCAGAACATCATGGCAGAAGAGCATGGCAGAAGGAAGGCAGCTTGCAAGGTAGCTCACATCATCAGAAAGCAGAGCAAGTTGGAGATTCCACTCTCCAGATTCAAAATATACACCCAATACCACGTCCCAATCCCAATCTCCTCCAGCCACACCCTACCACTTCAATTAATCCCATCAGGGATTAATTCACCAATTGGGTTAAGACTCTTACAACCCAATCATTTCTCCTCTGAACCTTACTGCATTGTCTCACATGTGAGCTTTTGGGGGATACCTCACAGCCAAACCATAATATGCAGGGTCTCTGGTCTAATGCCTAGGTCCTTGATCCACTTTGAGTTGAATTTGGGGCAGGTTGAGTGAAAGGGGTTCAAAATTTCATTCTACTACATATGGATTTCAAGTTTTTCCCATACCATTTGTTGAAGAGGCTTCCTTTTCTGCAATGTATGTTTTTGGTGCCTATATCTAGTATGAGATAACTCTATGTGGGTTTGTCTCTGTGTCTTCTATTCTACACCACTAGTCTTCATGTGTGTTTTGGTACCAGTACCATGCTGTTTGGCTACTACAGCTCTTTAATAATATTTAAGTTCGGATATTGTGATGCCTCCTGCATCACTTTTCTCAGTAAGGATTACTTTGGCCAGTCCGGGCCTCTTATTTTTAAAATGAATTTCACAAATACTTTTTTATTTCTATGAAGAGTGTCATTGGAATTTTAATAGGAATTGCATTAAATCTGTATAGCACTTTTGGTAATATGGCCATTTTGACAATATAGTCTTCAGGTGTTAGAGTAGCTTCTATTTTCCATCATTAATTTTGAATTTTATTACATTATGATCTGATAAAATGCAAGGTAGCATCTCAATTTTTTTCTTTTTTTTGTATTTGCCAAGAGTTGTTTTGTGGCCTAAGATATGGTCTATGGTCTATTTTAGAGAATGTTCTACGTGCTGCTGAAGAGAAAGTGTATTTACTCCTCGATATATTCCATATATGTCTATTAAGTATAAATTATTAATTGTATTTTTTAGTTCTATGGCTTCTTTATTTGGATTTTCTTTTGAAGATCGATCAATTGGTGAGAGGTCTGTTGAAGTCACCCAGTATTATTTTGTTGTGATCTATTTGATTCTTGAGATTACAAAGGGTTTGCTTGATATATGTTGCTACTCCATGGTTTGGGGCATACATATTTAAGATTGTTATGTCTTGTTGCTGTATAGTTCCCTTAAATAGTATGAAATGGCCTCTTTTTGTCCCTTCTGATTAATTTTTACTTGAATTCCACTTTATCAGATATTAGGATAGAAATCTTTGCTTGTTCACGAGATCCATGTTAATGGTAAGTTTTTCCCATTCTTTTACCTTCAGTCTGTGGATGTTTGAGGATTCTATGCTTTTTGGTTTCTCAAGGACTGCTTCCACTGGCCCTGAGCGCAGTCACTTTGCTCATTTCAGTCTCTCCTTGCACTGCCCATTCAATGGAGCTGGGAAGGAGGGACAGCTTCTCTGGCCACTCTGATCTGTATTACTCATAGGCAAAATGGTCTCCATGACAAAATTTCACCTTGCCAGAGATTCTTCTGGTTTGCTAGTCTCACTTTAGATATTGTGGCTGGTGTCTGCTGGATTCATGTGTTGGTTTCAGCCAGGAACTTACAGCTCTATGTTCCCCGTCTGAGTTCACAGCACTGTCTCACAGAAGTATCAAAGTCTCTCCAGCTTGGGTGTCAACCATGACTTCTGTGTGCCAGTTTTTTGGGCCATATAGCCTCTGGATTGGTCCAGGGTGGGCTGCCTTCCAATCCTGGGATTCCCCATACCAAGATTTTCCCCACATTTATGGATCTTTTCTGACCTTTTGTTTTTTCAACTTCAATTCTGTTTATTAGCCTTGTCTGATGTACCCCAAATTTCCAAGTTTTCAAGGCTTTCTGTCCAATATTGAGTATCAGTATAGTGGTTTTTTCTTTAACTCACCTCCCAGAGTGAACAGTTTTCTCATTATTTGAGTACCAAATCACCGAGCTGTGAGAAAAGCAACCTCCCACTTATGCCCCATATTGTCTTCCCCTGACTAGGATCCTTTTGATCTACATGTTCACCCCACACATTCATTTTTGTTTTAGCTTTGAAATTATTTTGGTTGAAGAAACAGAAACTTGCAGTTTTATAGCAAGCAACTCTCATCTGTATAGAAGAACAGAATGATGTGATCAAGTTGGGCTTCAGAAAGGATTCTGGAAGGTCCAAAAGTGAATTGAATTCAATATTGGGTTGAAACAGTGAAATCAAATTGTTTGTCTTGTGTATTAGTGTTCTGTGGTAATGCATCACAAACTCAGTGGCTGAAATCAACAGAAATTCATTCTTTCATACTCTGGGAGGCTGGAAGTCTGAAGTCAAAGTGTTGCAGGGCCATACTCTCTCTGAAGACTCTTTGGTAGGCATCCTTCCTTGCCTCTTCTAGCTTCTGGTTCTTCCCAGTTTTCAAAGTAACTCACTGGGTGGCCACTAGGCTGAGAAATCTTAGATCCTTGGGGTTCTATCTAAGCAAACTGAAATACCTCAGTGCAAAGGGCAGAAAGAAATGAGTTTACCCAATCAAAAAGTGCCAGCTAGTCTGTATGTAGATATTTTTCCAATCAACTTCTAGCTAAGGATTTTCCACAGTAGCAATCAAATATTTTCTTTTTCTTGTTCCCATGAACACCATATAATCTCTCTCTCTCTCTCTCTCTCTGTCTCTCTCTCTCTCTCTTACACACACACACACACACACACACACACACACTAGGTCCTATAGATATAGGCCTGAACTGCCTCTGGTTTGGTCCTATCTGATTCATGAATTTTGAATGCTCTAATATCTTCATTTAACTTTAATGGGTCTAAATTCACCTTTTAGATATCAAGATTGACATTCCTGACTTACTGACCCCAGTTACTTCCTCTGTCTTTACCTGGCCTTCTCTACTGTATGTGTCTTCAAATTTCTACCTTCTTCTAAGGATACCAGTCATTAAATTAGTATAATATCATTCTACCTTGATTATATCTGCAATGACCCTGTTTATATACATGTCATATTAAAAGGTTTGAGAATGCTAAAAATTGAGAGCAGTGAACTATACCTTGTTTGACTTTGGTAGAAGATGAAGAATATTTAGACATAGAAATAAAGGATAGTATTAATGACTTACCAGAAGTTCCCAGAACCTTAAATCAACACAGTCACTATTGCTATGTTTTGTAACAATAAAGGCAAATAGCATTGTGAGGAATGCATGGAGATGGAATTGCTAAGTGAACAGTTTTCTGTAATATTCTAATCTATCATATTGTCTAACTCTAGATAAGTGGGCTTCTTTTCTGTATGAAAATAGAAACCAACATTTATATTCCAGTCCACATGATATAAGAGAATCTACCTTTCTTCATGTTTCTTTTAATACAATACAAAATGGTTTAACTGTCACAGGGTTGAATGGTGTTGCACTAGTTTTGGGCATAGTAAAATTTCATATATTTAAGTGAGGTTTGAAAAATACTCTACTCTTTTCATACTGATTTGAAACAGTAGTGCATAAATGTGTGGTTAATGAACTTTGTTCCATTGTGATTGAGGGTCAATTAAGAATGAAGCCATTAATCATTATAGTTCCACACAGAGGAGCCTGAGATTGCCAGAGAGTGAAAGTTTAATAAGTGGGAGATGCTATAAATGTCACTCCAGATGTGAACCAATGAAGAGGCAGGTAATGATTCAATAGAGTAATTTTAAAACTATATGTAGGCTGGTTTGTAAAAAGTACACTTATTCATTTTTGGAATGGTTTTTATGGAACCCATTCTTTTGGAAATTACAGCTGAGAAAATGGTATGTGCATGACATTA
Source organism: Glaucomys volans (assembly GCA_020662805.1). Lineage (NCBI taxonomy): Eukaryota > Metazoa > Chordata > Mammalia > Rodentia > Sciuridae > Glaucomys > Glaucomys volans. The sequence continues at coordinate 366,291 of JAJEJO010005682.1, forward strand.
CTTCATCCATTTTTAACTGAGAGTTAGAAAAATGAATGTTGTTTGGGGAAAAGCAGACATTAAGAGAAAAACTCTTTTTCAGAATAATTGTAGTCTGCATTTGATAAATAATTGAAGAACTCTTTGCATAAATTGAGAAAAATATAGTTAAAATTTTTTAACTTTACCTTCAAAGCTTTTTCATGCTTGTGAGTAAAAACACATAGAAGAAAAAGATTTACCATTTAAGCTTTGCAGATTGAAAATGACAGTGGTTTAAGAAATGTGACAGAGGTCACACTGAATGTGGTAAAAAGCATCATAATTAAGAGAATTTTTCTTCTGTATGATATGAGAGATTAATGTTGCTGAAGCCTAAGTCAGCAGATTTCTCAACTTCTTAGTTCTCAGATTTCTAGTCTGTAAAACCCAGCAGCTGTAATACAGGATCCCTTCCAGCTCTGAGTAGTTGCACTAATTTAGATAATTTACTCTTAGAATGCAAGCAGCATTCTCCCTAGCATTCTCTCCTTATTAGTTATTAAAATTAAATGTTGACCTTATACTTGACCTAAACAATTTTTCTCATAAGGAGAACATTCAGGCTTCCTTTGTATCAGAAAAAAAGTTAATTGGCTCTTTACATAAATAACTTTATCTTACTGTTCTTCAGGTGACCTCTGTGAATGTCCAGTAATTCATTATATACATAGTTACATTTGTTTATTCTTCAGCAAGATTCTAAATCTTCTATATATCTTTGCTCAGTGGCTCATATACCAAAAACTGATAATAATTATATAGATCAAGAAAAAAACTGATGAAGGGCAACTCTGACCTTACTTAGTGACACTATTGCTAATATCCAAATAGCATATGTTCATGTCAAATGATTGTGGAAATGACATCTCATATTTTAGATAATAAAATTTACATGTCTACAAATACATTGATTTATTATCACAACAACAAAACTATGTACGCTTTAATTAAATTATAGGATATAGGATAATTTGCTGTTATTCCCCTAGTAAACAAAAGTTTTAAGAGTAAGTGTATCCACTTATTTTAAATGATAATAGAATAATGCTTAATTATCTTATATTTATAGATTCTAAAGGTATAAGTAGACTTCTTGGCCTAATCACTCTTTTGTTTTTGATTAAAGCTTTTTGTCATTTTTCTTTTCCTTTGTTACTTGATAGATAACATCGTATATTTTATCATGGATAAGATGCTTTGAGCAAGAGTGAATTGTGGAATATTCAAATCAAGCAAATTAACAAATTCTTTACCTCACATAGTTATGATTTTTGTGGCAGATGAACATACTATCTGCTCTCTTTACATTTGTAAGTGATAGAATATGTCATCTACTTTAGTCATCCTGCTGTACAATAGAGCTCTTAAAATAGTATTGCTCTTAAATATTTATAATTACACATCCTTTGACCAGTATCTCCCCATGCCTCCTTCCCTTTGGCCATCCCAGCCTCCTATCAAATTAGGGAGAAGTACTGTAGTTCCTTAATCCCTTTTAAAACTTTGCAAAGATAAAGCCCCCTTAAATGGAAAGCACACACAAATAATTTTGTATTTTAAATATGTGCAATTTCTCTGGTTCTTTAGTGGAAAGATTTTCTGAGATTGAAGCAAATCTAGCATTTCTTTCTTCTAGAGATGGAATATGAATTAATTAGTTAGTTAATTAATTAATGTGCTTCTTTGAATTTAGAGTTTAAGAATGAATGTAGAAGAGAAAAATCAAGACTTAAGTTTTCATGCGCTAAACTCCTCATGAAAAACAAGTGTGTTCAGAAAAATATTCATGTTACCTTCTATCTTCAACATAGAATTTTTTCTCTCTGTAATCTGTCTACCTTTAGAATTTGTATGTCTATACTGATCCTTCAAGCAATCAAGTACTTAACTATGATGAATGTTCTTAATATATCTAATTTTTAATCATGAAATGAAATATTCTTGATTGCATATAATTATACAAATTTTGGCCTCTCCTTTATGTGAACAAAGTACGCCACAGGTATGGGAACTTTATTCAAGGCCACAAAGAGTTTAAGTGTTAATATGGGAGTTAAGGATAACTGTTGTGACACACAGGAGGTCATTTCCTGCTGGTGATGGAAGAGCAGTTATGGAAACCTCTTCTTCAAGGGATTTTACAGTCTAGCAAAGGAGCTCTATATACTATAGCATTCATGAATAAATGTACACGGTGTTGTTCTTCCTTTCTTTTGTTACTGGGAATTAAACCCAGGTGTGCTTTGCCATTGAGGTACGTATCCAGCCCTTTTTATTTTTATTTATTTATTTATTTGTTTGTTTTTTTGTTTATTTATTTTTAAATTTTGAGTCAGGGTCTCGCTAAGTGGCTCAGGGCTTTATTAGGTGCTCTGTCTTGCGATCCTCCTGACTCAACCTCCTAAGTTACAGGTATTACAGGTGTGTGCTACCATGCCTGGCTAGGTGAGTAGTTTAGAGAAACAGATTGTTTACTCATTCTGCACTCACAAAAATTCAGTTTGTCTTTCCCTCCTTCCTCTATCTTTGTTTAAATGAAATGTGAGCAAATTTCTGAGATTAATATGACTTGAGTTGTTACTTTCAAATTATCATATATTATTATTTCATATCATATATAAAGTGATTGCATCAAAACTATAGAACACCTATGAATAAAATTACCTTAACTCATGATTTTCTGCCATGGAAGGAATGGGCATTCTTATTTCCCTCTAAAAAGTTCCACATTCATTGTACTTGCTTTTTATTTTTCTTTATCTCTTTTATCTTGGGTGCTTAGTTTTACTCTAAATATGTTATTATTCTGGTGTATATTCTTGACACAAAGCAAAGTCAAATCCTGGTCCAGTCATTAACAGATGCAAGACTCTTAGGAAGGCAATTAATCTCTCTGGGCTTTAGTATTCTCTTTTCAATCAAGTAGGGCAGTGACTATAAGGTTTGTTTTAGGTCTAATTTCCTTTCTATAGGTCCATCAGTGTAGGCATTAATAACCTCATTTTACAATTTATATTACATTGGCACTTAAGTAAAATGCTACTCTTTAAATATATTTCACATTTGAAAAGTAGGATTTAAGAAATTTGGTCTGTTTTTAATTCTACTCAATATCCATTTTGAATGTTAAGGAAATTTTGAATTCATATTAAGGCAGTTTGTTAGTTCATTTCTTTGAGCTAGTACAACAACAACAACTCTTAAAGGAAAAACCTTAACTATTTTTCAAAATAAAAGTGAATTTTAAAGATGCTTTCTTTGCTTTGACCTTAAGTCACTGAAAACATTTGATTTGAACCCAGATCTATATGGTGAGTCTTCCCTGTTTCATGCAATTCATGTATAGAGAAGGCCAACTGTGCCTTATTTTTGTTTCCATCAGGTAGTTGGACTGGGAATCACTCTAATTCATCAAATTCTCTCCCCACTGTCAAGCCATTTTTTTTCTTTTTTTTTCTCTAAGTCAATGTTTGTATTTCACCAGTGACCTGGTATCAATCTGACAATGTGTAATGAAGGTAATAAGCATCATTTAGATTAGTTATGACATGGTACAGGAGGGAATCATGCATATTCGGAAACACTCCATCTATGTGGAACTCCAGCATTTATTAGACATTACCTGTTAAGTTGGTCTCTTAACTTTATTTTTAGAATGTGTGCCTACTGTCACTTTTATCACTGTGACATAAGAATGGGTAAACATGACAAGATGGGAATTCTATGCTCAAGGGATATGACTGAAGAAAACACTTTATACAAAGATACTAAAATTTTGACTTTCAAAATGAAAGTGGTTCCATAGGCTCACAACCAATTTTTGTTTATCTACATGATGTGAGAAAATTTGAACCTATACGGTATTATGTCTGAGGATTTGACCCTTTGAGGAGTATATTAATGTTTGTTCTCCATCCAGAGGAACAGAATCCATAGGAAATAGGAACTGGCCTCTCACTGTGGAAGCTAAGAAGTCTCACCATCTGCAAACTAGAGAACTGGGAAAACTAGAGGTATGATTCAGTGACAGGCCTGAGAACCAGTGAGGCCAATGGTCCAGCTCTCAATGTGAGGTCAAAGACCTAAGCATGGGGTGTGGTGTGAGGGGGACAGGTCTGCTCATGGAAATCCTGGATTTAAAGATGTGATAACCTGGGGCTTTGATGTCTGAGGGCAGCAAGATGTCCCATCTCAAGAAGAGGGAGCCATTATTTTACTTTCTGGTGTCTCATTTTATTCATCTATTCAAAGGATTGTAAAGCATATAATAACAACAATAAGACATGATTAGCATATATAATTTTGTAAATGTAAACTATAATAATTTTACAAAAAAACATTAAGCACAGCAATTTTGTTTTTTATTCCCAAGCATATTTTGCATGTAGTTGGAGCTTTGGCCTGCTTTACTTTTTTATTACTTCCCTCAATGCTTATCTGCTTATCGTGTCTCACAAGCTTGAAATTGCTTTGACTACTAAGCCCTAATCTCTGCGGACCCTGAACTCATTTCCTCTTGTCAGCTACTGCTTTACTCCAGACTCTAATCATGGTAGCTCCAACACAGACCCCCACATCTGCCTTTGCTCTATAGTTCTTGTCTTGAGTATAGATGGCTAGACAGAATCTGATTAACAAGTTCTCATTAACTCAGCCCTGATTTTTCCAAATGTAATATTATATCCGTCTATTTTAGTATCTTCTGTCGAAAGACATCATTTTGATGTTAATTTTCCTCCAAAATTTATAAATTTAATGATATGCTTCATAATTAAAAATCTTAAAATTAAGAATCAACTTTAAATAAACCTATGATAAAGATTGAATACATTTTTTTATTTCAATAAAATGTTGCCCAGTAAGTTTTTTCATAATATGTATAGACTCAGGGTTCTTCTTGTTAGGTTCCTTACTTTAACATAAGTCGTCACCTTTTGAAACATTATTTTTAACAAAAAATTGAGAAAAATACAGTAAAATCTTCTTAACTGACTTTCAATTAAGGAAGACAGAAAACTTACTAATGAACTCCCCTCTGTCTCTAAATCACACAAATCAAAACCCTGAGCAAGTATTTTTGAAATCCTAGAATAAAATTTTACATTCTAAAATATCTATGTGTTTATGTGTTCAGTGGTTAAATTGCCTGTTCCAAAAGTATTTGTACTTGCTATTACATTTTAATTAAGTTAAATTAACATACCTGTAAGGATATATTTTAATGTGTACATAATTAAAATTTAAAAAAGAAATACTATTTTGATGAAGGCTAAAATAAAAATGAAAATAAATCACTAAAGATAATTGTTTTTAATTAGTTGTAGGCAGGAACCATAAAAATTGTTGGGGGGGGGAATCATAAGACTCTATAAATATATTGCACTAAGTTCACTTCCTAAGTGTTTTTAATCTTGCTTTATGTAAAAGAAGCTTTGATGCATCCTTTGTGTAATTTAAGCAAGAAAAGATGATTCAGGTCTTTGGTTCATTAACCTTCTTAAATGTCTCCTTCTGAAATTGAATAAACTTCACATAAAATGCATTTACATTCTTTAAGTTAAAATATGTACAGGATATTTGTGTCATGATTAGTGGTCCTTTGTTTTAACTACCTTCTGTGAACTGACTATGTATCTTAATTACATGGAATAAAAGTATAGAGTGGTACATTAAATGATGTAAGAGCATCCCTGGACATAAAATATATAGCCCAAAACAAAACAAAACAAAAAAAGAATTAGCTTGATGTCAAACTAAAAAAATCAGTAAAGGAAAACCTAAAATTGGTATTGCGTGCTTTGTGTTTTGTTTTATTTCTAGACTTCTTGATTAAGTAAAATTGAATATTTTTTCCTAGTACTGGGAATGGTACCCAGGGTCTTGTGAAGTCTAAACAAGTGCTCCATTACTGAGCTACATTTTCAGCACTAAGCTTCAATTTTTGAGCTCACTAATATGATAGGGGGAAAATAACAGAATAAAACTGCTTTCAGTGCCATTAATCTGTCTAAAAGCAACCAAAACAGAATTATTTTAATTTCAAGGATGGTTCATTGCTTTTAGAAATATTTTATTGCGAGATAACTCAGTTAGTAACTTCCATGTCATTATAGATAAAAGAAAGAAAGAAGGAAAGAAGGAAAAAAAAGAAAAAAAGAAAAAAGAAAGAAAAGAAAGAAAGAAAGAAAGAAAGAAAGAAAGAAAGAAAGAAAGAAAGAAGAAAGAATCCATATATATTAGAACTATAACAATCCCCATCTGGAAAAGAAATTTAAAGATTAATCCTTTCTTATTTTAGTGAATATTCAGCAGTTAAAGGGATAAATTAAAAAAAACTTAGTGTACCCTATAAAGCCTATGAAAAATCAAGTTACTGTGAATGATTAGTTAGATTAATGAGCCAGAACAAAGTTTTGTGACCTTTTGATTTTTAGATACACATTTCCTTATTTTGAATTCTTTTTAATCAACTGCTACAAATATAATTTATCTGATTATTTAATTAACATTTTAGTAGTTATTCAAGTACTCAACCAAATTTCAGGATAAGAACTGAAAAAATATTTCAGTTTTCATGTAATCCATGTTCATTAAATAATTATATGTTTATGTGTTGCTTCTTATAAGAAGTCTGCTTAGTGTACATCTTCAGTATACGTTTAAATTTTCATGCATATAACACATAACCACTACATACGGTATTTAATGGCTTTAATATACTGCTAAGTTCCTTAGTATATGTTTAAATCATTAGTATTCTTTTCATTCTCTTTCCCACCCATCCCTGAAAATTGAAAATATTGGAAAGCAATATTCCTCTGTTCAATTCTTGTGGCCATGAAAATATCTTTATACATGTGTTTTAATGATGATTCATGACAAAATGATGGTTCATGACAAAATCGTGTGTCTTCAGATTTTTGGTGTCTTGCCAGAAACAGCCTGTGGCCCAGCAGGAGTTTGATGAGTAACTCACTGAAATTTAAATCCAGACAGTAGTTCAAAATGATTTCTGCATTTAAGTAATTTGGTTATTAGCATTTTCTTCAAAATCAGTTTCCTTGGGATGATTATGTTTTTTTGATTCCTTCTCTGAAAAATTCACAAGAAAATGTCACTAGAGGCATATGATTTCTGAATTCCTCATTTCAAAATTGAGTTTGCAATCATGTGCCCAGATTTTCAGCAGGAGTGGTTAACTTCTCTTTAATGATTTAATGATAATTAACTAGAGTTGTTGGCCCTATTTTTATGTAAAAATAATTACATTGTTCTCCTAAACCTCCTGATACATATAGAATAAATGTAAAACAAAATTATCACAGTCCTGTTAAACTAACCAGTTTCAGTAACCTGGAAATTTTTTTTCTTCCTCTATTAGAGTAGGCATTGATAAATTATGGTATAAAATTCAAAACAATGCTTTTTTCTCACTATGATTAGCAATTTGATGTAAAAAAAGTAAGAGGAGTTGGTGTAATATTTAATATTTCAGAAAGCTTTTATTCAAGAGTTGGATGAATTTTAACATGTCCCCATGGTCTTGATCAATGTGTATTTTATTCCTGATGGGACGATCATGAGTTATTGATAAATGTTTAGAGATTATGAGGCAGATGCACAAATGTAGTGAAACCACTGCAGTGATGCTTTTTACAGTAGAATAGATGTATTCTCCCCTCTGACTTTAGCTCTGAAATTTAATTCATAGAGTTCACATTTGGGTTATTTCTTTGCTATCCCCCTACACTAGATCAAAACTGTGCATGTAGTGTGCTTACTTGCTTACATGTGGAAATATCACTTAGAACATTTTCTTGAAATGTTCTTTGGAACAAAAATATCACCTTACCTTGCAACTATGCCTGCAGAATAAGTCAGTGCAGGTTGAGGCCATGCTGTTACTCACCATTTAGGGACAAAAGCAGAGTGGGAAGACATGGCTGTTCAACTGAAGGACCCAGATTTTAACTTCTGTCATACACCTGAGTGGTGATCAGCATCAGCTTAGCTTTCCTTTCCTTTTCTGCATCTTTAAAATGAAACTTCTTATCTCACAGAATTATTTGAAGATCAGGTAATTTATTAGCAATCACGGCTAACATTTAGGGAGTAGTTACCATGTTCCAGGGATCATGCTAAACACAGTGTCACCCAAATCCTATAAGGTAAAACTCAATTTCAGCAGCACATTACAATAAGGAAATCCAAATAAATTGCCTGATGTCGTAACTGGTAAATTAGACTATGATATATGACCTAGTAGGTTTACACTTCTCCATTTCTTCAGCTCACACATCAGAATACTGATGAGCTCTTTCACTGCGAGTTAGAGATTCTCAGTTTATTGGAGCTTGCTGAATTTGTAGGTGTTTATTTTAATCTGTGTTTTATATCCCTCTGCTTTAGTATCTTCCCTCAGGTTAAGTCTTATCTATCATTCTAAATATTCCATCAACTTTCTGATAGGAGATTAAAGTTTTTAATTAGTAATTTAGACTTTTCTTTATTTTAGTCATATGGCTTTCTCTTGTTGTCATGACAAAATCTTTTCCTAGTTTTCTCTTTCCCACAGTTCCTTCTCAGCCTTCCCTGTAATCTCTGGAGACTCTGCTCCAACCTTCTATGTGTTGGAATGCTTCTTGCTACTTATGTCTTGCACTGTCTATTCTTTATATATACAAATATGTATTCTCAGAAGGACCCAGGATGATAAGAATTAGAAAAAAAAATGAAGCAGGATTCAGGGTGTATCTAAGAACATGCTAGTTGTGTAATTCCTCTCTTTTCTTATATGATTCAGAATTCACAATGTCTCAGTTCTCACTGGTGTCCATTCCATTCCCTCTCTCTCCTGATCGACTTCTGCTTATTGGTTTTGTTTTATGATACCAGCTCGATATGGAGGGTCCCACTCATAAGAGGCTTATTGTTTTTATCATTACCTAGTTCAGATTCCTATAAAGAAAACATTTAAAATGATACACAGTCATGTTCTGAATAGTTCTGTTCCTGGTAACCATAGGCAGCATCACTATGGTGGTACCACTAGATTATACTTCCTACTGACACTGTAGACATCTTAGTTTGTGTGTAAATACATACTATGATGTTCTGTTCCAATAGCTACAAAATCACCTAACAATGATTTTCTCAGAATGCATCTTTGTAATAAAGCAATGCAAGACTGACTATATTATGATCTTAACATCCTGCTTAGTTTTTGACCTCACTTTCAGCAGAATTTCTCATGGTAGCTATGTACAGTGGCATAGACTTGCTTTCTGGAATTGCAGTGGGCCAATCTAACCCCACCCCCCACACAAGGTCCCTGCTGTTCTCTACCTAGAAGACACTTTTGCAATCTATGTTCATGTCTGACTTTCTCATTCATCATGTCTCAGTTCAAATATTATTTCCTAAGAGATCCTCCCTAACCTCCTGATCTGAAGTAAATTCCACTATATTCTCAATAACACCCTTCTCAATAGCACTTATGATTTTTTTCAAATAGCACTCATGATTTTTTTTTAAATCTGCTTTTTTGTAGAGTGGTCACATAGATAAAAAATGTATTATTTGTAAAGTCATAGCAAATATACAGATTTTATAAACTACATTAGTGAAGTATTCCAAAATGGCTCAAGGTCAGCCAGTTTAACATCTTCTGTTTTTTAGGACTCAGTATTTTTCATCTCAGCCTCTGAATAATTATGAGAGCAAGGTTGCAAAGTGGGACCATAGGCAAAAAGGTTTTAATTTTTATCACTTATTTCATGATTACATGATGAGCTATTACGTTTTCTGATAATAAAAATAATACAATTAAATTTCTTCTTTACTTGAGAATAAGAATAAAATCTTATTTTCCCATCGATTTACAGAAGGAAAAGTAATCATATTAATTTAATATAAATTGGCTTTTTATTCTCTCAAAAGACTAGAAATTATTTGAGTAATGTATGAAGATGAAGCATGATACAAAATGATTAAAGGTTGCAGATATGTGTCTTTTAATTACTTTCACAATTTTCTATTTCTTTTATCTCTCTTGAGTATATTAAATCTATGAATAAGTGATACGCTTTTGAAAATTTTGGAATTACATTTTTCAATAGCAGGAAGTGCCAGTAGTATTCACACAATTATAAGAATATATATAAAATTTTACAGACCAGAAATAGGAGATTGTCCAATGAAAAGGGTTCTGGTAGGTGTGTAACTTCTGCCTTTGTCAGAATTTAAAGTGCTGGTCCAGACCTTTTACAGTGTTCCATAGGCTGCCTCAGCTGGATGTGTTAAATGCCACCAGGCCTGTGGGAGGCACTGACAGAGCAGAAAATAGGATGTCTTCTAAAGCAAATTGCAGCAGAGTAGATATGTGTGGAAATTTTAACCCCCACATACACTCTTCCCTGTTAATTTTAGAGTACTAAAACCATTTTTTAAATGTGCAATTCAGTGGCATTAAATACATTCACACCATTGTGCAGTCATCACCACATCCATCGCCAGAACTCTTTCATTTTATAAAACTGAGATTCTGTAGTCATTAAACACTGTTTCCTCCACTCCCAGCTTCTGGGAACCAACCTTCTACTTTCCATCTTTATGAGTTCTAACTGCTGTGACCAGCATGTCCTTTAATTCAGAAACTGGAAAAGGGGTGATGGGGGATTAAGAAAAGACAAATAGACACACATAGAAAGAAAAAGGTGGGGCCAGGTGGTTCATCATCCCCTGATGAGGGATGAATGACCCAGAGATAGCTCAGCATGCTTACTGTGTAGGTTTACTAAAAGGTTATTTGTGGGAAAATTTTAGCAAAGTAGGCAAACTGAAGGATGCAGGATGGGTAAGAGAAATTAGGGTCATCTTGTTATGCTTCTGTGTACCTGGAAGTTGGTGTCTGAACTCAAATCCTTGACTGATTCTGAGACTTTGCACAGTTTTCTTGGGCCCATAGCAACTGGACCATCTTGACCTGTACCTCAGCACAGGCAGCTCTCAGTGCAAATGCAGCCACAATAGAGTCAGATCATGATTGAAATCACTGCTGTCCCCATTCTCCTACTGTAAATGCCCCATGTATATGGAGCCATACATGATTTTTCCTTTTCTAACTGACCTCATATTACTTAATGTAATGGATTCAATCCATTCATGTTGGAGCTTGTATCAGATGTACTTCCTTAATGAGACTGAATAATATTCCATTGTTATGAATATATCACATTAAAATCCATTCATCTGTCAATGTACACTTGGATTAATTTTTATAAATCTGCTATCATAAGTATGCAGATATTTGTACATGATAAACACATGATAATATCACACTTTTAGGTGTGAATGTGGACAGGTGATTCCACAGCTCAGGAAGTGCATCTTGAAAGTGTTTTTTTAATTTAATTTTTTTTTTATTTTATGTTTATTCTGAGGGGGTACTGGGAATTGAACTCAGGGCACTTGACCACTGAGTCACATCCCCAGTTCTATTTTGTATTTTATTTAGAGACAGGATCTCACTGAGTTGCTTAGCACCTCACTTTTACTGAGGCTGGCTTTGAACTCCATCCTCCTGGCTCAGCCTCCAGAGCCTCTGGAATTATAGGCATACACCACCGCACCCGGCTTGGAAGTGCTCTTTAATTCTTGCAAAATATTGTCTCGATATTCTTCTCATTTTATGCAACATTCTTCTATTATTGACGATTCATTTTTACTTTAAAAGAAATTCTCTAGAAAGTAACCCAATAATAATAGTTACACAATTTATAATATTCCATCCTGTCAGTTAAATTTTCTGAAATATGTTCACTTATTTTATATGTGAAATATGTGAAATATGTTCACTTATTTTAAGCAGATATTGAAAATTGAAAGTCAGCCCTGGATATTAAAATAGAATTGAAGGTTAACTAAAGGCCCCTGAAGAATCTCCTATGACAAGGTCTCTTGCTCTGCCTCTCTCAGGGACACTGCCTTGGATGTTGCTTTAAGTGTACCTTCCCTCTTTCATGCTTGTGTCTTTATGATTGTCTTACCATTGTTGAATAGACATAGAGTGTTTATAAATAACATTTGGGTTTTTATCACTCAGGGAGATAACATGGAGGGCTAAACATTTCATTAATAACAGACTGAATCACATCCAAGACCACTTGCAATTACTGAAGTCTGTAATTCAGGAATTTTTAAATTTATGAACTTTTTTTTTACAGCAATGACCCAGATTTTAAAGCCCATTGGAGTTTTTGTTTTCCCTTGGATAAGGGATTCCTTACTTATTTGATAATTGCTTAATGTCATCAATTAGTATGTATTAATTGCCTCCCTACATACCAGAATCTTTCTGAAGTATGATAGTTACAACTTGTGAGCACTTAAACCTAAAATGTAAAAATGAGAGGCTTGTTTGCACCAGAGTAAACATGACTAATCTGAGTTGTTTTTAGCCCTTATCGCAGGGATATTAAGTTTATACAGGAAGCATGAAAACCTTTGATTTTTAGTCTAATGTCTTTGCATGCTATGAATCACATGGACTCATTCATGTAAAATATTCTCTATAATTTGGTTATTTCATTGCTAAATCTCCCATCAGAATAATTTACAACTAATAAAAAGGTGGACTTTAAAAGTTATTTAGGGCTGGGGATGTAGCTGAGTTGGTAGAGTGTTTGCTTTGCATGCACAGGGCCCTGGGTTCAATCCCCAGTACCACCAAAAAGGAAAAAAAAAAAGTTATTTAAATAAATGCTGTATCATGAGCGGAAAATGTACTTCTATATATGAATGTGATGATGTTCAGCACACGCTATCCCAGACACCACACTTGTCATTTGAGAAAGCAGCAGAAGCAGGAAGGCCATTTGACCTTCCCCTGGCCCTTCTTTTCTTAAACCATGAAACCCAGGAAGTTCACTCTCTGACCTTCTCCCTCCCTTCTCCTCTCAAGACTCTCATGTGACAAATGCCCTCCCTAAATTTAGGGGAAGGAATGTAAAACAGGGACATCAAGAATCTGCACAAACCAGCCTTGCTGTGTTTCCCACTTACCACCTTTAGATCCCACCCTGTGTCCTCCAGTTATTCCTCTGCATAACTCTCTTCACAAGGATTCCTTTGGGCCTTCACTTTCTTATGAAGTTTGTGGTGTGCATGAAACTTCTGATATAAATCTGTGTGATTTTACCTTCTCACTCTACTGTTTCTTATAGAGATTTCAGCCATGAACCTTGTGACAAGTGAAGAAAAGATTTGCTTTTTTTTCTTCTACAATTGCATCATTTGTATCAGAAATAGAAATGATTTTGTCAAATATATTTCTCATAGAATTTTTCCATCTTTGGTGTTAACTTGTCTTAGGTCTTGTCCAAGTTGAAAAGATTCAGACATTTAAACACTATTTGATGCCAACTTTCAAGCACAGGGTTTGGACAGAAGTCTGGGAACTTCTTTTTCAAGGATGTCACTAACAGATTAGTGTTGCAAGTGATTTTCTAAGCTCCTTGAAAGTGGGAGAAATGCTCATTCAAAAATTAATCTGAAATCTCTGCTTTTTCTCACAGCTCATTTGAATTGATAGCTCTAGAATTTGTCTGTTCTTATGGAAATGAATAAGTTTTTACACTAAGAGTCTCCTGGCGGGAGTAGTGTTTGTTAATAATTCATTAATTAGCATTTGGCAATTGCCATTTGTAATTACAAGATGTTTACCTAAATTTATAGTGTTTGGTTGAAATTATCTAAGCTTAAATATGAGTCAACATAAAGGGTGTTTTCTTAATAAATCCTATTTGGCAAGTTTCCCAGATTACTAAATGTTTGTATATGACAGTATTTTATGTTGGCTTACAAAATGCACGTGCGTACTTGGAGAACTACATGATAAGCATCCAAGTAAGCAGAGATTTCTCAGTACGCACAACTGAAATCTTATTTACTCTTTCAACAAAACATGTATTAGTGATTATTTCTCATGTAATATTATAGTTAGTTAGACTGCATTAGTGAGCACAGCAAAGATCCAAAAACTCACGAAATTTCTAGCCTAGAAAATTTCATGGTTTATAGAAAAGAAATTTGGAAGTCGGTAAATATCATTTGTATATTTGTATTTGTTCATATATGAAATTGTGTTCTCTGTAAAGATTAATACACTGTGTAGAGACACAGAATTTTGTAGGAGACTATTTGCTTTTGCAAGTGTTGATTTCATAACACTTCTGTTGAATAACTAAACAAAATCAACCTGGAAGGTGAACTGGGAAAGAACTTCTGTGGTCAAGAAAAAGGAATATACTGCTATGACCACAGAAGTTAAAGGCCTCAATTCCAAAGGTATTCATTCCTTCTAGGCTCACTTGCAGGTAATGAATTAAACATGATTTATGTGCTCACAATAATTAAAACCCTGATATGCTGGAAAAATGTAGGTACAAAACTCTAGATAACATTATGCAATGAACACTTACTTAGCATTAATATGATATTTACATACTTTCACACCGAATCTTCATAATGACCCTTCAAAGTTTCTATGCAAGTGGCATATTCTGCTACTAAACTATGTATACATGTTTTTTCTTCCACTATGCTCAGTTTTGAGATGTATCAAAATTAATCAAAACCAATTGAGACAATAATTTATTATTATCATCATCATCATCATCATCATCATCATCATCATCAATCTTAGCCTTCCTGAAACCAGGATGTTATGGTTTGGATGTGACATATCCCCTAAAAGCTCATGTATGAATCAATGCAACTAAGCTTAGAGGTGAAATGATTGGATTATGACAGCCTTAACCCAATCAATAAATTAATTCCCTAATGGGGATTAATTGAGTGGTAACTGAGGACAGGTAGGGTGTGGCTGGAGGAAGTGAGTCATTGGGGGGCATGCCTTTTGTGTATATAGTTTTGTCTGATGAGTGGACTCTCTCTCTTTGCTTCCTGAACATCACGTGAGCTGCACTCCTCCACCACACTCTTCCTTGAGCCCCCAGGAGTGGAGCCAGCTGTCTATGAACTGAGACTTCTGAAACTGTGAACCCCAAATAAACTTTCCCTCCTCTATGTTGTTCTTGTCAGTTCTTTTGGTCAGAGCAGTGAAAAAGCTGACTAAAACACAGGACCTGTCCACATGTATAAATTCTTGGCCATAATAACTAAAAGAAAACTTTATGGGTGATAAAGAGAAATTTTTATGACTTCTGCTTCCCTATTAAAGGAAACAGAAGGAGGTACACCTGATCCTTCTCTGCTTCCTGCCATGAATTCTAATAATAAATATGAAATTCAGAAGCTATCTGTGGCTTTTAAATAACAAGTCATGGGACAAATCCTACACTCTAAGGAAGACAGAGTAAGAACAATGAAGTAGTTTAAATTTCTTCTTTCATTTTAAAGAAGTTCAATCAACAACTAAAATAGTTGCTTCTGGGATTCTAGTGAGAAAACTGACTTCTGTGTAAGTCAGTGATTACCACTAATCCTGTGTTTGGTGGTATTTCTGGTTAAATGCATTTTTAGTTAATACATTATGATTTGATATTTTGATATAGAGTAAAGCTGGAATTAAGGACCAAAGACACTAACAGATTCAAGGTCACACCAAGATGAGGGAGCTGAAATTTGAGTTGACTCTAAAATCCATACTAATTCCATCATAAATACTATATTGCTAACAGCATAGAGTAACAATTCATGCAGGAAATCAAGGAGGATTTTTCAGAAATAGAGTGGCAAGATCATCCTACACTGCTAATATTGAGAAATTACACTGGCTTTGAGAAAATCATTATTATTAGAAGACATTTACTGAGGACCAGTCTTTCACATTAAACTGTAAAACTCTAAAAATATATTAATAAAGATAAGGGAAAAGTAAAGAACTGTCAGATCTGTATGTACATTTATCTCCCTTAATTCATTTTTCCAATTTTCCTTAGCTTAGTCAATATTTTTTCCTAAATTGTATAAATCATGGCTGGAAAATTAAGTCCTCTCCATGAAGACAGTTAACCTGGATGTCACACTCTCTGTGTGACCTCTACGTAGCCAGTCAATGATCTGATGACAATTTATAGGGGCCCTTTTCAGAGCCAGCCTTGGAAGGACTGAGCTCTTGTGCCTTGCTGACTGTGCTGATTGTGCGGAAGGCCACTTTATGCTGTGTGTTCCTGTTGGCAGATATGATAAACCAGATGGCCAAAGTAAAAGCCCAGAAGAGCCCAGTCTTCAGTAACTAAGGAATGGGCTGATGAACTCAGAGGTGACTTCCATCATGAATACGAGTGGACCTGTGATTTTTGTTTGAACTTAAATGGGCTCTGTTGATATAATTGTTGAAAAACTTACCTTGTCAGTTTTCTACAATTCTCAGCAAGTTTTGACTATTTCTTACCCATATTTCCTTCTACAAATACTAATTCAGTTTCTTTTTCTTTAGTTACCTTATGAGTACATGAGATTGTTTTTCGTATTTATCACTTTAAGAATTTTCAATAATGGAATCATTTCATTTCTAGTCAATATTGGATGCATGCCTTTTTAAATACATGAACAAAAATTGGAGACAGCTTTTAACTCAAGAACGTAGTCCAAATAAAAATTTAAGAGTATAATATTAGGAACTTCAAATATTAAAGAAGAAGGTAAGTATGTGTAGATAGAACATAGGTCACATAATAAATCACATAATACTACACAGTTATAAAATAGAACTGTGAATGGTTTCTGTGGCTGCTGTTTCTCAATTACATGTATATATCAAATAATTCATTATCTCCCTCTCCTAAGAACCACCAACATACCATATACATATTTTGAACTTCAAATACAGTTTGCCAGTAGTTGTTGCCTAAGGCAAGGGTATGGAAGCAATGTTGAAACTAATGTGATTCTCATAGCAAGGAATTTGTTCCAGACTCAAAAAATTTGGGTTAATATTAATATACTTCTTTACATTAGTCACATTGGTTGAATTATATTTAAATTGGTTAAAAATACGAGCTACTAGCCAGGCATGGTGGTACATGATTGTAATCCCAGCAACTCAGGAGGCTGAGGCAGGAGGATCTCAAGTTAAAAGCCAGCCTCAACAATTTAGCAAGGTCCTAACTAATTTAGCAAGATCCTGTCCCAAAATACAAAAAAGGGCCAGGGATGTGGCTCAGTGGGTAAGTGCTCTTGGGTTCAATCTCTTGTAAAAAAAAAAAAAAAAAAAAAAAAAAAAAAATACTGAAAGGTGCTGATTTTGGACATTAGTGTAGGTGGACATGCATAAAATTGTTACACAAGTTAGGAGTAAATACATTTTATAGATTTTTTTCTTCTTATTTAGTGTCCTGTTGATATCAATGATGGTGAAATTCACTGTGCTATATTCATATGTGTACATAGGAAAGTTGATTCTGATTCATTCCACTGTGACTACCTCTTTTAGTCAATGTTTCTGCCTGGTCTAAAGTCCTCTGTTTTCAATGTTTGCTGATGTTCTGAGAATCTCTTCATTCCTTGCCCAAATCATTGTGAAATGTTTGCAATATCCTTACTTATATATCCATTTACAAGTTGTACTAAATTTGACTTTTACAAATGTTCAAACTTTGTATTTATGTCAGTGATCTGCTTCATTGTATTAATTTATCGAAACACTGTCTTTTTTGTCTACTTAGGAATACTTTTCTTCATTATCTAGTCCTTCGTGTCTTTGTTCTCTTCTGGAGTCTCTATTTGTACAGCTGAGACCTTTTGATGGAGAAGTGGTCTACCTACATCTGAGAGAGTGACATCTGGATTGATGTTCAGTCTAGAAATTAAAAATTCACTCCTATTGTCAATTGTCATGAATCATGCAACACAACACCATTTCATAGCTAGTTATTAATGGAAACTTCACAGTACTACTTTCAAACATTCAAATCACGTTTCTATGTCTGCACGGACAATGAATATTGTTGGATAGATATTCATTATATGTGTGAAAGAAAGAACATGTGAAAAAGACAGGTGCTTGCTAGCTAGAAGCAGGATTTTAATCCCAGCAATTAGAGTACAGACTAAAGAATTTAGAGTATCATTATTTCTTGAAAGGTGTTCAGAAAATACAAGATATAGACATTCATATGATTTTATCTCTAACACTGTGTCCAAAAGTTTTCTACTGACCAGTAAGGCTTTCAACTGGCTTTTCTATCTTACTAGAAAAATAAATTGCATTAACCTAAACACAGCAAATTAGCATTAGTTTACTTTGACATAGCAACATTATTCACACAACCCTAATACCCAACCTGAAAAAATATTGTACTATTTTCAAAGGCTTGGGAGGACTATGCACTTTAAAGGACAATGCAGAAAATGAGAGAAAATGAGAGGTCATATTTGGTAGTTGTGTGTTTATGAAAAACATAGCTGCTCAATTCACAATAGCTAGATTATGGAATCAATCTAGATGCCCTTCAGTAGATGAATGGATAAAGAAACTGTGGTATATATACACAATGGAACATTACTCAGCCATAAAGAAGAATAAAATTATGGCATTTGTAGGTAAATGGATGATGTTGGAAACTGTTATGCTAAGTGAGATCAGCCAATCCCAAAAATCCAAAAGCCGAATGGTCTCTCTGATAAATGAATGATGATGCATAATGTGGAAGGGAAAGATGGCAAGAATGGAGGAAAGATAGCTAGCATAGAGGGAAGGGAGGGGTGGGGGTGGGTGGGGGGTAAAATTAATAACAGAGTGTGTGACAGATACCATTGCCCTGTGTACATGCATGAACGCACAGATGGTGTGACTCTACTTTGTGTACAACCAGTGAAACAATAGCTATACTCCATTTGTGTTCAATGAATCAATAAGTAAATAAAAAAAATGAAAAGAAAAAAAAAAGAAAAAAAAAGAAAAACACTCTAGAATCAAAACATTAATTGTTTTATTCTAAACCAAATATGTTTCTTGGTCTTTGGGATTAATTTTGCTTTGTTTCATTTTTAATGTTTAGACATTTAGAAATATTTTGAATCAAGGGATCATTAAAATGGGAGAATAATATAAGATCCATGTTTTCCTCGTCAGTAATTTAAATGTTTTGGTTTTGTGAAGGGGTTTCTTTTCCTGCAATTTAGGTATCTGTAAAGTCCACTACAAATCAAATGCTGTTATTAAGAATAGCACAAGAAAGTGAAATGCTTGTTCTTTCCATTTCATCTATATTCTAAGAAATCTGTATGAGCTATTCTTACTCTGTGGCAAACTAAATGTTCTCAGGATTTCTGGGACTTGATTCCGGGTATTTTCTTTTGGTGAAAATTTGTACTAAACCTATGTTATGATGAAAATAATAATACATAAAATATGGCAGTTTATTTGGTCATAGCCAGTGCCCAATTATTGCTAATGGTTATAACCAAGCTAAATGTATTAGAGTTTAGTTTGTTTGCATTATGGCTTCAGGTGTCATGTATAATCCTATTTTCCTTTTTCTACAGCCACTTTAATACACTTTATTATGCTGAAAAGTCAGAATTTTCTTTTATTCTCTACTAGAATTCTAGAGAAAATATAAAGTGAATAATCAAATATACAACTTTCTTGAACCAGTATAGAAAAACAGTTCAGTAAGAAAAATTAATGCAATTTGAAGTTTGTATGTGAGGCTAGGGCAGCATTTCTTTTTAAAGAGAACCTAGTTAAAAATGGATATCATGTGCCTTTCTGAGTGTTGGTTTCTACCTTAAGAAAATAAGGATGATTTTAATACCCAATTACTAGGGTTGGTGTGATATTTAAAAACATTTCCAAAAACATTACATTGTGGATCCACATTATGATGTCTGGAAATGAGATATTTGAGCTGCAAAAAACCCTGGATTAAATGTAATAGGGGACCTTTCTCAGCATTAAATTGTATACTTTGTGCTTAAGATGAAGTATAACTTTCAACTGCAAGATATGAAAATAAGGGCATATTTTCAAATAAATGTCGAGAACCCAAGCCTAACATCAAAATTAGTAGGTATGACTTTATCTCTCAACGTGCCTTTGAATTAAAGTAACCAGCAATTTCAGGAATAGCACATAATTGTAATTTAAGAAAGAAATATATGTGTTGTATAAATTAACATGATTTGCATTTGTCACAATGATCCCTGTTTAAAAGAGGATCTTTCCTGAATGAATGATATGAAACTAATATCATCTTTTCATAGATCTCTGCCTTGTTGCTGGAGATACTATGCCACTTGTATAAGAAAGAATACTTTATTATCTTTATGGTTTCCTTCAGTTTTCCATGTTATAATACAAATATAATATTTAACTAAAGTATCAAAAACTAATGATCACCCAGTATTCATGTGCTTAATATGACCCAGTGATTAAAAATAATTATATGGCTGTTACAGAATGGCTAGTGGTATAAATGGCACAATAATGGCAGAATGCTGATAATTTTTGTAGTTAATGCATGTACCTGGGGGATCAATATATTTCTCTTTTAATTTGCATACATTTGAAACTTTTAATATTAAAGGTCCTATCTGTCATCTATCTATCTATTGAACCAAGTAAATCTTAATTCAAATCCTAGTTCTATAGGTTCCTTACTCTGTAATCTTAAGCAGTTCAATCATTTTGAGCTTCAATTTCATCTGGAAAATTAGGAGAGTATTACCTAATAAGATTGATATAAGGACAATATCAATAGTATATGCAAAACTCTAAGAGCATTTTATGGCTATGCTTTTGATCATGTTAAGTTTTTGGTATAAATTAATTTTTTTAAGTTCTTCTGAAAACACTTTTCTGCCATCTTCCAGGAAAAAATCAAGATGAATTCACAAATTTACAATGACTTCAAGAAGAAAGATGCAATTGATATTTAGGGGCACACATCCAACAAAAGAGTACTTGCAGAATTAAATATCTAGGATAATATAAGTGCAAATTCATTGTTGTTATAATAATTCTCAGTTGTTATTATTATTGTTGTTGTTGTTATTATTATTGGTACCAGGGATATAACTCAGGGATAATTGACCACTGAGCCCCATCCTCAACCCTCTTTTTGTATTTTATTTAGAGACAGGGTCTCACTGAATTGCTCAGTGCCTTGCTTTTGTTGAGGCTGAGTTTGAACTTGTGATCCTCCTGCTTCAGTTGTGCCCAGCTTAATTCTTAGTTATTAAAGCTGAAGAACAATAGTAGGAAATTGTAACACTAGGAGTAAGGGAATCATGCCCATATTTCATATACTCCAGGCCCTATACTAATCCTAATCCAAATCTCAGATCATCTATATCCAAGGCATTCCTAGGCAGGCCATATTTACTGGACAAAAATAAAAATAATATACTACTTCTCACTTCAGCTATGTACATTTTAATTCCCCTACCATAAAACTGTAAAATAGATTCCCCGTACCCAAGGGCACACCAGCCTAGGCTCACATACATGGCTTTTTTCTCTCTTTTTCTTTTTTTGGTGATACAGGGATTAAACTGAGGGTCTCTTGCATGCTGGGCAAGCAAGCACTCTACCACTGAGCTACATCCCTAGTTCCTGTTTTTATATCTCTCTTTGTATAATGTAACTTAGAACCTGCTTCAAATAGTTTTGACCTAGAGGAAATGAGATATAAATCCCCAATAAATGCACTCACAAATACAAATTATATTTGAAATGAAAAATAAGTGAAGCTTCACATTTTCTGTAATTACCAGTCAGGTACACATTCTATAACATTTAAGGTTGAGCTGAGTAAAGAAATACTAAAGTGGTAGCTGGACTCCACAAATTATTTGCCCTTTCTCTCATAACTTTGCTCCTCTGTCTTGAAAGCCGAGATTCAAGGATAAGCAGATGAATTTTCCTTTGAGAGGCATAAATGATATTTTGCTGATTTTATTATACCTCTACATTCTAATTATGGGAATATTTTTGATCCAGTATCTTTTGTCAACCCTAAAATCCCTTTAAAATTAATATGGTAGTTGTAGTCATTTTGTTCAGCAAACCGTATATATTTTCTATGTGAGGATAAATATAATCTATGTTCAATTAATTTTTTGTCTTTAAGTTAACCGGAACTTTCTGATATTGATAAAGATTAATTAATGTGAATGATTCATTGTTTTATAATTCAGTAACTCGTAATAAAGGTGATAAACTTTAAATTACGTTAAAATTTCTTTATACTTTGAAATCATGGTAAATATGTTTTATTAATTAGCTTATTCTATAATACCAATGAAGAAAAAAGTAGATGCAATAATTAAGGTAGAGTATAAACTGCATGCACTTCTTTGCCAGATAGTTCAGAATGGAAATAATAAATCTTTCATACTACACATATACTAAACTTTAAATTTTGTCACATAAAATAGAGTAAATCCTTACTCAAATAAACAAATAGTAAAGCATCACAAAGAAATTTCTATATAGTGAGCAATTACATGAATTATATTATTTCATCCATTATAGTTCCACAAGGCAGACATTTTATTGCCCCTAATTTGCATGTGAAAAACAATAACACAAAGAAAGCAATATTCTTCTTCCTCTCATGTAGCTATTAAGTAGGATATAAAAATATACCTATGTAAGATATCTGAACTGTTTGGATATCCTGAAGATAAAAATATTGAAACTTTTTATTGATTATACTATGATAAATGTAACAGATGAATAAGAAGCATTTAGAACACTGTAGACTGTGGTGAGATGCATATGCTCCAGTAGTTGAGAGATGGACATTACAAAGACTCAGGGTTCTGTCATGCAAGTAAAACATCCTAGTGATTCTATACTTGGAAGCACATTGGAACAATTCCTCAATAATGAGACAATCATTGACTCTTACATTTCCCAAAAATATAAGGGAAACAGTGTTTTGTAAATACTTTCACATGTTTGAAGCAGCTGCACTGGATATTCTTCTCCAGTTCATGATCAAAGCGACACAAGAGGGTTTTAGCTGGAGTAGGGCCAAGAACAAAAGACCTTTGTAACACTCCTAGGTTGTAGAATTTGCAGCTCTTCCACTGGAGTTATGGAACCAGAAACATTATGTATTTAGAGGTATTACTGGTGGGAAAACATGTTGTACGTGTGATGTTGCAGAGTGAGGAATCAAAATACAGAGTCATTTACTTCTCGTCTAAAGCCATGCCATCTGAAACAGACTTGGAAACAAATCTTGGAATTAAATTACAATCGAATAGAAATGGAGTATATGACACAAAATGACCATACATCCAGAACTTCCACATTGGACCATAACCAGTATGACCAAATCCATCAATTGTATATTTGAAAGTTCAGCAGCAGTCATAAATTAGATGGAAATGATAAACACAGGACCTGTCACAAATAAGATAAAACTTCATAAGCAAGACGCATTAGCATGTAGCTCAGAAACTTCATATCATTCATAGCTATTGTACAATCTACCCCTTCAAACTCATACCTATGTCTATATTGGATTTGGCTTTTGACCAACTGCAGGAAAATCATTCTTACCTCCTTTTAATGAAAATTCTGCTTAGTATGTGGATAGAAGGGGCAAATTGATGTACCTTTACTATAGTGAGACATAGTGGTAAGGGAAAATTCTACTAATGAGTGAAGCTTGAGGCAATGCAAATAGTTCTTCCCATATTATTCAAAAACATGTGACCTGAAGATAGACTATAAACAGCAGGTGCAATAACAAATGACCTGACTAGTTAGTTTATCTGGGGATTGGAAGGGACAATATTGGGTGTTCACATACAAGAAGGTCTGGCATAGAAGTATGTAGATGAACATAGGAGAGTAAGTATGAAGGGAAGGAACATTTTTATCTACCAGCCAGAGTCCTACAAGAGAGGGGTACTAAGTACCAGATAGTCATAGATTTAGGAGTTGACATTAGTCAGCTTCAGGTTTTAGTCAACCATACATGTTATGACTTAGATAAGGTGTCCCCCAAAAGCTCACATCTGAGACACTTCAAGAAGGTTTGGAGGAGAAATGAATGGGTTATAAGCAGAGAATTAATCCCTGATGGGATTAACTGAGTGGTAACTGGAGTTAGTTGGGGTATGACTGGAGGAAGTGCTTCATTGGGGGCATGGCTATAGGGTATATATTTTTTATCTGGAGAGTGAAGTCTCTCTCTCTTTCCGATCATCATGTGAGAAGCTTTTATTCTGTGGTACTCTTTTGCTATGATGGAACTGGCTGTATATGGGCTGAAGCTTCTGAAACTGTGAAGCCTTAAATAAACTTTTCCTCCTCTACCATTGTTCTTGTTGGGTCA
The DNA here is from genome assembly GCA_020662805.1 of Glaucomys volans. Classification (NCBI taxonomy): domain Eukaryota; kingdom Metazoa; phylum Chordata; class Mammalia; order Rodentia; family Sciuridae; genus Glaucomys; species Glaucomys volans. Next base: position 390,635 of record JAJEJO010005682.1, read on the forward strand.
TGGCAACAACAACAACAAAAAAAAATGACTAAAACAAAAATTGTTACCAAGAAGTGGAATTGTTGCTGTGACTAACTTGACCATGTGATTCATAAGGTTTTGGAGCACTTTGGAATTGGTGGGAGGAAATTTGAGATGTGTAGCATTGAAAGCTGGAAATGCTTTAGATTGTTGTAGGCTGAGTTTAATGGTTAATTCGGGGGGAGTTCAGAAGACCAGAATGTCAATAATACTGAGAACAGTGAAGACAGGACTCATGAGGGTTCAGAGGAAGTCTGTATTGGATTTTGATTCATCCTCTATAGTTGTTCTGGTTGGGTCTTTTAGTCACAGTGGTGAAAAAGCTGACTAAAACAATATGCTAACTTGACAGTGACATGAATGGAGTGGCCACAGTAGGGAAGATGGAGGCTATGCATTGATTTGCCGCCATGTATTCTCTACCAAGACTTACGTAGCTACTGCTGCTTTCAAATGCCTAACATATTAATAAAGATCAAAAGTAACCTCCTTATATGGCATTTCTCATTGACATGATCAACAAGACCCTGTTGACAGGTTGATTACAGTACTTCTGGCTGTGGTAGTGTTAGGAATAGACAGAGTCTCTATGCATTGGTTTGCCCTCCACACACAGCACAACAGACCTATACATGTGGGCTTATAGAACACCTGCATCAGTATGAGATCTCACAAAATATTGCATCAGATTGGGGAATCCATTTTTCAGCAAAGGAGACATGGCAGTAAGCCCAAAGCCATGAAATCACTATTGATGCTTGTGCTTTACCACTCAGAATCAACTAGCACAAGAAACTGGTGAATCAGCTTTCTCAAAGCACAGCAGAAACTCCCTGTAAAGAATGTTTCCTAATGTTGGGACCTCATCCTACAAGACACAGTATATTCTGAATAAAAGACAATCATAGGATGGCATTGAGAACAGGGGAAAGATGAACACACATTTAAAGACAAGGAAACAGACATGATTCTAATATCTTCACTCCCAGCAACTGATTGGGGGCACTGTATTTCTAGCTACAAATCCCTGCTATGTGAAGCATTGGAAGTTCTCACCTTGAAATGAATTGCATTTTTGCCAGAGGACAGAGTAGGAATTCCACTAACATAAAAGCTGTAGATGAAACAGAAACTTAGCTATCTTTGTGTCCAGACACACAGGTACAATCTTGTTCTACCACCTTGGTAAAGCAAGTTGTTCAAATGTACACTGTGATGCTTCTGGTCCACAAAGCATACAAAGAGGAAAGTGTTTGGCCACTCGGTGATTAAACTAGGTCTTCTTTTTAGTTATAATGGTAGTCCATCAACCCTGGTCTGAAAGGTCTGGGGAACAGGTGTTCAGATGCTTCAGGGATGAGAAATTTGGCATGGCATTTGTTAAGGGACTGAAGATAGCAGAGATGTCCTTTCACAGAGGACAAAGGAAGTCTAGAATGGATAGTAAAATATGAGATATATGACCATAGATTTAAGTCCAGTTATCAAGGGCAGTGGTAAGTTTTATAGCCCAGCATACTAACTTTTCCATGCTATCCCAGAAAAAAAAAATCTCTCTGAAAGTTTGGAAGAGCTATATTAACTAAACAGATATGAAAAAAATGGATCAGAATAGCACAATCAGCGAAATACAATGTATATAGAGAGGTGCTTCCCAAATCAAGAAAGGAATTGCTAGTTCTGTATAGGTAGCTTCAAGTAACAGTTCCATTATTGCTTGTCTCACCTGGGAAGAGCTATCATGCCTAAGGATACACTCTGTCCTGCAAGGGTTAAACAGTGACTGATGCATAGAGTTAAGTATTGGCATAATGTAGGGTTTTTTTTTTTTTTTGGTTGTTTTGATTTTTTGTGATTCTGGGGATTGAACACTGGGCTTCACACATGCAAAGAAGTGTTCTACCACTTAGCTATGTGCCTTGTTCTACAATGTAGAGTTCTGATGAAATATGTATGTTTGCAGGGATGACTAGGGTATTTTTGTGACTATTTTGCATTTCAGCTTCTTCCTGATTAATCCTCCTTCTTTACCTCTCCCTTTCATGGATTTTGATCCCTGATGAATAACTTGCATGATTCCATTCAGTATCTCCTTCTCAGTGTGCAACTTGTGACACATGCATACACACACACACACACACACACACACACATACGTGTATGTATGTGTATATATATATATATATATGCATATATATATATATATATATGCATTTGGGCAATTATCATCATTGTATAAATGTAACTTTAATTCTTTGGGTAACAACAAAACTTTTTTCCCTATATTTTTGTCTTCATCATAATTACAAATTTTAAGTACATAAATGCTGGCTGAAGTGATATGCAATTACAATATTATGGTTCACTGTGGTTATTTCTAGTATTTTTTGTCATTTTTTAACTAGGCTTGGTGCTATACTTGGCAACTTCTGCGAGTTATAATCTGCATAAATTTCCCAGAGATGTATTACACAGCCAGTATTTACACTTCTTTATAGCTACTATTTTATATAATCTCTTTGCTTTTAAAGTGTTTGTGACAATTTACAATGTCAAAAATATATTCATTATAACTATGCTCCTAGTGTGTATTATCATTTTAACTTTGGCTATTTAGTTAAAGTATATTTATTGCCATAAACTTATTTTCATATGCATTTGTTTGATCCCTGAAAGAGGCTAACATTTTTATGGGACTGTTTACTATTTTGTTGTTGTTGTTAATTGTCTCATGCAAAAACCTATTCAAAACCTATTCAAAATTCAGCACAAAATGAAGAATGAAAGGCATTTTCTCTATTTGGTGATCTTCAATTACTTTTAATAATAAAAAGGAAAATAAAAGCATTTCTCTTTTTGGCATTTATATTAGAAAAGATACTACAATTATTAAGATAAATGACACCTCATGACATAAAAATATGATGCACAATAGATGACTGAAACGGTTCAAGAAAAATACTCTCTACAGCATGTTTAGGATTTCTTGATGCCAAGATTGTTTTGGCTAAATCCAACTTACTGACTGTGCTTACATGGCTCAAGGTCAAGAAAAATTATGATAAAATAGCATTTGAAGCCAAAGCAACAGAATGAAACAAGTTGTATGCTGAAATTACACTTAAGAAATCAGGCTATAATTTTCTTGAAGCTCATAATGCAAATAACATTAGTTTTAATGTATAATTGATTACACTGTTTCCAGGAAAACATGTCAAGAGGAGAACAAAAAGAAGCAAGATAAATAGGAAAATAATTAGAGATGGAAAATTTGGCAGAAGAAACAAAAATACTAGGTCATTCAGAAAATTATTTCAATTTTCCTATTGTTTTCAAAAGTCAATGATGTTTGAAGTTGTTGGATACTAGACCTAAGACTGACAAATATCATGACTGCCCTTCTCCCCTTCACTTCTGCTCTCCCCTGACAATTACTCCAAACATCCCAGGAACATCCTGATTTAGAACTGTTTCTTCCTTCACTCGTCTTTGGAAGTGCTTCACAGAACTATTTCCTTGGAAAACTCTCTTATGTTCTAAAGTCTTAGCTCAAATCTCATCAACTCAATGACAGATATCATTCCGTAATTATATCAGTTTCCATCGCCTCATTGTTATATACCCATTTATTTTAGTTTATCTTTTCTCAATAGGTGCTCAATTTTAATGCAAAAATATATAATGTACACATTTGATAGAACATGTGATCCAAGAAGCCAGATACCTTTATAAATTTTAATTATTTCAGGAAATAACCATGATAACTGTCATTAGATAAATAAAATAATGTACATATATTGTTTTCCATCATGCAGTAAATTGTCTGAATCTGCCTCTTCTCACCATGTATTATACTTCTCTAGATATTATCTTTGCTGTTTATAGACGATATCTCCCCCTCCTCCATCTCTTTCAAGCCGTGATGGTCCTCAGAGAACTTATTGCCTCTTCAGGTTCTATGATAGTATTTTTTCTGCCTATAATTCTATTTAGCCCCTAAAGAAAACCTATCTTTTATGGCATAGATAATTTTTTATCAGAAGCAATACCTCTGGTTTTCTGGCTCTTCAATGGTTGCTTCTCAAAAAATTATAATCCATTAGCTAAGACCTGAGTAGGCCCAAATAAGATTTTGGAATATACTCATATAATTCCATGAATAGAAAATGTCCAGCTAAGTAAAATCTAGTTAGAAGAACCAAATGTGCCACAATATTTACCTGTATTATGAAAATTTAAAAATTCAATATGGAGAGTGCTTTTATGGTTGTGGTGTGGATAAAGGTAAGTACGAAAATGAAGTAGCAGGAAGAGATAGAAAGGATAGTGTATTCAAAGATGGTCCAATTATCTTTCCATGTGAAACACTGTCCATCCCCCAAACTATCACTGTAGAAATACCATGTTTTCCTTCAAAGCTCAGCTCTAAATCTGCTTTCTCTATGAACACATGTGTGTCCTTGAGGATTCCGATTCTCCTGCTTACTTTCCACATTTATTTTCATGATGCTTTTTCTACATTTTATATATATGTAAATATTACTTTATGTATATATACATATTTTATATATATCCTACTTTAGGCTGTCTCATTGAACAAATACTAAACTCTATGAAGTTCAAACAAATAAGCTTAACAGAGTCAATACTTTTCAAGTTTCTGTCTTCATCACATTTGACAACATACCATTGGCCAAATTAAAACAAATGGCTGAGTAATAGAATCTACTTAGAAGGTCAGTGAAATGGGCAGGATACAGGGAGGTATGAAAGACTAGACTACTAGAGCCATTAAGCTAGCATCTCTGAACTCTTGAGCGACAAGATATTCCCATGGCCCCCAGAACCTCTGTCAGTTCAGAGTGGCATTCCCCTGAGTCAATGGAGCAGCACAATAAGCATAACATCTTCAAAGAAAGTTAAGGGAGTGCCCCAAGTGAGCAGCTTTTGACTAGGAGGAAAATCAATACCAGTTGAAGTGCAGTGGACAAAATTTCTATAGACAGGAGGTTGCAGAGTTTTCTAGCACACTAGTAAACTCATAACATGGCCCTTTGAATTATAAGTCCTTTAAGCAATGAAGAGATAGTTATTCTGCCCTTCATTATGTCATGAATAGAAGAACCACTATTACTGATTGTGTTTAATGGCTCAAGGAGAAACATGAAGTGATACAAATATACTGAGGGCCCAATATGTTAATGCTGAAATTAGGGGTATTTAATTCAGACTAAAAAAGAAGATGGCCGGGAGCGGAGCTGCTTGCCAGCCCCAGCGGGGAATTTGGGCCTGGTCGGCGCCATTCTACAGATTCCCCGGCGGAGAGTCTCCATTTTGACCTCTCTGAGCCCTCGGACCTAAGCCCACCCCTTCCCGCGGGGACACAGCACTGCGGCTTCAGGGACACAGCGCTGCAGCTTCAGCGCTGCAGCTTCAGCTGAGATTTACCCGGGAGCGGAGTTCCTTGCCAGCCCCAGCGGGGAATTTCGCCACGGTCGGCGCCATTCTACAGATTCCCTGGCGGAGAGACTTCATTTTGACCTCTCTGAGCCCTCGGACCTAAGCCCACCACTTTCGCGGGGACATGGTGCTGCGGCTCAAGGGACACAGTGCGGCATCTCCTGGTTGCCTCTGCCCAGAAACATTGATCATTCCCAACCTGGAGGTTGTGAGATAGCGGCTATCTTGGTTCACCACTTGATCAAGCACCTCTCAAACATCTGGTGAGTTGCTGGAAATCTGCAGGGACGCTCTGGGTCTTTACAGGAAAGTTGCAATCCCTCTGATTTGCACTACTACAGGGGAGGATATAGGAGCAGCATGGGAAGACACGGGAAGAAAGTGTCCCAAACAAACCTGGATGGTGCATCAGGAGATCCTAAGGACAGCACGGTAGAGGGAATGACAGAAATGGAGTTCAGAATGTTCATAATTAAAATGATCCGAGAAGAGAATGAGGTGACGAGAGAGCAGATTCAGGCTATGAATAATCAGCTAATAGAGCAATTTCAGGAAGCAAAAAATCGTTTCAATAAAGAGATAGAAGTTCTGAGAAAAAAGCAAACAGAAATTCTTGAAGGAAACAAGGAAATGAAGGAAACAATCAACCAAGTTAAAAACTCAATAGAAACCATAATTAATAGAATAGATCACATGGAAGACAGAACCTCAGACAATGAAGACAAAATATTTAATCTTGAAAACAAAGTCAAACAAACAGAGAAGATGGTTAGGAATCATGAACGAAACCTCCAAGAAATATGGGACATCATGAAAAGACCAAATTTAAGAGTTATTGGGATTGAGGAAGGCACAGAGATACAAACCAAGGGTATGAACAATCTGTTCAATGAAATAATATCAGAAAATTTCCCAAATATGATGAATGAGATGGAAAATCAATTACAAGAGGCCTACAGGACACCGAACGCACAGAATTTCAACAGATCCACACCAAGGCATATTATAATGAAAATACCTAACATACAAAACAATGATAGAATTTTAAAGGCTGCAAGAGAAAAGCAGCAGATTACCTACAGGGGGAAACCAATACGGATATCAGCAGATTTCTCAGCCCAGACCCTAAAAGCAAGAAGGGCCTGGAACAACATATTTCAAGCTCTGAAAGAAAATGAATGCCAACCAAGAATCTTATATCCAGCAAAACTTACCTTCAGATTTGATGACGAAATAAAATCCTTCCATGATAAACAAAAGCTTAAAGAAAAAGCTTTCTCTTTCACAAAGAGAAAGCCTGCCCTACAGAACATTCTCAATAAATATTCGAAGAGGAAGAAACGAAAAATAACAATCTCGGTCACCATGGGGAGGAACTACCCTAAAGAAAGAGTCAATCAAAGGAGAAACAAAGTTAAGCTAAAAACCC
>JAJEJO010005682.1:402543-479530 GCA_020662805.1 Glaucomys volans
GATGATGCATAATGTGGGGGGGAAAGATGGCAAGAATGGAGGAAAGATAGCTAGCATAGAGGGAAGGGAGGGGTGGTGGTGGGTGGGGGTTAAAATCAATAACAGAGTGTGTGACAGATATCATTGCCCTGTGTACATGCAAGAAAGCACAGATGGTGTGACTCTACTTTGTGTACAACCAGTGAAACAATAGCTGTACTCCATTTGTGTTCAATGAATCAATAAGTAAATAAAAAAAAATAAATAAAAAAAAAGAAGATGGGTCTGTAACAAAAGCTACCAAACAAAGTCAAGACAGGATATAGCAAACAGAAAAATAAATGCATGTTTTGAATAAAAAGAAACTCTTAAAATTCTGGTAAATATATTTGAGAATATAGTGTCCTTATATCCTTGCAAATTTTCTAAATATTTGGTAATATCATTTCTGTTTGGGTCAGTTGACTTATGGAAGATAAAGTATAGCTCAATGGCCTAGTGCTTGTCTAGCATGTGCAAGGTCCTGGGATTAATCCCCAGTGCCACCAAGTAAGTAAATAAATAAACACATGCAAAAATAAATGAAAAATAATAACTAAAATAGGGGTTATGTGCTTTTCAAAATTTAGCAACATTCTGTCAAATCTTAAAAATATTGTAATCATATAAGTCCCACTACTGTGTATGAAGGTCCAGTTTTTCCTCATATTGAATATGCTACTGTGGTACATATTATGTTGCAAATATATAATCTCCATCAGTCAGACATTAATTATGCATTACAGTGTCTTCAGAAGTGTTTTGATTTTAATGTCACGTCAAAAGTACAGGAAGAATTTACACTACTTGTAGTTTCCTCAGTCATTAAAATATAATTACATTGGTTTTCTCCCTCTCTCTTCTCTCTCATACACTGTCTCTATTGTGAAACATGTACATCCATGTGTATGCATGTGTGTATGTATATGTATCATAAATTCATATATGTATGCATGTTTATAATTTTTACCATCTGATTTCTTAATTGAAGAATTTTAAAATGCTCTAATGTAAATCCCCAACCATAAAATGTCCAGTGGGAATAATTTGCATGTTTTACCCATTCAGATTGACATTAGTGAACCCATGTAGTTGCTTGATCTCTCTCCCATGCCTGGTTCATTGGTCTCCAACATAGAGATCAAGATTGCTCCCCATCAAAGTGAAAGCAATGGGAACTCCTCTGTCAGACCTGCTGGAGAAATTCTGCACCTTATCTGGAACAAGAAGAGACTTCTTTTCCCCAATGTCAAAGTTAAAATCCCAATAACCCTGTAAAGTTTCAGAAAAGGTAACTGTCTCTCACAGAACTTTTCTTCAGTAATGGTTAGATATCAATTCACTCCTCATATCTAATTGGCATGAATAGTTTTCACTGTCATAAGTATGCACTTATACTGGCTTGAAATCTCCCTCATAAACAGGTTACTGACATTAATGTTGCTAGAATTTTGTTAGATTGAGTGCACAGGAGTTATTCTACTAGGTCTTTTAAGTCAGTGAATGAGATTTTTACTGGTAAAGATATCCAAGAAAATCAACAATTTCTCCATTTATCCAAAAATTTACATTGTCCTTGTCATCCCCAGTCATCTGGAGTGATAGAGATAACTAGAATTAAGCTTGCTTTATGATGCTCTTTGCGGAATAATGATCTGTCAATGTAGATTCATCAGTTGTAAGAAATGCACCACTTTGATGAGGCATGTTGACAATGGGGGAAGCCATGTAGATTTGGAGTAGGGAAATAAGGGGCATCTCTATACCTTCCTTTATTTTGCCACAAAACTTAAAACTTCTGTAAAAAAACTAAAGACTTTGAAAAAAATAAAGTTTGCTTATCTGACAAGAAGAACCCAATCTTCCATGGCCTAAAGCTTTATCTTTACCTTTGATTGTCCTCTGGGCTTCCCCTATTTGCTATACTATTGCCACATAAAATAATTACTGACCAACCAATGTGAATCCTCTGTCTGCTCCAGCTCTCAAAGACTAACTGGTAAATTTCAACATCCTAATTTAGTTGAAGGAATTTGTAATTATACCAGCCATAACATAATATGTAGGTTGATGCTGATATTTCTCTATTCAGTTCACACAAATCATTCCATAGTGATGGAGTTGGGACTTAAGTATCTGGAAATGATATCTCCCAAAAACTAATCATAAAATCCAATATAAAAGTTCTTGCATCTGCTAGGTATGGTGGTAAATACCTGTAATCTCAGGGACTCAGGAGACTGAGGCAGGAAGACCACAAGGTCAAAGCCAGCCTCGGCAACAGCGAGGCACTAAGCAACTCAGTGAGATCCTGTCTCTAAGTAAAATACACTGAGCTGGGGATGTGGCTCAGTGGTTGAGCACCCTTAGTTCAATGCCAGGTATTAAAGGAAAAAAACAAAACCAAAACAAAACAAAAAAAAAACTTTTTGCATCTTCTGATAGTTGCCCAGATCTTCTTAGTTAAAAAGGCACAGGAGCTATTTCTAATAGAAGGATACTCCAATCAGAGATGCAAAACTAGATGGTTCTCATGAGAGCCCCAGGAAAGATAGTGTCTGGACATACATTGATTAACAGGAAATTTAGAGCAAGGCAATGGATGATATCATGAAGTGGAAAGATTCTGCACAACATGTCATAAGAAAACTCTGAAGAATTTCCAAGTCTATTTCCTTTCCTCTGTTTTTTTACTGCATTTCTTTGCTTTGTCATCCTTATGTAACCTGTTCAGTATCCACTTTGCTATCAGTTATAGTTATAGATCTGTAAACATCCTCCCCAAATCTCGTGATTTGAAAGCAAAATCTTCAATAAAGCAAAGTTCAGAGGTATTTTTTTTTTTTAGGTAGTGTTTAGGGCTATAATATTAGCAGTGGATAAATCCATCTATTTCATTAAAAATGGGATTGGATTATGGGATGATAGCTATGGGCAGGTGGGGTTTGGCAGGAGGAGGCAGGTCACTGGGGGTGTTTTCTTGAATCATATTTGCCTTGGCCTCTTCCAACTTTTTCCTGGCTGCCATGAGCTGATGGCTTTTCTCCATCATGCCCTTCTTCCATAGTGTTCTGCCTTACTGCAGGCTCGGAGGAATGAGGTTGGCTATGAACTGTACCTATGAAACAATGAACCCAAAATAAACTTTTCCAGGCTAATCTTGGTAGGTATTTTGGTCACAGCAAAGAAAAGGTGACCAACACTACCCATGTAACTTTTGAAAATACAAAATTGCACAAGGAGCCTTCCTTTGTATTATATCTCCTCCTACCTCACTCCCAAATATTTCTTCCTTTAATAATTCTACTGTAACTACAATGGTTCACAAATCTACAGCATTCTTTCACTAAGTTCACTGATCTTTTGGTTGCTGGTTATATTTTTTCCCTTCATTCACTTTTGGTTAACTCCCAATTCCTATACCTTTTACAGATTTAAATGCATCCTTTGCACTAACATTCTGTGATCCTGTAACCATTCTTTCTAGAGTTAAAAAACAATTTTCTTTGACCTTTATACTACTAAAGAGAGCAAGCTCTGCCTCTACTATAACATACTTTTGGATCTTCTCATTCATTTAATTATTGTGCATATTTGCCAATTTTAAAAAAAACTATACTATGATTATGGGAGACAATAATATTACATGTTACTTGTCTTCTTACACACCACTACTGGACACTGGTGTTACAAGGTGTATTCTAGGTTCTTTTGTGCTACTATACCACTGTCCTATAGACTGGGTAATAGAAAATGAACATAAATTTATTTCCCACAGTTCTGGAGAATAGGAAGCCTAAAATTAAGGCATCAGAACTAGTGTCCACTGAGAGCCTGTTCCACTGGTTTTCTCTTTTCTTGGTGGCATCCTCAAGATGCCATCCTTGGTGGCAGAAAGCAGAGGGCAAAAAAATTATGAACTTTCTCAATAAAGCCATTTATGAGGGTAGAGTTCTTGTAAAGGCCATATATCCTAATATCATTGCATTGGAGATTAAGTTCCAACATGTATTTTGGATGGAAGGAAATATTTAAACTATAACAGCAACATCTTACATGGTGCTCTTGGATATTTCCATCCTGTAAAAAATATTTTTGAGAACTTCCCTATTCCCAAATGGCTGAGATAATAGATTCATTGAAAGAACTCATATGAACTCCAAAAATCTAAATCTCCAGAGCTCTAATTTCCATGAGCTTAATCCAAGGCAATCATTTCTATGAGCCTAACTCCTAAAAATGCACCATGTTTTATTTATGACTTTCATGCCTTTGTTCTCTTTCTACCAATTGGATTATATCCTTTTATCTGGAAATATTATTAGCACATATCAAATGTGAGAGCAGATTTCCTTCTCTTCTTACTCTAAAGAGTTTTTTACATCTGATCTACACTTTCCAGGCACTACACTATAAAAAAAAAGAGTTTACAAAAATATGTGCTAATTAAAAAGCAAGGCAAAGAATCCCAGCTCCAGAGGAGCCTTTGTTCTTACATCTCCACAAGAAACCATAGGAAAAGAGGCTAAGAGTTTGGAAGTAAATCTAAAATACCTGAGTGCTGCAAAACATCAAGTGTAATTAACCTTTGTTCTACAGTTGTTGATATGCAACTGCTCAGAAGTTTGACAAGAATTCCTCCTTTCCTTCCTCACCTTCTTTCTTTCCTTTTCCTCTCCTCTTCTCTCCTATCCTTCCTTCCTCCTCCTCCAACTCCTCCTCTTCTCTTCCTCCTCTTTGTTCTTCTCTTCTCCTTCCCCTTCCCTTTCTTTTTTTTCCTTCTCCTGCTTTTTTTCTGCTACTGGGAATGAAACACAGTCACTTTTCTTTTATTTTGACATAGGGTCTTACTATGTTCCCAAGGTTGGTCTTGAACTTGTGATCCTCCTGCCTCAGCCTACCAAATCCCTTGGGGAATGTAGGCATGTGGCACTGTGTCCAGTGATCCACATTTGTTATGCTCTCTTTACAAAATAACTAGGACTGTGGACAGTCTTCTGAAATCATCAACATCATTGTCCCAGAACAATTGGAATGCCTGTGAGAGGTCATCTATAATTGCTCAACATTGAACATGAATCCAGCTTCCTGAGTAAAATTTGTCATATGTCACTACTTCATTGAAGAATAATTTGACTCAATGTCATAGAATCTTCTTGCTTGGCTCTCTCTTTAAGCCTTAAGTTTTCGACTGGCAGATGTATACAACTTTTTATAAATGTGCTTAAAAATATCCCTAGAGAATCCTCTCAATCTTCTGATCTCTAAGACACTCAATAGTTATCAATCAGAGAACATGCCCAAGGGTGACACAGTTCTACCCCTAATAGGTTTAAAGGTAGATGTTGTCTGTGTTTAGAAACAGGGTACACTGGCCAAGCATTTCCAATTTTTCTTTAGTTATGTTTACCTCAAATTGACTAGATTTCAGTCTGGTTTTCTTTCTCCTATAAATTCCTGAGTTTTCTCCATTGTATGGTTTTGGCTCCTTTGTCAAGTATGAGATACCTGTATTTAAGTGGGTTTGTCTCTGTGTCCTCTATTCTGTACATTGATCTACCTGTCTATTTTGGTGCCAATACCATGCTGTTTTTGTTACTATTACTCTGTAGTATAGTTGAAGGTCTGGTATTGTGATACTCCCTGCTTCACTCTTCTTGCTAAGAATTGCTTTAGCTATTCTGGGTCTCTTATTTGGATTGCATAGAGGAAAAAAGAGTGGTGGGATCAGGTTGGGAGATAAGAATAATAACAGAATGAGGCAAACATCATTACCCTATGTACATGGATGATTACACAAATGGTGTGATTCTACTTTGTGTACAACCAGAGAAACAACAGCTGTACTTCATTTGTGTACAATGAATCAAAACAAATTAATAAAAAAATGGAAGTATACATGTAATATATTTCAAAAATAAAAATACTTATAATAAAAAATAAAGAAAAAAGTTTGTGATTTCTTTTTAATTTTGAGAATTTTGCATCTCTAGGAGTCAGAGTGTTCCCCCTGTTGCAGTAGTCTTTCTGAATAAAGTTTCTCCTTGTCAATATCTGGATTTGCTTAATTTGACAAAGCTAAATGAGAAAGGAATCTGTAAAATATCCTTGGCAGATTCTGAATCAGTAACAGAGTAAAGTTCACAAAAATGGATTTGGATCTGAGAGATAATAGGTATATAATCAAAATTTAAAGAGAGTTGATACAATACAAATAAATGCAGCTATTTTATATTTCCTTCAAAATATAGAATCACTCAGGTATATGGAAATTCACTCCTCAAATGTAAATGAGAAGCTACTCACAATTCTAATGCAATTTATAAAATAGTTTTCTTTTTTTCTCACTGTATTTTTTTCTCCCCAGAACACTGTGGGCTCTGGAATAGTCATTAAAATCTCTTAATTCATAATATTCCTAATAATATTTCCTAATTAGATTAATTGAGGCTCAAGTACAGTAACTATTGACATAACACCCCCCCATTTTTTTTACTTAACATTCAAAACTTACAGTGAACTTTAGGTTATTTTATAGTATTGTGATTTTTGTGTGTATATGAAAATTTGCTTCTCATGTATATATTATTTCTGAAGACTAGTTTTCAGAGCATTGAAGAAATGATATCTTTGATGCTTCAATAAAGTTCTCCTTAAACAAAGACTGCCTTTAGCTTCAAATGTAGGAAGGTGAAAATCATACATAAATTATGTAATTACATAATTAGATAATTATGTAATTAATTAGTGACAGAACTTTATTCTAAAATATAAATTAAAATATTACTAAAACATTTTAAAAATTCAAACTATCAATTTTTAATTAACATCAACTAAAATCATTAAAAATTAAACATAATTCATCTAAATAGGTTAAAGCATTAAAATTTAGGTCAAATTTAGGGACACTTCTGTTTCAGAAACATGTCAAGGTTTTCCCTTTATAACTCTATCTTTTTAGCTCGCTGGCTAACATCCACCTAAACTTATTTTTCTATATATCTATCTCCTCCTACTTAGGGATTTCCCAGTCCCCTCTACAAAGTAATCTTTGGCACTGAACAGACACACCATAAGGTATGCATTGAAAAATGTGAGACAAAGACAAGCAACCTGGTTTTCTCCAACTTCTCATACCAAGCCTATTGCTTTGATTCAATTGATGGGTTTTGACACTTCAGAAATTGCTGCCACAGATCACAGTCTGGACCTTTCACTCTGACCCAAGTAGACTTAAAGTTTTTGAGACATTTCCTCATGGCTTCTTGAGATGGATAAACAGAAATAAAACTCAATGACTTTAAACCATTAAGCATGCTCAAATAAGGTAAGTCATGGAAACCAAAGATTCCTCGCTGGAGAATCAGTCCTTGACTTTTCTATTTGAAATATTCTTCAGAATGGTGGTCACCACAACTCAGGCAGGAGAAGAACAAAAATGTCAGTGGATTCAGCTGTAATTCTATAATCTTAAAATGAAAAAAATACCATTAATAATTAAGATAAAATGTTAAGCTGTTACAACTTGGTTATGGTGTTATTATTTCCTGAAATTATGTTTTGTTTTTAAATTTAAAATGTGTCTCAGCATGATGTTAAATATATGCACTTCCTTTACTGGGGTACTATGTTACCCAAAACTATTAGCAAACTGTTTGTTAGGCATGATCAACCTGAAGGTTCCCAAGTACATGTCTTTTTTGCTTATATTCTCCTTAAGCATCAAATAAGGGATGTTTTTCTTCCAAAGGTCAGAAGAAGAGTATGTGAAATATATGTTAGTAATATGGACTAAAAATTCTGGAGGCCACCTATGAGACCTAAAATATCAAAGATGACTTTCTTTCAGAAAAAAAAAAATTGGAAAATCCCATCAATGTAATGCTTTAACAAAGCTCAATATAAATTCTGTTGTGTTTTGACATTTCATTCTGAAGCATGCTGGTGAATTAACAATCTGAAGAATTTTCTTGGAGAAAGAAAATTCCAGGGCTCCATGTCCTTCATTAAGCTCATGGTACAGTCTAATTTTGGAGTTTCTAACAAATATTAACAATTTACCATCAATTGTCACACTAGTTAAAAAAAATACATGTATACATATACTAATTTCTAGGATATTTATTTTAGGTTCAAAGCTCTAAATAGTGAGACATATTAAAAATGAATTTAAAGGAATTTCTACTATCAAGGAACATATAAAATATTATTTGAGCCAGGTGTGGTGCCACAAGCCTGTAATTCCAGAAGCTCAAGAGGCTGAGGAAGGAGGACTGTAAGCTCAAAGCTAGCTTCGGCAAATCAGTGAGCCCTAGGCAACTTACAAGACTCTGTCTCAAAGTTAAAAAAGGGCGGGGGATATAGCTCAGTGTTTAAGTGCCCCTGGAATCAAAACCTGGTGCCCCCAAAATGTTTATGTGTATATATATGCATGTGTATATATATATATACACATGCATATATATACACATATATATGTGATATATATATGTGTGTGTGTACATATATATACATATATATAACATATTATATATGTTAATCATAGAATACTTACTATGAGCACATAATTTCTCTTAATTCTGACAGCAACTAAAATGTAAATGGGATATGCTATGGAGGACCTACACTATATCCAGCTTCTTTCTCAATATGTCTTCTTTGTGTCTTGGATCATGATTTATCTGAGCTAACAGGGGCAATCATACTTTCTGATTTATCAGACTTCTTACTTCTAAATGTGGCTAGTTATCTACATTCTGAACAATGATGGGTAAATGGCAAATCTTGGACAAGGAAGAGCTTTAGAAAGTGTCAGTTCCCTGATAAAATCACACAGCCAGTCCTGGTACTAAACATTGTCCTCTACTCCCAGCTTTGGACATTAATGTGATATCGGGACCTGTAACAGTCATCTTGAGTCCATGACAAAATTGTACTTAGAGGAATCTGCCAAAGAAAGGACACCAGAGGAAAGACAACAGAATTCAGATATCTCATGGCACCACCAAGTGTTTAAATAAATACAATGATTTAACTTTAGATTTCTTCCAGAAAAAATAACTCCATATCTGCTTAATTAATTGTCATTTGGTCTTCTTTCACTTATGGCTACAAAGATATCTAACCAAAAATTTAAAAGTCATCTTATTTATTATTTCAATATGAATATACATATATGTACAAGCAAGTTGTTATTTTGTAATCAATTTGATATATTTGTGTCTATATTTCCTTACTATTATATGAAATCATTTGTCATTAAAAAAGATCACCATTTGCATCAATGTTCAGTAATGAGAACAGAACATAGAGTAGCTGAGAAAAACTGATTCAGAAAAATAAGGAATTAGAGTGAGATTTTTACAATGAATCATCATTGAAACTTAAGAAATATTGGTAAGGACCTAGAGTTAACATCAAATGTCAAAGTAGTTCTTTGTAATTTTATTTCATCTAAAGCATAAAGGAAAACTTGATCTCAAAATATTGAAGGGCTTCATCACAAGAATACTAGGTATATATAATTTTTTTGCAGATATAATATTTTATTTATTGGTGAATTATAATTGTACATAATAATGGAATTTGTTGTTACATATTCATCCATGCACACAATAGAATTTTGACAATATCATTCCCCAGTACTTCCCTCACTCCTTCCTCTCCTCCCAACCCTTGGTCCCTTTCCTCTACTGATCTCTTCCTGATTTTCATGACATTCCCACCCCCACCTTTCTTTTCCTTTATCCTTTCTACCTGGTGTATATAATTTGTAAGGATATGAAAATGCTCTGCATAAACTGACATTTTCAACATTTGAATGTATAATGTAAAAATTAGTAATCAGAAGACATACATTGTAGTCATGTTTCTTATATTTGCTGCATGAAGAAATGATTTTAAAATATCTGAATCTTTTTTTACATATATATATTTGCCATTTGGGGAATGAAACCAGGAGCTGTGTGTGCTTAGCAAGTGACCTACCACTGAGTTATATTCCCAGCGATACGTATTTAATGTTGGTATGTTGAAAATTCCTTATGTGAGGAAAATTGTACTATATGTTCTTTTTTTTTAAACCAGTGGGCAAACTTGTTATTCGATCTCTTCTTGGATTGCATGAAAAAATTGATAGGAGCAAATTTACCCATCTCTTATGGTTTAAAAAAAATCTTAATATGTCAAAATATATTTTAGTGTCATGTGTATTTAAAAAAGAACAAATAAAAAAGAGACCCAAAAGAAATATTAACTGTTACTATTTATTTAGTATATATTATGTGTTAAAATTGAAAAAAACTTTAACTTACTGAATTGTTGATGTGAATTTCTAACTCTATCTCCTAATTTCATTTCACACAGAAGATTTTTTCCAATAGGACATATTAATAAGGTGATTAAAAAGAAGCTTATTCAGCATGGTGTTTTATATTATAAATTATAGGGAGAAAATGATATTATCAAAAAAAGTCACTTGGTACTATGTTAAGGTCAGAGGATCTTCTCTTCTCAGTGAGCTTTTGACTGCTTTCCAAACATTTGTGAAGTTTTCTTTCTAAGGTAACAGCTTGAAATTGTGCAATAGCACTCCTAGGGGAATTATATGCATGCTTTGCAAAAATATAAAATGTAATACCATTTAACTTTTCAGGTGTCCCAGGACTGTCCCCACCTCTTTGTCTGTATCCCTGCCTATTGCAATCAATACTCTATTAGAGGCAGCAGTTTACAGCACTCAGCCATGAAATGGTGTGTCTAGGTTTTCCTTTCTATTGCTTCATTAAAGGACAGGGGACCCCAATGTACTATTACTAGAACACTATAGATAATATATCCATTTCATGATATTGAAGAAAATCAGTCTTATATTAAGTTTAATGAAAATCAATTTCTGCCATCTCTAGTAGATAATCTGAAATTTTTTATTGGATTTGTCGAATTTGTTGAAGGACCTATTGGCATCATTGAATGCACTGCTGATTTATTACATCATTCCAAATGACTGAAATTCAAAGTATGGTTATGTACAAGCTGCTTAGATCAGCTCTGTAAAGGCAGGCCAATTATTACTAGGTCATTTTATTGAGAGATTTGCAAAAAATTATGCTTGTCTTCGTGAGGAATGCATCATTGAATTTTATGTGGTTCATAGAGTTATGAAGGCTTCTAACATTCTGTTAGAAAAGTCCATTACCAGCACAGTGAATATTCTAAATTCTCATAAATAGTAGTAATGTCAAATTCAGTGGGCAAAATTATTACCCATGAAGACAAGGCTAATGATATTTTTAAATGATTACTCTCTTATTACCTTATATCAAAAGTTTTCAGAGTGAGTTTGTCATAAAAGGCATGTTGAATGTATGGATGAGATGGAAATAAATTCAAATGGCATAGAGGATACACAGTTGCTATTACAAAAACTACTGGAATGGCATGATAACTGCAGTTTAGCATTCTATTTACCTCTGCTGAGTTTCTTTGCATTTAACTGTAGATAGTTTCATAAACAGATTAAGTCTTTATTTGTTCAATGCACTCATACTCTCTGGCATTATTTTGATATTTAAATTTATCTGGACATTGTGAGAAATCCTCATGCTCTCACTTAATTTTGATAACAAAAATGTGAGATGCGTAATACAAATATTACTTTTATACAGACAAGAAAAGAGATATTTATAAAGGTTTCTATAACTTATCCAAGGCCATCAATATCTAAATGGCAAAAGCAGATTACAAATACAGAATGTTTCATTGCCATGAACTTTGACTTCTATTTACTGGGGAGTAGCTTTATTCATATTCTCCCCAAGAATGTTGAAATACATGAAGGCAGTGTTCACAGTTCTATTTTTATTATTTTTTGGTTAAGGAGGATCCAGAGAAAGGTGTTGGTATACAATTCAATTTTGTCATTTTTTTGTACCTATTTCATCTTACAACTATGAAACAAATAGAAGTTCATAAAATCAATCTTGTTTTATATTAAATTTAATAAAAAGCAATTCTCACCTTCACTAGTAAATCATCTTTGTTTTCTCGTGGTTTTATTGAATTTGTTTAAAGAACACTTGGAACAATTGAATGCACTGATGACTCTTTACATTGCTTCAAATGATAACTGCGCCTCACTTTTCAAAGAGAAAATTTATAACTAACCACACAAGTTTGCTTTCATATTTGAATGAGACAATAAATACAAAAATCCCCTAATATAGTGACTCAATTATTAGATTCAGTAAGCATTTTTCTTTGTTTCTCCATAAATATATAAATAAAAACAATATCTATGTGTAAAAACTATGTCCACACTCATTTCACATCATAGACTTCTAAATCATTAACAGTAACTTACTATTTTATAGATACGATGGTTAGTGTTGATTCCATTGATGATTAATTTAATCTTGAACAGATGTTTTCATGGGTCATAGCTTGTCAGCTTGTTATCCTGAGAACTGTGTTGTGTCACTTACATTGTTGTGCAGTTCCAAGTAAGGATATTCAAAACAGGAATGCAGAAATGAAGCATCAACACTATGTTTGGAACATAATTGCATTTAGATATTGGAAATATCAAATAAATATGGTCATGTTCATTCTGTTTCCTTTCAGCTTACCTCCTGACTTTCAATTCAACCTTCCTTCCCATTCCTAGGATTGACAGTCTGAGGAGCATTACAGATGCTTGAGTGCTGCGGACTCACAAGGGCAATACAGGCCCAGAGGCAAATACTTGCACTGGATTACATGCAAATTCCTCCTTGGTGATTCATTTTATTCAACTAATGTATATTTTAGTTCAGATTTTCTTGCATGCACCAAATTTTCCACTCAAGCAGAAATTCAGATAATACTTGAATTAAAGACTCTACAATCTTCCAATTTCCTCTTTCAGACCCTTCCTTAATTCTCTATCAACTTTCACTTATAGGATTTAATTATTTCTAAAAAATGATTTATTGATATAAGGTAACAAATGAAAATGGCAACTATTCATCATGTACAACATGCTATCTTGAAGCATGTCTCCACAGTGGAATGGGTAAATCAAGACAATTAACATGTGTAACTTCTCATTCTTTTGATTTTTTTGCAATGAAAACACTTAAAATCTAATTTCTTAATAATTTTCAACTGACAATTCTAACAGATATGGGGTGGATTTTCATGTCCACGAACCTTTTTTGTCTTTGAGAAATGTCTGTTTAGGTTCACTTGCTCACTACTCAATTGAATGAGTTTTCTTGCTATTGAATTGTTTGAGTTTCTTGTATATTTTGGATATTATTCTCAGGAGTTTACAAATATCTGTTCCTACTGTATGGATTATCTCTTGGTTGGTTGTTCCCTTGATTGCACAGAAACATTTTAGCCTGATGTAACCTTGTTAGTTTACTTTTGCTTTTGTTGCCTGAGCTTTAGGTTCATTTCCAAAAAACTACGATCAAATCATTGCATAAATTCTGCATCTCCCTTAATAGAGCTATTGTTTCTGCTTCTCTGAGTGAACCTTAATGTAATTGTCCAAAAGTCTCTATATTCAGCAGCATGTGAATATTTTTTAACTTTCATCAGTTGATATTTCTTATCTGTTTCATAAATGATTAATATTGATAAATCCCATTAGTGATATTTTTCCTTCTAGTTCCTTTTACTTTTACTTATTTATTTACATAAAACTGGACTTGAGGTAGAGAAGGTACAAATTAACCCAAAATGTCAAATTCTTGAATTCTCTCTGCCTAATTTAACCTATTCAAATCTACAATGGAGAAGTTATCATTTTCAAATATAAGAGTTAGACACTTGAAGGGAAAATTGGGCTTAGCTTGCAAGATTGAAATTCAAAGTTCTGAAGGAAAAAGGAAACTAATATATATCTAAAGATCCACTTGTTCAAACAGGGAAAAGGAAATTTCTGGAAGGATGAAATATTCTGAATCCATATTTTCCTGCTGATTGCAAAGTTACATACAATTATTATGAAGAATTAAACTTCATAAATTGATTTATAATACTGAAATCTTTTGAATCTAATTTCTGCCTTCCAAATAATCAATGATGGATCAGCAGCAGATATGGGAGATAGAAAAGGCTGTGCAGGTCCCTCGAAAATATGATATCCTGATCCTTCCAGCATTACAACCCCACACGATGCTGGACTGGTCGATCTTTTTTACAAATGATTTGTTTTCTTGGGTATATAACATCAGAACTTTTTTCTAGTTAAAAGTAAACATATTTTCTGGTGTACAGTGAAAGTGTCATTTATCTACCTTGCCCCACCCTAACTATTGATAGTTTCTTAGTTAAAATGTTACAGATTTGGTGGGAACAGTAAAATAACAGTTACTGTGCCAGGTCACCCACACTACAGCTTCTTGGACATCAATATAAAATGGCGAGGAACATCCACAAATTGTGAGAGGAAAACGGAAGGGGCTAAAGCCAGGAAAAAAGTGATAGAAAGCAAAGTAAGAAGGGGACATGGAAATGTAGGGTTGAAATCCTGTGATTAGGACCCAGAGAGGAACACCAAAATCTACAGGGACCTGACAAAAGCATAAGGTGAGGGGGTCAGGGAACAACATGAAGAATCATTACAAACCTACCAGGTCTTGTAGTCATCCAGGAACTTAAAGTACAAATGAAATAAAAAGAACTAAAAACCCTGTAATTTAAAAAAGAAAAACTGAATAAACTTATGTACTCCTGTGACTGATCTCTGCCAATAGACTCTGCTTCTCAGTGCATGCAACACTTAAGTCTTGACCTCATTAATCCTAGTCAGAAGGAGTTTATGGATGCCAGCTCTGAGTTCCTTACTCTTAGGAGCTATTTGTTGACTAGCCATCCAGTCAGATGTTACCTTCAGGCAAAGTTGCAGATTCTAGAGTACTTCACCTGGATGGAGCTTCTCAGAGAAAAAAGCAACACTGTCAACTGTATGAACATTTAAAAGATTTTTACTGCAGGAATACCTGAGATGGCATACATGAATTACAACATTTGATACCCTAAGTAACTCCTCACAGTAAGGTAGTTAGGAATCTAAGACACAGAGAGATTCTGCAGTTTTCTCAGGATTCCTGGCTGCATATAGAACTCCCAATGATCCATACCCATATACAGCGTCCTTTGAGGGTAGGTGAGAACGTTGACTAAAAGAGAGTATCATTTTTGTGCCTAAGGTATGTTATATAGCAAATTAAAATTCTACAGATAGAATTAAGGGCACTAATTAGTTGAAATAATCAATTGTGAAATTACCATTGCCCCTGAGCTAATTAGGTGAGCTTTTAAAATGAAGTTGAGAAGTCAGAAAGACTTTACCCTGTGCGTCTGAAGATGCAGTCTCCATGAATTTTAGAACTTCAAGGAAATTAGTTTTTGTAAGTAACACATGAGCTGGACAGAGGATCCTGAGACTCAGATGAGACCTTAGCTGACCCACATTAATTTTAGCTTTTTGAGAACTTGAGCAGAGAAACAAGTCATGACTAGACTTCTCACCAGTGAAAAATGTAAGATAACAGATGGGTCTCATTTAAAAATTTTAAGTTTGTGGTACTTTGTTACACATCAAACAAAATCAGGTGACAAGGTTGATTTCCAAGTCTAAGGTTTGCTTGCATTTAGTATGCTCTAAGTTTAAAGCCCGATTAAACAAAGTCTCATACAACAGAGAGAAGGGACACTCCAATTTGCTCCTTACTGGGAGTGGGAGAGACAGGGTGAAGGAGTTAAGGAGAAGAAGAGGAAGCGGAGAAGAAGGAGAAAAAACAAAAGGAAAGAGAAAGGGAAGAAGAAAGAAAAACAGCACCAACCATTTAAGCTACTTCTAGATGTCTAATTTATCAAATAGTTGCATTAATCATGAAAGAACTTGCACAATGTATCAAACCCTGTGCTCATCCTTAAAACATTTCTTTACATCACTAGAAATTACAATAAGAATATCATTAACAATTTTATTTCTGAAAAAAAATTATTATCTGTTTCTGGGGAGAGGAAAATGATGCTACATTCAACCAGGGAATCTGTTTGCTTTCCCATAGCCCATACATAGAGTTTGATGAAATTGTGGATGAGATGGTGGATGAGTACATACTCTTAAATC
Organism: Glaucomys volans; assembly: GCA_020662805.1. Classification (NCBI taxonomy): domain Eukaryota; kingdom Metazoa; phylum Chordata; class Mammalia; order Rodentia; family Sciuridae; genus Glaucomys; species Glaucomys volans. Next base: position 418,691 of record JAJEJO010005682.1, read on the forward strand.
ATATGCTGGGAACCATGGCCTACAGGGCCTAAAGTTACAAGTGAGTACATATTCTGTTAGGGTATTCTACATATTACACACCAAAATTGCCTATTATGTTATTATAAAGGATAATAATAATAGTGACTTGAGAAAGCATGCTGAGTATAGCTTTAGGGAGAGGACCTTATACCCATATCTGTGTAGTTCTTAATCAGCACTTAAATTCCTGTTGCATTTGAATGTTCACCTCCCTAATATGACTCATTCAAACACAGATGATATGTGACACAGTGATTCAAATGTGACCAAGTTAAAGGGGGGAAAGAAGGAGATATAAATTGAATTCCATGTGAAATTATTTTCTATCCCTAGTATTTTATTCTAAGAAAACAGAAATTCAAAGATGTTATATATCAGAGTCCACTCCAAGGGATAGACAAAAACAATGTTTTAAATATGCTTATCTGTGTCCTAAAATATTTAGTTAATTAAATTAACCAAGAATACTTAGTCCTAAAAAATACAATTTTATATTAAAGTGCTTCATAAGACTATTGCACTATCCTTAACTTTGGAACATCTTTTGTTTCAAATAAGAAAACGGTTTATTAAACAATAAATCAAAATGCAGTCTGTAAAAATAAAAAAATAAATAAATAAAAAGATCTTAGGCTGGATACATTAGTGTCAGTAAGTGAATTTTTCTGAAGTATAAATCTCTTGAATAAAAATGTAAGAATTTTTCAAATATGCTTGATAATGGATCAGAATGGGGATTTAGAATTGCATTAATGGTTTGGGTGCAGTACTACTATAAATGAGCAATACAGAAACTAGACCCCAGAAGAGAAGATTCAGCTTGCTTTCTTCAAAACTTGCATCATCTACCCAGATTGCAGCAATCCACCAATGCTCTGAGTGTGACAAGGACCCTGAGGCCCCCTTCTCACTTTAGCAGCAATGCACAGGTAAGACAGTAGTCAGTGAAAGTTCCTTTCATATGACAACTTAATTGCTGATGACAATTGAGATTTGACACTGTTGGCATCAGATCTGTCATTTTGCTGCCACCAGTATTCCTCCCCCTCCCATCTTACAACCCAGATCATCATCCTGTGAACATTCTCAGAAGCCATTGGCCTGATCCCTAGCCCACGAAATTCTACTACCTATGCTCCCCCACCATTCTCTCTCTCTCTCTCTCTCTCTCTCTCTCTCTCTCTCTCTCTCTCTCCCCCCCCAGGTCTGAGAGTGGACACTCTGGTCGTCCACCTAATAAAATCTCTGGTGTTAGTTCCGGTGTCCAGAGTGGTTTTCTGGGTGCATTCATTGGGGCTACCACTCAGACAAGCCACCCCAGAGTGCTTAAAACTTCCCTGGATTCAAGGGTCTGAGCTGCCTTGGGACCTGAACAGAAATGCATTTTTCTTACATTGTTGCTGTGACTCCGATGGGCTCTTCCACTGCCACTTAGGCAAGTGGAACACCATCTGACCCCCAGACCCCCAGATGCTGGTCTCACCTTCCATTTGTCCGGAATCTCGGCTGCACACCTGCCACCGGCTTCAAATTGGTGAGTTTTCCCCTAGGTGGACTTAAACACTCCTCTGCTGACCTGAGATGGGACCATTGATCACCTAGCACCCTTCAGGCCATTGAGGAGTGGGAGTTCCCCCAGCCACAATTTGAATTTTACAGTTATGGCTGGCCTCCTTAGTTGACCTTATCTAACTGGTGGGTCCTCAATCTTTATGGTGGAGATTCTCTCTCTGGGTTGAGGCTCCTCTTCACTTTCTCTCTTGAAAAATTCTGACATCAGGTCCTCAACTCTCTGGACTTTTGCCCACCACACACAGGGTTGGGTGATTACCCCCTTCACTTTGCTGCCTTCTCATCTCCTGTCAGTTAGTCTGTGACCTCAGGACACCTTGGACACTGACTTGGCTGTATCATTCTCCATGGGATCTGGGTCCCCCATTCAGCACGTTCACCCCTGGCGTGTCTACTGCCCCTTCACCTGACCCTCAAACTTATTCCCTTGTGTAAGGATAATTGGCCAGGTTATCCTTTAGATAATCAATCCAAAAATGGCCACTTAATGGAACACAACTTCTATGAGTGAGTGAGCAGATGGAAAGAGATTCCTTATCTTCAAGCTTTCTCTTTCTTGTGCACTAAGCCTGATTTTTGCTCCTCCTGAACAAACCACCCTCATACAAGTCCCCTTAAGTAGAGGCCCCGCCAGTCCCTGCTCCTCCATCTCCTTTACCCCATTCTGTTTCTGCTTCCACTCCCCCACCACATGGTCCTACGAACTTGTTCTAGCCCCTGTATGGGAGGTGGCGGGCATGGAGGGAGTAACCCTAACCAACCCAAGAGCCAGTGGCATGTCTCAGTAAGGAGTATGATTTAGCAGCCCCATTCCTCAAAAGTAGTGGGAGATAACATCTCATAATTTTCTGCATCCAAACCTGATCTGATTACCAACCAGGGGGAAAAGGGTTAAAAAGCCCTAGGCTATTTCCCCCATCTAGCCTTCCTGAAGTCCACACTGGAATGTAAGTCAGCAGGCTCAGGGAGTGACCAACCTTAGACTGAAGAAAAAAAAGTGTCCGTTTTAAACTTCTCCTGGGCTGCAACACAGAAAAATGGTTTAAAGACTTTCTCTCTCTCTCTTTCTCTCTCTGCCTTTCTCTTTCTAGTGTTCTCATGCTATTTTACTAAAATAATCAATGGCCATTATCATTTATTTCTTCCAGGACTCTTGTTTTTCTTAAATGCTATATTTTTCGAGCTCACAATTTTGATCCTACATACCTAAGTTAATGATTTTTTGATTAGTTCTATTTTTATTCAACTCTAGAGTTGTTTTTGAACATCTGTTACATTGCAATGGCGATTCACCTATAAAAGGCTACAAGGCCTTTGCTTTTGTGTTATGTATATATAGTATTGTCTATTGTGTGTCCAAAAATCATGTACATGATATCATAATTGATACAAATAAAGAATGTTCAAGAAATTAAAATTTTAAAAATGAATTCAGATATCTTTAATTCACATGATCTAAAAAGGTTCAATTTTTTTTGTGTGTGTGTGCGTGTGTGTGTGTTTGTTTTAATTTAATTTTGATTCATTGAACACAAATGGAGTACAGCTATTGTTTCTCTGGTTGTACACAAAGTAGAGTCACAAAGTAGAGTCACACCATTTGTTACTTCTGTGCATTCATACACATACACAAGGCAATGATGTCTGCCACACATTCTGTTATTATTCTTACTCCCCCACACTGACCCCACCCCTTCCTTCCCTCTATGCTATCTATCCTTCCTCCATTCTTGCCACCTATCCACCCTGCATTATGCATCATCATTCACTTATCAGAGAGACCATTCGTCCCTTGGATTTTTGGGATTGGCTAATCTCACTTAGCATAACAGTCTCCAATATCATCCATTTACCTGCAAATGCCATAATTTTATTCTTCTTTATGGCTGAGTAATATTCCAATGTGTATATATACCACAGTTTCTTTATCCATTCATCTAATGAAGGGCATCTAGGTTGGTTCCACAATCTAGCTATTGTGAATTGGGCAGCTATGAACATTGATGTGGCTGCATCACTGTAGCAATCTGATTTTAAGTCCTTTGGATATAGGCCAAAGAGTGGGATAGCAGGGTCAAATGGTGGATCCATTCCAAGTTTTCTAAAGAATCTCCACACTGTTTTCCAGAGTGGCTGCACCAGTTTGCAATCCCACCAGCAATGAAAGAGTGTACCCTTTTCACCACATCCTTGTCAACACCTGTTGTTGCCTGTATTCTTAATAAAAGACATTCTAATTGGGGTAAGATGAAATCTTAAGGTGGTTTTGATTTCCATTTCTCTTATAACCAGGGATGTTGAACATTTTTTCATAAATCTGTTGATTGCTTGTCGATCTTCCTCTGTAAAATGCCTGTTCATTTCTTTGGCCCATTTATTGATTAGGTTATTAGTGTTCTTGGTGTAAAGATTTTTGGGTACTTTGTAGATTCTGGAGATTAGTGCTCTATCTGAAGTGTGTGTGGCAAAGATTTTCTCCTACTCTGAAGGCTCTCTTTTCACATTGCTGATTGTTTCCTTTGCTGAGAAAAAGCTTTTTAGTTTGACTCTATCCCAATCATTGATTCCTGCTTTTATTTCTTGCGCTTTGGGAGTCATGTTAAGGAAATCTGGTCCTAGGCCAATGTGATGAAGATTTGGACATATTTTCTCTTCTATTAGGTGCAGAGTCTCTGGTCTAATTCCTAGGTCCTTGATCCATTTTGAGTTGAGTTTTATACAGGGTGAGAGATATGGGTTTAGTTTCATTTTGCTGCATGTGGATTTCCAGGTTTCCCAGCACCATTTGTTGAAGAGGCTGTCTTTTCTCCATTGTATGTTTTTGGCTGCTTTGTCAAGTATGAGATACCTGTATTTATGTGGGTTTGTCTCTGTGTCCTCTATTCTGTACCATTGATCTACCTGTCTATTTTGGTGCCAATACCATGCTGCTTTTGTTACTATTGCTCTGTAGTATATTTGAAGGTCTGGTATTGTGATACCCCCTGCTTCGCTCTTCTTGCTAAGAATTGTTTTGGCTATTCTGGGTCTCTTATTCCTCCAAATGAATTTCATGATTGCTTGCTCTAATTCTATGAGATCTGTCATTGGGATTTTAATTGGAATTGCATTGAATTTGTTTAGCACTTTTGGTAGTATGGCCATTTTCACTATATTAATTCTGCCTATCTGAGAACATGGGAGAGATTTCCATCTTCTCAGACTTTCTTTAATTTCATTCTTTAGTGTTCTGTTGTTCTCATTGTAGAGGTCTTTCACCTCTTTTGTTAGATTGATGCTGAAGTATTTTATTTTTTAGAGGCTATTGTGAATGGTATAGATTTTCTAACTTCTCTCTCAGAGGATGCATCACTTATGAATAAAAATACATTAGATTTATGAGCATTAATTTTATGTCCTGCTACTCTCCTAAATTCGTTTATGAGTTCCAGAAGTTTTCTGGGGGAATTTTTAGGGTCTTCTAAATAGAGAATCATGTCGTCAGCAAATAGGGATAGTTTGAGTTCTTCTTTTCCTATTTGTACTCCTCTAATTTCTTTGGTCTGTCTAATTGCTCTGGCTAGAGTTTCAAGGACAATGTTGAACAGAAGTGGAGCTGCTCTTCTCCAAACTACACTTGTCTGTAATGGTAATTTCAAGCTTATAAGAATAGTAAATTTTATTGGGGATTTATTTATATCATTTAATGAATCTGTTATCAATAGGGTATATGTAAAATTTGTTACTTTTTACATTGAGATAAAAAAGTTTAAATGTACACGTATTTCTAAAAGTTAGTGAGAGCCTGATTTGTTTAAAGGTTAATATCTTGAAACATGAAAACTTTTTGCCACTTTGCCACACAAAAGTTAAAAATTCTCTTAGCCTTTCCTTGATTTATGTTTTAGATGTAATATCACATTGTCTTAACTAACATTCACATAGAATCCAGATATAATACATATAAACTTTGCAAAATCATGTTTAAAGAGAAGGCAAAGATCAACTTCAGAACTAGAGCACTTTACCTAAGATTTGTAAAAAACCCTGCCTTACCTGAAATAAGGCTCTGCCTCTCATCCTGCTGCATGTTAGAATGCCTACAATATAAGCCAGACTTCAGCTCATTTAAGGTTATATTCAAAGGATTGATTTCTGCTGTAAAGTTATTGTGATCTCAAACAGGGGATATTCATAGCTCAGACAAAATTCAAGATAGCTATTACAAAAACTAAATGTTTTACTGTTCTTAATTCCATTTTGTATTTTCCTTGTAAACTCTATACTATTGCCTGATTAATATTTTGCAGAAGTACTACTTCAAAACAAACAACCTAAATTAATTTGAGAAAATAAGCCATCACCTGTAGGACAGGTAATATAGACTCCAATTAAATAAAAGGGATTAAAAAACTGTAAAATCAAACATTAAAGTTAAAGCCCAGTACTCTTACTTTAAGACTGGTGAGACTGGCTTGCTGGATGTTTAAGATCAAATTTAAGATCAGGATTAACACAAAAGGGCCAAGAAACCCAGTATTTGGCTTTTTCCCTCAGTGTCAGCCTGAATTCAGGAAACAAGAGAACTTCTCTAAGGAGCTTTGTAACTCTGGGCCACATGACCTCCTGATCAGGGGGATTGATGAGACCATTAGAGGATGAAAAGCCAATCAATGCACCTGTTGCAGAGGAGGGTCATTGGAAAAGGAAGACATCCCTGATGCTTCCAAAGGAAGCCACCTCATCAAGGAGACCCTACCTAGCAGATAGCACTAAAAGAGCTAAGAAGCTGCTCTTGAGTTCCCCAAGGGTAATCCCTATGGAAACTCAGTTGACTCTTAACAGCAGTAGGAACAAGATCAACTTGACCAGCTTGGTCTTGAACACCTAGCAAAATAGTTATAACCAAAATATAGCCATATCTGGGTTCCTTTAATGGAATGTAAGACGTATACTTGTGTTAGCCCCAAGAATAAGTAAAACTGGAGGCTACAAAAGGGATTCTTAGGCAGGAGTGCCTGATAACTATCACGAAAAACTGCCAGAGTCAGAAATTTTTGGTTGTTTTAAGGTCTACAGATCTTCCTAAACAGGACCATGCCTGCTAAATTGCCTACAGAAGTTCCTACAAGATACACAAGTTCCAGAGCTGGCAAACACACACAAGTTCACCAACCAATCAGTCAATCAACCGTTTCTCCTTCAAGACTATCAGTTCCTGGCACCTAAAGCCCAGACTTGCGATTCACCACTGATACTTCCAACTCAAAAACTATACTCCCACCTAAAGCCCTCCTCTTTTTTTTATTTTTATTTTTTTACAGGAATGAGACTCTTTGCCCTTAATCAGCAGGAAGAAGTTACAGAAGAAAGACCATCGTCCTCTATAGACCTGTATCTATAAAAACAAAAAGGGAGGAATATTGGCATCCGATCTGCCATTTTGCTGCCACCAGTATTCCTCCCCCTCCCATCTTATAACACAGATCGTCAACTGCGAATATTCTCGGCAGCTATTGGCCTGATTCCTAGTCCATGAAATTCTACTACTTAAGAGAAGCTCCCGCAACATTCTTTTTCTCTCTCAGCCCTGAGAGTGGACATTCTGGTCATCTGCCTAATAAAATCTCTGATGTGAGTTCCGGTGTCCAGAGTGTTTTTCTAGGTGCATTCATTGGGACCACGACTCAAACCAGGCACCCCAAAGTGCTTGCTCCCCTGGATTCAAGGGTCTTAGCTGCCTTGGGACCCAAACTGAGCCACATTTTTCTTACAGACACTTCTCTAAAGAGGGCAGGATTCAAGCAAGAGAAAAAAATCAATTCATAAAATGTGAAGAATTAGCAAAAATCTTTGAAAAAAATATTGAATATGGGAGGTGTTTTGATGACACCCTTCTGAAAGTGTGAAAGAAGAGATGACAATAGTTTGGACTAGAACCTGAGAAGGAGGATTACTACTCTGAGAAAGAAGATTCATAGAACTATACTTTTAGCACAGCTGTGGGATGTGGGTAAAGGATCCTGAGAACTGAGTTTGGGAATCAGGAGATACTGATTGCTGGGGAAACTGAATAGAGTGATATTAAAACAGGAAAATATGGGACAGAATAGTACAACTGTCAAGATGTGAAATAAAGGGGATTGCATAAATTGTTCACCCTTTGGGTAGGACATATTTCGGTGGTAAGTAGACAATTTGTGAGTCAAACCTCTTCATATAGAATACATCTAGAAGGAGAGAAAGAGGGGAGAACTAGTGGAGGGAAAGGAATATTTGGTTGGGTATGTTATAGCACATTGACATGAAATTCCGAGTTCAACTGCATGTTCTTAACTGTTGACTACTAGAAGCCCTGGACAATAGATAGAAAATATATATCAAAGGGATGCGTAGTTGGGGCTGGAGTGTGAAGAAGAGACTTTTAGGTGAAAAATAATGAATATCAGTTTAAGTCAGTATTCCATAAAAGTTTGCTAACTGAACATATAAGTTCTTGAGCAAATATTCTGGGAATTTATCTTGGGAATGAACATTTCAAATAACAAGGTAGATAATGCTCAGAAAATTAAGATTCAGGACTATGGAGTTAGAGATTATGGTTTTATTTAATAGATAATAGAGAAACAACTACTCTTATGAGCTGGGAATTATACGGTTAGCACAAAGTTTTCAGAATAACTGAGTGGCTTTGTTTAAGAGACTCTGGAGAAGGTGCATTCTAGGAGAAATCTTTCTCACCTAAAAGAAGGTGGTGAATATGGGAATGGATGAAACAGAAGAAGTGGAAAATGTGTCTCAGACATTGTTTCTATATAATGACTTATTAAAAGACAAACAAAATAGAAAGCAAACAAGAATAAACACTAGGGCTGTGTGTGTGGCTCAGTGGTAGTGCTTGCCTGGCATGTGTGAGGCACCGGGTTTGATTCTCAGCACCACATATAAATAAACGAATAAAAATAAAGGTCTATCAACAGCTAAAAAATATTTAAAAGAATAAGCAATAGAATGATTAACAAGGGTGTTGAAATGAAAAAGGTTGGCATTTATTTATTGATTTTTAGCATTTGATAGTTTTGAAAACTTAAATAAGTGACATATTTATCTTACTCTTAATTTCTTCATCAATACGAAGTTAATATTATATTCAATCCTAGATTTTTATGACATTTAAAAGGAAATCTGGGGAACAAATGTCTAGAAGATTTACCTAGTGGATACTGCAAATTATTACATATGGTAATATTCTTTTTAATATTACTGTATGATGGACATGAAAGATAAATATGTTGTTCTGGAAATCCTAAATACATTCTGCTAAATCAAGGAAATTGAGAGTTAAATATTCAAGCTGGCATACAATGTGATTTGAACATTATAGGGCACATTTCTTACTGTACAAAATGTACATACACTTTATGCTTACAGAAGCTTTTTGCAACATGAGCTCTCTCTTTTGCAATGTTCAAGAGTCAGTTGATTCTGTGTGAAAATAGTTATAGAGGCAAGCTTTGAAAATGCAGATGTATTTAAAAATGAAACTAGAGCTACCATCAAGTCAATCAAAATGATTATTTTCATCAATAATTTTTTACATAAAGGAAGTTGTCTCTTGCAGCTACTGTCATAATCCATTTGGATTTATCTGTGTTTATAGGTTAGAAAAAATAATAACATTAGATAAGTAAATGTGATTGCATTCACACATCGATCTCTATGTGACAGGATGACTTCATAATAAATTATGTGGAACAACCTATTTCTACAGAATGCCTTGTGCTTATTAGTGGATCTATTCTGTACTATGATTGACAAAGCACCTTCTATGGATGTGGCTGAGGTGCCTTCCAACTTACTTATGTGCCAAGTGCCTTAGTATGTGCTCCCAAATGTATTCTAATTATCATCTGTGGCCTCATATTCACTCTAAAATTTTTACAGCTGAGATCCTCCATGTTCAACATTTTACTGTAGAACTTAGGTTAAATTTATGGATCTAGGAATGTTATCCCCTACTTTCAAATCCTGCTTCTATCAAAAACCAATTAATTTGATTGTGGATAAAATTCACTCTTTCTCAGTTTTAGTTTCTTAACATGAAAAGTTAGAATAATATTCCTTTTTTACAAGAATATCTAAAGGGAGAATGATAATATACATGATATTTAGCATGTCTCAGAACACTGCTACCCTATAGGATATCTATGTATGAATCAGAAGAAGTCTTTTCTTCCTTAATTCATTTTACTGCCATCTACCAGTAATTAGTTGTAATAAGTAATTTCTATAAGCACCAACAAATGGTATATGCTAAAGTCATGTGTTACCCAAGTTGCAAAATAGCCACCCCCAAATGTCTGAAACAAAGAAGGAGCTCAATGTATGGTTATGATAATAGTTTCCCATTGAATAAAGTTAGTCAACTTCTTTACTGCCATGAACAAAAGACCTGACAAGAACAATGTAGTGGAGGAAAGTTTACTTGGTGCTCACGGTTTCAAAGGTCTCAGTCTTTTGTTGGCTGAGTCCATAGCTCTGGGCCTGAGGTGAGGCAGAACACCTTGGCAGAAGCTTGTAGAGGAGGAAAATAGCTCCAGACGTGGCCACCAGGAGTCAGAGGGAGCTCCATTCACCAGCGACAATATAAAACCCCAAAGATATTCCCTATATCACCTACCTCATCCAGTCATGCCCTAGGTTCATACAGTTACTGACCAATTAATCTGCATTAGTGGATTAATTCTTTGATTAGGTTTAGGTTTTCAATAACCCAATTGCTTCAACTCTAAACTTTCTTGCATTGTCTCACACAAGAGTTTTTTGAAGACACTTTATATCTAAACCATAAAATAGTCTTAGAAAATGAGAAAAGGTCACCACTTCTAATTTCAAACTAGTTTATTCCAGGCAAATTTATTTGTAAATCATGAAATTGTATCTACATCCTTCAGGATAAACACTGTCTCAATCATTTTTCTGTCTTTCTCTATGAAAATACATTCAGATAGTCATCATTAGTTAAGCATTAAAATAATTTACTACAATTCTACCTCCTTTAATTAGTATGTGAAAAATGTGAAGTGCGTCTCCCGTTCCAAACTGTAAACAGAAGTTTCCCGTGTCAGAGGGTTCTAGCATCTTTGCTCTTTCTTCTGATTATCCTGCTCAAAAAATTGCAATTATTTCTATGGACTTTTATTCCTAATTGACCTATTTTGCTTTTTTAAGCTGCTTAAAATTATTTTCATATGGAGAAAATGGGGTATAATATAAATTGTTATGATAGCAAGTGAAGTAGTGAGACCCAGAAATTTGTTTAATCTTCCTTCTGTAATGTGGCTGCCCTAATTTTCTTAAATTGAGATTCAATATAACAAAAGTATCTTCTGCTAAATGTTACAGGATGATTGAGATTGTACTTAATAACATCACTTTCTACTTTGAAACTGCCTTAAACAAAGGCATGCTTTTTACAAAATCCAAAATAGGGAGCTGTAACATAAAAATTTATTTTGAATATTACAAATAAACTAGCTTCCAATAAAATAAATTTAGTTGGGATAAAATATTTAATTTTCTATTTAAAATCCTTGTACAAAAGTGTTTTTCAACAGCCTATGGTCAAAATAAGTTGAGATTATTATTAGGTTATAACTTGACTTCACAGCTATGATAGAAAATAAACTAATGTATTTTAATTCACATAAACATGCACACACCTTAGACATGTAAATGCGTTTACTGCACATGGATGTGTTTCAATTTAGTCAAATAATGATATGGTTGTCCTTCGTACAGTTATTGTTATCTGGAACCAATTTATATGTGCTATGTCATTTAAGCTCAATGACAATCTTTTGAGATAGACATTAGTACTGTATTTAAATACAGAAGAGGAAACCCAAACACAAACACCATGTGCTTGCCTTTGGTGTACAGCAAATTAAATATGTGCTTACCAATAAAGGTAATGTGGACCAATGTTTTATCAGATAAAATTTGCAGACCTGATACTACCTACTTACCTACATTCTCTTTTTCTCACTCATCATAATTTTATATTGCTTTTTAATGTTTATATACTCACATCACTTTTAAATGAAATCACTACTTTTTTACCCTGAAACATCTGCATTAATTATAAAGAGATTATTTGGTCTGTGTATAGTAGCTCAGGAAGAGTCTCTCTAGGCCATTTATTTGATCCTATATTCTATATTCTGTTCTAGATCCTATACTGCTGTGCATATCTGCAAAATCATAAGCTTGGGAGAGAAGGTTCTTCACAATGTCTGTCACAGCTATCTGAAGCATCTCCTCTGCAGTTTTCCACTACTGGGAGAGATAAAAGAGGCTGACTCTTAGCAAGCCAATCATGTCTAAATAGAATTATCTCTAATGCAATCTTATACTGTGTGAGTGTTATTGACACTGTTACATCATGGATTATAATGTCAAGTATTCCATGTTTCTCATTGCAATAGCCAAGAATTTTGATGCATAATTATTTATCCTATACTTTGCAAAATAAAATGTAAATAACAATGATAAGTGCACTTATTTTATTATCTGTACTTCAAGGCATTTCACATAAGCAGTATAAAATGACTATGTTTTTGTTGTCATTTCATTGGGGAAGTTAGTTAATTTCAGAAGCTCTCTAATCAACTCTGTGCTGTCTAGGAGTGCTGTTCAAGTACATCAATGTGATTATATATCCTTTGCTAGGCTGCATTACTTACAGTAAGTAATGACAAATATTTTTCCTTGCTGAAATAAATTATATTAAGATAGGTTGATTAGTTGGAAATATTGTATTTTCCCCTCTGATATTGTTTAGAATATAAAAATTTGATGAGTTTTAGCAGTCAATTTCCCTAACTGCAGTTTTTATTGCAGATAAAAACTCAGATTTGGTCTTGTATCTCACTATCAACTAAACTTGTGCAGTTCAAATTGCTAGAATCTAGTCATAGGAAGCTATTTAAATGTAAATTCATTTAATAACTAAAATTTAAAATTTAATATCTGTCACACTAACTACATTTCTGGTGCTGAAAGGCCATGAATAGGTATGTTTCCATCATTCTTTGCTGTTGGGCAGCAATGAACTGAGGAATTCATACTGCCAAATTGGACATAAAAGTAGCTAAAATGGCTGTGATGATATTGTTGTCTTGAAAGTTCTTGCTGAAGTCCCTAGAAATCTGAGAACTAAAACTTTATTAAATTTACTAGACAAGATTATATAACGTGTATGTGTGTGTGTGTGTGTGTCCATGCATGCATCTATTTGCTAATGAAAAATTTCTTCTAGTCAGGACTCAAATTGAGACTTGATTTCATTAAATCCATTACCTGGTAGGAGGTTGTAAGGATGATGACCTACTAGAATTCTCAAACAATGTCTGCATAAAGCCACTGAAATTGAGATTACAGGCATGGTGGTTCACACCTGCAATCCCAGCAACTCAGAAGGCTGAAGCAGAAGCATTGCAAGTTAGCAAGACTTTCAACAACTTTGCAAGACTGTGTCTCAAAATAAAATTAAAATTAAATAAAAAGGATATACTTCAGAGGTAAAGATGCCTAGGTTCAATTCATAGTACAGATTTAAAAAAAAAGTCACCAGTTATCTATTGCTTTTTAGAATGCCCCAGAAGTCAGAAGCTTAAGACAACATGTATTACCTCAAAGTCTGTACTTTAGGAATCCAGTTGTGACTTACTGAATTCTTTGAGTTATCGACCAAAGTTAAAATGAAAGTGATGATTGAAATTATCTCTAGGTTTCCGTAGCAAAGAATCTGCTTCAAGTTCATACAGCTGTTACAAGGTCTCAGGTTCTTGCTGGTTGTTGAAGATAGGCATAGTTTCTTACCTCACTGGCCTCTCCAAAGCTCAAAACATCATACCTTACATCCATAAAAGTGACAAGAGAATAAAAAAAAAAAGGACAAAAAGGATGGAAAATTTTGTAGCATAATCTCAAAAGTAACATTCAACACTGCCTCAGTATTTTATTAAAAGGGAGTTACTAGGCACAAATCATAATCAAGATAAGGGGTTTACAGAAGGACATGGATACCAAGAGAAGGGGATCGCTGAAAACCATCTGAAAGCCTACCTGCTGCATCTAGGAAAATAATCTGCAGATTAAGTTCAAATTGCCTTATGTTAGTTCACAATAAAATAATTATAGATTATATTTGCAGAAAGTATATTATGAATAAAACACCATTCTGAACACCTCATTGCATTATCACATTTAATCTACACAACAAAATCAGGAAGTGGATAATATTTTACCCACATTGCTCTCATGGGGAAGATGAAATTTAAGATATTACACAGACTATACAATTGTAATTGTTATCTACATATGATTAGTGTATAATTTCACACAACATGATTATTATAACTTTTACCTCATGTCTATCCTTGCTGTATAATAATTATAATTTAATGAATGTGCAATGCCTTTTTACTGATGTATTAATTCTATATCAAATAATATGATTTTTCATGTATTATTTCTTATAAATGATTAAGGATGGTGCATGAAACTTTCTGTCTTTGTTGAGCAATGATTGTTGAATAAATTAGCTGGGAACAGACTATTAAGTAATTAAAACTATTTCTATGTATTACTTTACTATTTTTTCCAAAAGTCTATACACCACTCACTATACAGCACCAAATACATTGTCATTTTCATGAGGTGCTCATGTGAAAAAGCCTCAATATGCCTTTTATACACATTCATTTGATCTCAAATATATACTTATTGTCACTTTCAAAGTTAGATATTTTTCAGTTTTATATATTTACAAACTCCCTTTCTTATTATATTTGATCAGTTTGCATTAATGTAAGTTTTCAAATTTTAACACCAAATATATAAGAATATATTCAGATATTTTCTCTATATTTGATAATTGTGAACTGAAGATCAATAGAGAAAAGGGACGAAGGGTTGAGAGGTGGGAGGGAGGGGAAAAGTGCTGTGGATGATATTGACCAAATTATATTGTAATATTGTGTTCATGTATGAATACAAAACAACAAATCCCATTATTATGTATAACTCTAATGCACCAATAAAAATGTTAAAAAAGACAATACAATTGGAAAGACAGTTATAAAGCTAGTTTTTAAAAGACAAAGTAAAAACAAAAGAGCTCCATCCCATGAATACCCAATTTAAACACAGGTTATCATTCTCTTTAGCACCTAATGCAAATAACATAGAAGGTGGATTTAAAATGTAATCGATCATATTTTTTTTTGCTAGAAAACATAAATCAAGAGACTGGCAAAACAATGATGACACATTATAACAAGAAAGAGGAAGGAATTCTGTCCTAAGAAGGAAGACAGATTTATGATCTGTTAAAAAAATAATGGGCCCTTCATTTAAATTACCCATTATTCCACTACAGTACCTAAAAATATAAGCTTGGGGAGAAACTCGCACAGCTTAACTAGTTTGCAGTAGAAGTTTGCTTTGTCATCATTAAACATGCTTCTTTCTCACTTATAAAGCAACAGGTAAAAGCTGAATGAATGCTAGAAGGGAAGAGAACATCTTCCCTAAGCTTTCATTTTCTACTCTGGCTTGGGAAACATGCCCTTCACAGCTTGATTCTCCCATTAGGGCTGACACACACTCTTTAGAACAAGGTAGTAGATATGCCTCAGATAATTTTGCATTAAGAATGTTGTGGATGAATATCTTTCTTCTGTCCCTAAATCTTTTAAATCATTACCTTGGGGGAAATGCATTACCATATGAATAAATGGATGCTCTGGAATTGTGCAATTGGTTTTTGAGGCACAACATAGGCTGGTGGTATGGGATCTCAAATGTCCTGTTATACCCAACAGAATTTCAATGGATGGAAGTCAGATAGACATATGTTTGAGTCCTAGTTCCTCTTTGTGGCTTGTATCTTAATTTGTTATTTATACTCTTTCTAAATAAAATATGGAGAACATACCACACTGGAGGTTGTTATTTGTGAAGAAGCTAGCTCAGGAAGAAAAAAGATGTTGACAAACACAGTCTCTTCTTTTCATTTGTGTTAAAAAGCTGTTGGTGTTGGAGAAGAAGGCAGTAGGGCAGGCCAGTTCTTTGTGGCTAAAAAATCTAACACCTAAAATCCTTTTTTCAGTGTGAGAATCATAGTAAGAAAAGGAAGAAGACACAGAGATGTGCCTACTCTCATAAAATTTAAAAGAAATTGTGTACTGATGTGCCAGTTCATGAAGAAATGATCCATCAGGACAAATGTGGTTCATCAGGAGGCACAATTTTACATCTGCTAAATTCCCAGGTGTACATTTGTATATTCATCATCATTCTTTTTGATTTCTGGATAATCTCATACTTAAACCTTTAATCTACTTAAATTATGGAAATCTATTTCAGAATGGCTTTTTACCTTATGTAAAGTGACGTGGAACTATAGACCAATCACCTCCTGGTTGAAGGCAAGTAAGTAAATCAGGTACGAAAATAAAGTTCAAAGCAGAAGGTAAATTTCCCATCAGTGATTTGTCCATGAATCCTAAATAGAAATCAAGTGAAATCAGAACAATTTTATTTTTCCATATTAAATAACATAATAACAATTTTTGTTCTATTTAACACTTTTAGCTTTGTGTTTGCCATTTAAAAAAAATGTCAGTGCTTGTCTGTTCAACATGGACCAGTTGACAAAGACTCTCAACCTCTTATTAAACAGTAAAGTTAGACACAAACTTTACCAACATCCTTTTACATTACTAAGGAAAGGAGAAAGTTTTAGTTAAATTGTCAACTTAGAAAATGCATCCCCCCCAAAAAAAAATCAACAAATGTATCCCTCCCAAAAAAAGTCAACAAATAAATCTAAAGGTAAAACATCCATATACTTAGATCTGAAAATCTCCATTGAAAGATATTTACCCTTCAGATACATTCAGTTACAAAGAAACAGATGTAGGAATATCATTGTGGCATTCTTTGTTATAGTAAAAAAGAAAAAGATGTAAAATAATTCATCAATAAGGAACATATTAAGCCAATTTTGATATATTCTTATAATAAAGACTACTCTGTTGCTTTAAAACAAGCTGTAACATTCTGTGTTGATATGAAATATATTAGAATAAAGTTGAAGAAGGAAGAGACCATAAGAGTATGCAAAACATGAACTATTTCTACAAAAGAAAAAAAATATAAAGATGTGCGAATGTGTGATTTGTATGCACATACGCTCCATGTTTGTGTGTGTACATAAGTTTCTACAAATAAAAATGAGTAATGGTTAATAGGAGCTATCTTTGGAAAAGATAATTATATTTAAAAGAGGGCTTAACTTATTTTTCCTAGGGTGATTTAGTATTTTCTTTAAGTGTTGAAATCATTGTCATCACAAATCATCTGGGAGGTAGGATTATGAATCCTTTTTAGTTATTTGTTTTCTTCTTTACATTTTTAAATTGAACTACAGACACTCATCAGAACTATTTGTAATTGTCCTTGCTGAAACAAACTTTTCTCATTATAATTATAGTACTAATTCATTTCTAAAGCTTCTCTTTGTATCTTCAGTAGAATATTAAAATCTTGGTTCTAAAACAATCTGAGAAGAGAAGCATTTTAGGGTTTTACCCCTGGAAAATGGGATTCAAAGATTATTCAGTTTTGTGTGACTTCATAAACTTTTGGAAATTCAAAAATGTTTGCAAATGACTTCTTTAAAAAGTACTTAAAATAACAACTGATGGTGAGAGTGTGGAAAAATTGAAAGCTTCTGATACTTGCTGATGAAATTGCAAAATGGCACAAGTGTTTTTGAAAATAGCCTGGCAGGTCCTTAAATGATTAAACAAAATTTTCTACAGGACTAAGCAATGCCTAGGAATGTGCCCATGTGAAAGAAATAAAAATATTCTAAATAAATACAAACATATGCACATGCAAAAATATATATCCAAATGTTTATAACATCATTACTCATAGTAACCACAGTAGAAACAACCAGAAAAATAGAAACAACCCAGATGTCCATCAGCTAAGAAAGTGATGAAATGTGGCATTACCATTTAATATGCTCTTTGATAATAAAAAAGGATTGAAATATTGATGCATGCTAAATAGGATGAACTTTGAAAATTTTAGGCTCAGGAAAAGAAGTCAGACACAGATAATGACACAATTCACTTATATGAAATGTTCATAATATGCAAATATGTGGAGAAGAAAGTGCAATAAATGTTGCCCAATTTTATATTGAGCTTGCAATAAGAGAGCAATATTTTTCCATCATTTTTAACATTTGGGGGAGTATTATGTTTCCATAGCCCCAAAAGAACTGTCATGGCAATCATGCCATACTGGCAAGATAGGAGCAGGATTCATACTTTAAAAATAATTTGACTAACCCTAAGAAGCCATTTGTGAAATGCCTCCCTTCTAGCACAAATTGCATGTGAAATTTGGTCACAAATTTTTCACCAAGACACAGTCAGCAAAGTTGAATTTATATAGTGTAGAAGATATTCACCCGAGACATAAAAAGTGTAGCAATATGACCTTTAAAAGCATTTCTTACATCTTAGAATTTATGATTCTGTCATTCCCTTTTTTATTACTTGCGAAGTCTTATGCTGAAATTTGGGATGGAGTGAGGGAGTGAGCTACCTTGAAAATAACTGAAGTTTGAATGCTGTAGATTTCTTCTGGAAGATCAAAATCTTCAGAATTTGGAAAGCAGAGTATGTAGCCCTCAAATTTCACACCTGATAAAAAAAAATCCCTCATACTTTTTATATTGCATTCTAATTTTCTGTTCCTCAAATAAAAATTTCTTGGGGAATCAATACTCTTCACAAAAGAGCAAAATGTAATTGGGTAAAGTAATTGACAGATTAAATCAACTCTTATTCTACTATAACTGTTTTAATGTTTTATTTGAATATCATAGGAATATAAAACCCATGAATTTCCATAGTTTTCTCTCTCCAAACTCTGAAAATACAATAAGGACCTTAATGGTGTAAAGAACAAGCAAATGATCCGGGTCTGTACCTTGAGTTGAAATGAGGGAGGAAGTTAAAGTCTAGGATAGTGGTTCATGACAAAATTGGTACAAAGTGTTTAAGGTTAAGCATGAAAGAAAAAACATCCATAATTACACCCCAAGCTTCTGAGGGCATAATGGTATCTGACACATGTCTGTGGCCCCCACAATTTGACTAAGGTCTGGCACATGGCTCAAATTCTGTATTTAGATTTTTAGGTAATACTACAGGGAATTTTAGAAGCTCTGTGTCTCACTGATGTGCAAAATGTAGAGAAAGAGTAATTCAAATGTGAGATCTAGGAAATGAACCTCTAGTCCCCAAAGTGCATAGGAGAGAAGAGGCAGTGCTCAATAGCAAGACAGCTGGAAAAAGAGAAGACAGAATCACAAAAACATTGAGAGATATAAACCAGAAGACTATACATTAAAACAGGTCTAGTTGTCTCATGGTGTGATTGGTTCTTTTTTGTTTAATTTGTTTCTATATTTTTTATATTTGTGTTTTAAGTTCTTTATTTTCAAAAGCAGTTTTAGATTCACAGTAAAATTGATGATTACAGCCATCCAGACAGGACATAGAAGGTGTGTGATACATTGTTCTATGTTTTTAACAACAAGAAATTGTCTTAACAATCTTAGGGGAACAATTTGAAAGAACTCACATTGCTCACATGAGGAAACTAAGATGAGAAATGTTCATCAACCTGCCAAATTTATGGTGGAAATGATGGATGAAGTCAAGGTTTCAATCAAGGTCTGTTTTAAATCATATTATTCCTTAGGGGAACTTAAATGATCACAAGCATCTTCCTTTAAAGTTCAAAATTGAGTAGGTCCTTAAAGTCAAATTTAGGATGGTGGAGAAGACAAGAAGAAAAATTAGCAACTCTTTCAATGACAGTAAATTTATCACCTATTTAATATAGCATGATCATATAGCTTTCCCATGGCCACTAATGTTGGTAAACTAGCACAGGAAACCACTAAAAAGTTTAATTATAAATAAGTATAGCTGTTTATTGCTTTTAATCATGAATTGATGAGGACATGAAGGATTCTGAGATTAGTTTTTTCAATATCATCTAAATGCTACAAAAGCATGAGAGTTATTGGGAAAATTGGAGTAGAACAGTGTTGAGTCCTTTCCCCTGGAAACATTGTATAAGAATTTCTTTAAAAAATTAATTTACTTCATCCAGTCAAATGCATGAAATTTGATTTCAGTGTCTATAGGATCCATCATACTTTCAGACCAGCAGTATTTTTGTAATTGGTTATTGCAGCCAATGCGAACAGAAGATATGGTGAAGAAACTCAAAGAGCAAATTAGACTAATGAGTGATGTAGCAATGGGCAAATATTAGTTTAAAAGAGGAGCTATAAGGAGCTCAAGGATGATTAGACATGTTATAGTTGTAGAAGACCAACCCTGACTTTCAAGGAGCCATGAATTTGTGTGCTATTAACAAGGTGAAGGGTGGGATCCAGGTGGATGACTCGTGGGGGAAAACCAGGAACCGCCATCTCCTGTCCCACTCTATTCAGCCTGCTCATTTCTCTCTACCACAGAAAACAAATCATGACAAATTGTCTATTTGCATTAAAAAAGATAAATATTTTATTTAGATACATTACTGTAAATGATGGCAAGCACTGCATGCTGGGTTTGTTTTTGAAGAATAAGGGAAAGAAGAAAAAAAGTGTTTTCCTTGAACTAAGTAGTTGCGATAAGCCATAGAACCAATAACCATAATTACATCTGGAGGGAAAATAAAGAGAAATTTGGAAGAAGAATATAGAACTGTTTTCCTTATGGTTAGCTGTGATATTGCATACTCCCACACCGTGCCACATACACAGACGTGCATACCTTTTTAGTCCCATGAAGCAGTGCATGTCTCAGTGGCATGGTAACTCCATCTACCAATATACTGGGGCAATATATTGTAGGTGTTCAGAAACATTGAGATAAAATATTTTCTACTGAGGAATGTATACTTCACATGAAAATACTCAATGAAAAGTACTCAGTGTTATAATTATTATATTATTGTTGTTGTTGTTGTTGTTGTTTTGGTACCAGGTATTGGACCCAGAGGTCCTTAACCACTGAACCACATTCCCTACCCCATTTTGTATTTTATTTAGAGACAGAGTTTCACTGAATTGTTTAGGGCCTAGCTAAATTGCTGAGGCTGGCTTTGAACTTGCAATCCTCCTGCCTCAGCCCCCTAGCTGCTGGGATTATAGGTGTGCTCCACCAAGCCCGGCTCTGAAAGTTATTTTGTTGGTTGTTTTTTTAGCTCAGCTTCAAGTACAGGAGAAAAAAACACCACAGAAGCAATAGCCCTCACTTTTCTTAACCAAGGATACTTTCTTTGCAAAACTAGTATTAAATGTTCACATATTAAATGTTCACATATCATTACATTTTCTCTTTTTGAGTAGAAACACTATATCCTTGATTTTTTTTTCACATCTCTTCATTTCTATGCTATTAAACATTGGTGCACTTTGTAGTCCTTAATAATAGAGAATTCACTGGATTTACCAAAATGTCTTGCAATTCAATTGGTTTTCCAATTGGGAAAATAGAGATATTAGCTCTCTGCACCTTCAGTGTCTCTGACTTTCATTCAATAATTATATCAGAAGACGGTTAGATGATGCCAAAATGCAAAGTTCCATGACTCAGCTACAGTTGTCACAGAACATTTGACAAATGCTAACACAATTTCTTTGTGAAAACTCAAGAAACTTTCCAGATGCATTTCGTATTTGTAATACATTTTATGTTAGGTTGCTATGTGGTTATTTCATATGTTGTCACTGTGGATAAACAGTGAAACACTATAGGTCATAAGGAAAGGAAATGCATGGGTCAGTGAACTGAGTAAGGGTGATCCTCTCTCAATGTGAGAAGATACCATCCGATTGGCTGGAGACTTGGACAGAACAAAAAGACAGAAGAAAGGTGAACCCCACCGGTCCTATCCTCTCCTCTATCTTCTCTTCTGGAGCTAAAACATCCTTCTTCTCCTTCCCTGTGACATCAGAACTCCAGACTCACTTGTCTTTGGACACTAAGGTTTGCACCAGCCTCCCTCTCAGGGTTCTCTAGTCCTTGATCTAGAACTGAAAGTTACATCATTGACTTCTTTTGTTCTGAGGCTTTTAATTTGGACTGAACCACACTACTGGCATCCTGAGTCTCCAGCTTACAAAAAAACAATTGTGGAACTTATAAACCTTATAATCATGAAGTTAATTGCACAAATCAATCTCATTTATTCTTTTATCTATCATCCATCTATCTATTCATTCCTCTATAAGGTTCTAGCGAACAATAAATAATATAGTTAGGAAATAATGAAGTGAACTGTTCGAAATCAGTAACAAAGATCTGAGCATACTGAGCATGCTATAATGTCCTCTGAAAAGTAGTTATGAACATTACTACTATAGAAATACTTTTTTGGAAAAAATATTGTTAAGTGTTATGATTTGGATCTGGAATGTCCCCTAAAGCCCCATGTTGAAACCCATAGTCTCTAATGCAGCCAGGTTGAGTTGGGGCTTTTAGGCATTGACTGGATAATGAGAGCTCTGACCTTATCAGTGGATAAGACCATTTTGATAGATTAATAAAATAATAGCTGAATGACTACTGAGAGGCGGGTCCTAGCTGGAGGGAGTAAGTTAGCGGTATGTCCTGGAAAAATAAATCTTCTCCCCATCCCCTCCCACCTCCCTCCTGGATGGTATGAGCTAAAAAGCTTTCCTCCACCATGCTGTTCTGCCATGATGTTCTCCCTCACCTCAGGCCCAGAGCAATGGAGTCAGTTGACCATGGACTGAAAACTCTTGAAGCTCTAAGACAAATTAATTCTTTCGTGTCCTAAACTATTCGTGTCAGGTATTTTGATCACAATGATGATAATCTGACTAACATAGTATGCTTACGCTGCATACCTATACATCTTCCTCTGATTACACTGTGAATACAGGAACACATTTGACACATTTCTAACTTGAATGTGTGAATTGTCTTGCATCTCCCAAACTATAAAACGGAATCAGAGATTTACTGCCAAAATATTATGATACAAGAGAATTGACAGTCATCATAGTCTCATACTTCCTAGCATAGTCTTGGACATGTGATGGTAAACTGAGAATTCCAGCATTGACGAATCTCTCCACTACCTTATATTGTCTAGGATCATGTACTAATCATCTTAATAAGCATTTGCTCTACTAATAAAGTTCACACTATGAGAATATTCTATAATTAAAGGACCATCTAAAAAATAGACTAGTCCAGGATAATAGATAAATTCTGTACTCATTATCTGTTTCATTTTTGGGGCTGCCTATAGAGCTGTGTTGAGAAACACATTGAAACCCTGTTCAATTTAGGATGATGGACTGTTGGTTAGTGTTGATGTGTTTTGTGGATATAGCAGAAGAAATGTGTGCAACATTTGCCCAGGATATTTTATTTCACAACATTAAATTTAAAATAGATTTTAAAAAATTGCAAACAAACATTCCATTATTTATATAACTTAACCTATAAGATTAAGTAATTCTTAATATATTTGTAATGCTATGAATTATCCCTACTACCTAATTCCAGAACATTTCTGTGATCCCCAAATAACTCTCAGCTTTGCAATTTCCCCCTTATTCCCATTTCCCATTCATCACTAACCTACTTTCTGACTCCATGGATTTGTCTATTCTGGACATTTCATGTAAGTGCCATCATAATAGGTTGTCTTTTGTGTCTGTATGACTTCATTCACTTACTATATATTTGCAAGGTTGAACCATATTATAGCATGTATTAGTCCTGAATTATTTCTTAAGATTGAGTAATATTTCATTGCATGGCATATAACTTTGATCCATCCATATGTTAATTAGAGGATCTGGTTATATTCTAAGCAATTAATATCCTCTGAGACAATTTAATAGAGTTAAAGTAATTGTCTTCTTCATTAAGGTACTTTACGTTTGATATTCATTTTGTCTATTTTGATATTCACAGTTTGTCCCTGGCTTTTCATGGTAATGGGAGAGAGCTTTTATATTAATCACCCAAGGTTCTAGAAAAAAATTAGATGAAAGCTTACAACAACATTGGTGTAACAGCGTATTTTTTAATATTCTATTTGAGCAATGCTCGAAGTTTTATTTCATGGAGAGAAAATCTAAAGTAAAGTCTACCAAGTGTAAAGTACAAAGTAAAAAATGAATATCCAGTCAAGATAAAACAGAAAACATATGTAATTTTTTTATATATTATGCCTAAATAATTAATGCTTAATTACTCATTTTCATGGTCTAATGAAAAGAGTACAGAGTTAGACAGGTATAGGTTTGAATTCTAGTTGTACTGTTTCTTAATTATTTATTTTTTGGCACATTAAGTTGATCACCTATACAATGTGAATGACCACATCCCCAACCAGGGATATAGTGAATGTTAATGAGCTTGTATTCATGCTTATCTAGTACATGGACTGTGGGAACTCTAAGAAATATTAATCCTTTTTCCATTGCACCATTGACTTCCATTTCATAATTGATACTCTTGATGTTATCTGACTAATTATATTAATCTTTCCTGCCCTGTCTTTAAAGGAAAATCTTCTTTTCATTGCTGTTCAGCCCTATTTATTTATTTATTTACTTACTTATTTACTTCGGTGTTCAGGAAAAAAGAACTAAAAATATAAATAAATAGAGTTGCATTTATCCTAGAGTTGTTAGCATGTTCCATCTCTGCCTTCCCATAAATCTCTGTTTATTCCTGCCAAATCACTTATTAGAATGCACAGTGAATACTTTCTAGACCCTTTGACATTCATATTAGCCACCAAAAGCCACACTGCAGCCTCCTTGGGGAAGATAACTTACTAAGTTTGAAACTATGAAAGTTCTGACATGTCACTCTATTTTTGCACCATCCAAACTAACAAATTAGCTTGTCATAAAGTGTGTGATTGCTAGTGTGCACATGCATGTGGTTTATATGTGTAAATGTGCACACAAAAACACAAGATGCATCTGGGTTAGAGAAGAGACCACTTATTCATAGTACATCTTGCATCTTTTGTGATTTTACCACTTCCACTTTCTCACAGGGTCACCCTGTGAGAACCAGATATACCACAGGAAGGAAGTTCCAAAATTAGAAGTTCAGAAGCTTATTCCAGGCAATTAGCACATCATTTTCTCTTTCCTTTGGAAGAAAGGGAGAGATAATTTTTACTTGGAAAGCAAACAGATCCCTTCTAGAAAGTGGAAATATTTCTAACCTGAGTGAGAAAATGGCTCCCAGGAGATGTGAGTTTAAATCCCTCAGTGTAACCTAATACTTCCAAGGCATATTTATCATTTATCCATAAAGACTAGACCATGTAGATATCAGAGTGGCTGATACCTATAATCCAAGCTACTTGAAAGGCTGTCAGGAGCATTATCTGTTCAAGACCAGTCTTATCAACTTAGTGAGATCCTCTCTCAAAAAAAAATATAAAAAGGGCTATATAAAAATATAGCTCAGTGGTAGAGCACCCCCGGGTTCAAGCCACAGAACCATCACTGCCCCCTCACAACTAAACCAGGAAAAAATAACAGAAATAACAATGAAACATTTTACCCCAACATAACTATGTGTATCTAAAATTAATATCCCTATTTCCAAAGTGCTTATTGGATGAATTAATTAATTTATGATATTCTCCTCTTAATCTCTGATTCTTTTTTTCAGGCATTCCAGCCAGTATGTAAGAATTTCTTTAAGGAACAACCTACTAGAGTGCACTTAACATTTTCTCGGGTGGCTGACCAGTTTCTCAGGTTGTCAATATCTACAGGATATACAAAAAGAAAAATCTATGTTTTGAAATAATGTGGATGATTTAATGATGTTTTTGGAAGGTCTAAACTAGAACTCCTTTTTTATTTTTGATATTGGTCAATACAGTGAGGCAAAACATCTCCATCATATAAAGCAGGTGGTTTGAAACCAAAGAATTTACTTCCAATATATAAGATTAGTAACTTTTCAAAGAGATTCCAGGGCAATAGCTTCTATTCAGCCGACATTAATTCTGTGATAGGCTCTATGTGAAAAATTTTTTTATACTTTCTCTCATTTTTCATCTTTGTGTTTTCAGAGAATAGCAGTAAGTACAATATAAAATACATTTTCCATTATTGTTTGGTGTTTACTCAAAATTATTGGTAAGGTCACCTGACTAGAAGGCAATCTACTTATCTTATCCTTCCCTTACTCATAAATATATTGGCTTAAAGGAGATCCAGTCCTTAGGTTATTGAGTTTATCTATAGCTTTTAAATATTGCTATTTGTGAAGGACAGGGGGGAGTTTCCATTGCCAAACATGGTGGCATTTGATTTCTTCCACACACAATATAAACTCTTTCCCAAACTACCATATGATGCATAATACTAAAACTTTGGAAACAAGTATATCCAAGCCTTGTTGTTTAACCCATTGTATTCTCAGAACAGGAATAGAAATAGCCAGATTTTGAGAACTTTTTGCTGTTTTGTCTCTTCCCCTTCAGAATGTGATTGATGTCCAAAAGAGTGGTCATTTGTCATTCCTCTGTGCCTGTTCTTGCTAAAGGCTAATATTTTAGGCAGTACCATATAGTTTGTGGTAAAATTTTGTGATCGTTGTTGCTGTTCTCTATTACTTTTTCATTGACATCAAGGCTTTCTTCTTGATTCATTTCTCTTGTGGAAAAGCCTTGATTTCTTTCAAAATAGAACACAGCAGGCAAACTGTGGGACATGATTAAAATAAACTGCATTATTCAATGCAAAATTTTCTGAGCTTGGTCATTGTGATAGATTAAATGTGGCAGAAAATTATTCAACATTGCTTCTACTAAAAGGCATGGTTTAATTCTTCTTTCTTCCTTTTCCAATGTCTTAGTCTGTTCTGGCCAACAGGATGAACTATTATGAGCATCCTATGACAGGTCAAAAGAAGCTTACCACCCAAAAGAAAGCTGCCAATGTTAATCATTTAAAATGCAAAAACATATTTCACAAATTTTTAGAAAGATAATTTCATTTTAATTCAATGGTAACACACTATTGAACTAAACAAATGGAATTTTGTGGAAAATATTTTTGCATGTGGGTTCTGGGAAAAATATTCCTCACAAAGTAATAAATCACCTATGAGTAGCTTCATTTTTTCCTACACATGATATATGTTTCACTCACATCAAGTTAAAAAAGGTTAGGAATAATCATTTATTTTGCTAGAATCTATTTGCATCAATTGCAACCTAAATAAGATTATTTTGCCTGATTTTCTTGCAATAATTAAAACAAACAACCTTACTGAAAACCATATCTCATGAGAAAACAAATACTCAGAAAAGGTTGAAGTCTGTGAAGTTTAAATATTATTAAGATTCTTTCCTAACTTGTCTAATTTAAATGGCATTTTTATTATTAACTTAAGCTTGAAATTATTTAATGATTTTAACTAATTTCTTAACTACTATAATTTCAGTTTCCACTCATTAAAAATGGAAGCTAATTTAATAAAAAGATAATTTTGAAAGTCATCATAATTAATGGTATTTACTGGGTAAACTACAGATATTTATGATAGCGATGATACAAGGTTACAAAAAGTAAATCTGTAAGTGATTAAATGTACAATTTATTTTTAATCCTTAATCCTAATCTATACATATCATAAAACTGCCTAATGGTTAAATAAATTTGCTTCTTCATTGTTTAATATGAAATTATCTTTCCTAAAATTAAAAAAAAAGAGAGAGAGAGAAAAGAATTGTACCACACAAAAGGTGATAAGGACAGGCGTGGCTCTTCCCTTTCACTTTTAAATTTAAAAGATTTAAATTTTATCTAACACCAACTGGACCACAAAATAGCATATGTTTTCAGACCAGTCTAGTTTATAATGGAGAAAAAAGTGGATTGATAAAATTTCTAAAACTCTATCTTTTACAGTTTAATTTGGGTTTGGAGACCGAAGAAATGACATTGTGAAAATTAAAAAATAAGAACTATAACTTTTCTTATTTATTTACTTTTACATACATAATCTCAGAGATCCAGGGCATGTATTTATTTCTTCAGTTTTACAACTGATGCGAGTGATTCAGTTTCAGTACTCTGGACAAAGCTGCTCAGGGATAAGAAGAAATTTAAAACCTCTCATGCCTGTCAAGCAATGGAGGTGAAGCAGATTGCCCACAATATTATCCTTCAGTGAAGGCAAAGTATAGGGCACTCCCCAGATGTTGGGGTTAATAAAAATGAACAAAATTAATTTCTTGATTTACAAAGGATGAATTATGTGGACAAATAAGACATTAAATAATTCATCAATTAAATTACTAATCTAATATGAATCCTAGGTGGTTAATAATAAGAAGTATGACATGATGAAGGGTTCCACTGTAGGCAGGTTGATTACAAGATTCCTTTCTTGAAAGGTGTGAGCAAAGCAAACTGTCTCAGGGGCAGGTACTCCAGCACGAAACTGGCAGGACTCAGCTTGATCTGGTCCTGAATACAAGTGCCTATAGCTGCCAGACCAGAGAAAGCAAGGGGAAGAGAAGTAAGTATTCAGCCATAGAATACAACAACATGATTCTATGGAGTTTAGCTATGATTTTCACCCATGCGAGCAGAGTGATGCTGTGGAAAGGAGATTGGTTAAGAGGTTGTTTTCATAAACCAAGTAGAAGTCAAT
Organism: Glaucomys volans; assembly: GCA_020662805.1. NCBI lineage: Eukaryota > Metazoa > Chordata > Mammalia > Rodentia > Sciuridae > Glaucomys > Glaucomys volans. The sequence continues at coordinate 447,121 of JAJEJO010005682.1, forward strand.
AACAGCTAGAATAAGGCTAACAATGGCAGAGCTAATGAGAAGCCATTAGTTTTAGCATTTTTGTCAATCCCTTGAAAGTGAGTTTTGTCTCAGAAATGTCAAATGAAGAATGAGAGAAAGGTTTATATTTCAGTTTAGCAGATTTACACTGAGATTTAGAAAACTAAGAACTCATTTTTGCTTTTTGTTGTTGTTGTTGTGAGTCAAAAAAAATAAAGAGTTAGGGTTAGGGTTAGAGTTAGTGTTAAGTTTTGAGAAGTCCGGTTACCAAAATGTTTCACACATTTTATTTGACATTATATCAATATGCTATCATACAGATTTTTAAAATTTAAACTTTAAATTTGTTGAGAAATATAAGAAAAATGTAAACACTTAAATTATAAATTAATTCCCCACTAACCTTCAAATTCAAATTACACAGTACATTATTATTATTATTAACTATAATTCACCATAAAGTACAACAGACCATCAAAATCTATTCTTGCTGTCTGACTGAAACCTTAACTCCTTGATCACACCTTTCCTTTCCATGTTCACCCTTCTATATCCCAGGCTCTGGTAGCCCCTACTCTATTCTTTACTTTTCTGAGTTTGACATTTTTAGATGGCACACCTACGTGAGATCACATAGCCTTTATTCCTCTATGCCGGGCTTATTTCACTTCATATAAAATCTTATAAACATTGAGCTTGGATGGTCAAAGGCTCATATATTAAAGGCTTATTAAACAGGGAGGTGTTATTGGGGAACAGTGGAACCCTTTAGACATGGGGTCTTGTGGGAGATACTGAGATCATTGAGGGCATACCCTTGAAATGAATTGTGTAATCTTGAACCCTTCCTGTCTCTTTCTTTGCTTCCTTGCTCATCAGTTGACAAATTGGTTCTGCCATGTGATCCTGCCATGAAATGCTGCCTTGTCGGACGCCCAAACCAACAGTTTCACTCAATTATAGACTGGAAGTTCCAAAGCCATGAGTCAAAAAAATCTTTTCTTTTTTTTTTAAGTTAATTGTCTCAAGTATTTCATTACAGTGTAGGAAAGCTATTACATCCATTCAATATTTTTAAAATCCATTCATTTATGACAAGCTCTTTATTTCCATATCTTTGAGAATGGGGCTGAGTGCAAGCATCTAGTTAATAATAATTACAATTCAAAGTGACTTAAAGAATGAATTTTAAATATTCTCTCCACAAGGAAGTGATAAATATTTGAGATAATGAATGTGAATTATCCTGATTTGATAATTCTGCAATGAACACAGGTATCAAACATCTTATTGTACTCCTTCAATTTATACAATTATTTGTCAGATAAAAATAAAACTAAAATGCTTGCAAAGAATTATAGTGGTGAAAACTGCAAAATGCAGATGAAAAAAATCAAAGTGAACCTAAATGAAAGGCAATCTTTAAACAATTCAAACTGTGCAACCATGCAGCTTTTCTGGTAAATACCCTTTCACTAAGCTTTAATCAGCCCTTGCTCTTAATGGCCACAGCCCTGTTGGAATCTGACTCTCATTAAAGGACTTACCAAGAACAACTCCTGGGGAGAATTTGGCCTTTTCTATGCTACCTAATTCATCACCATTCTTGTCACTGAATTACACTCTTTTTTTTCCTGTGGCATCTTCTTTACTATTAGAAACCTCATAAGATAAACATTTACTTGATGCTAAAACCAGAAAGTCTTGTGTTTAGACCTTTGGACTGATCCTCAACCATCTCTCATCTGTAAGTACAGAAGGGTAAGGAACTTTAAAAGAATTCTAATGGATGCCTTCTGGTTTATTTTCTTTTTTATGACTAGGTCATTCGGAGTGTTCGCAGTTTTTTTTGTGTGCGTGTCTTCTTTCTGGTTTTGTAGATGCAGTGCTCCATGACAAAATTTATTTAAACTAAAGTGAGTTGAAAACACCAGCATGTTGCCTCCAACATCTTCCACTGTTACCAATGCCACAATCAGTGAAAATTTAAATAATTTTTTTGGCACTACCAACCATGGATGGGTATTTGTCCCCAGTTTTCTAGCAATTATAAATGCTTTCATCCACTATGTAAACAAATCAAGCCCTGATTTCCAATTTCAGAATTCCATGTCCATGGGCCACTACTAGAACCAATCGCTATGTCATTCCAAGTCCCAATACAAATCCAGACAAAACAATCAGTAGAAATAACTAAACAGTGTAATGAAATTATTTTTATAATGTCAGAAGCAGGGTTGAGGAAAGCAATGAGATATGGAAGCCGTCCTAGCAGCAATTGAAAACAGGCGTAAGGCCCTGAGCAACAGGGAGAGGAAACAATTTCTAGAACATAGAAAGATTTGTTTGCAGGTGAGGGTTACTATGAACTTCAGCAGAGGAACCATCTATTACCAACCATTGAGCTGAAAGCACAGAGTGGATAGAATAAACACTTCCATTTCCCCATCTTCTGATTTCCTGTTGATGCCCCCTATTAGCCTAAAAGAATCAGAGCCTGAGTACAAAGGAGCTCAAGCATGTGGTCCATAAGAAAAGACACCTTGGAGATTAGAATTTCATTGCCTATCATAAACTAGCCCAGAAATGCTGTCATTTCTTGTTTAACATTTAAAGACATCAATGTCTCCCTCAGTGAGTGCTCTCACCCATTATTTTGCAAAATCTTTTGTTCGTCTTTAGTTCCTCTTTAATTTCCTTATATTCTTAAATTTCTTTTTGCAAGTGTACAGGAATAGTGCTCCTCTGGTTAATTTTAAAGTCTTTCCAGGCTATATTATTGTATTGGATGACATAAATAGCTACCCAAAATAATTATGAACATTTCAAAGGTTAACATATTGAAAAAAATTGTCTTCAATAATGTCAATTTTCTGTCTTCCTGCAATAATAATACACAGTTAAAATCAACAATGTTTGCAACTTAGAACAAACCTTTCTTGTTCTTTACATTTTCTGTAGCTGAGGGAGCTTGCATTCTAAAAAAACAGTATAACTATTAATAATGGTGTAAAAATTTGCAAATCTCTTTTTATTTGGGCAGTAACAATTTAAGAATAGTTTAGTTGCAGCACATTATTGGCCCACCTTGTAAGAAATAGCAATTTATTCACAGAAGAATCCAGTGCCACAACAAGGGGAGCCATTATTAGAATTTTGTATCAGTCATAGGTGCAGAATTTCACAGTTGTCAGCAAAAGTAGCAACAAATTATCTTTAGGCCAACATTAGCAGGCTTGGTTGAGATAAGTATAATAGTAGAGCATTAAAATCTCACTAAATGGAAAAAAATGTTTGGACTTTGGAACTTGAGAAAATAAACCCCTGGGTACATTCTTCTTTCAAGTCAACCGGTTTCAACCACTTTATTATTGATGTAAGATGATCAAGACTTGTATTTACATGCTTGGTTATTTATAAAATGTAATTAGTTTCCTTGTTGAGTATGTAAAGCAAATGTCCCCAAGGGCTTACTCTGTTTTCAAATTATTTTTTTCCCTTTGCTGGTTAGTTACTTTTGAACTTAAAGACTTGAGTGGATGTTTTATTTCTGTTTTATTTTTCCTTTATATTGCTGTCTCAGAGTAAGTACTTGTAAGTTCTACAATTCTAGTGGTTTCACAGAAAAATAGTGTAGGTTTGACTATGTAAGGGAGTGATGATGATATGAAAGTTTGTAAAGTGTGCTTTGGGATTTTTGCTTTAATCTACAAAAGGCTAAGTCACATCAAAGTTGACAGAACTTGAGGTTTATAATTATTCTATTGTCCTTACCTCACCCAATTCCATCATTTCTCATGCATTAGAGTAGAATATGATGTTTGATAATATATTTTTAAGGTTAATGGTTAACAGATAATGAATGAACTTTGTATACCAGTAACAAACAAACATGGTGGCCTTTGTGAGAATCCCAGAGCTTTGTTCATCTGAGAATCTTTTTAAAATGGAGGTTCAAATTTGGCAGCCATGGGATGTACTCCCATTTTGCATTAGTAACACACCTCAGAAGAGTAATCATGATGGGCTGGACTGGTTCATGAACTACATTCTGACTAGCATGATAAAAAGAAAAAGAACAAAAGTAAAATAAGTGAAATAAATTATTTTTAGAGAGTTTTTTGAGATATAGAGAAAAGCAATCATAATTGAGCAATCATAATTGCTCCTGTAATTTCAGGAGCAGAGTTTCAATTTAAATAGGGTAATCAGGAAAAGCTTCACTGGCAAGATAATATTTGAGAGAAATACTTAGAGGCTTTTGGACTAAAGCACACACGAATGATCAATGAAAATCACCTTGGGCAACAACAGGAGTACTAGGTTGAGGCATGGAAAGGAGGCAAAAGTGGCTCAGGTAGAAGCATGGAGAAGCCTAGAAAAAGATGACAAGGGTTAACACACAACCAGATAATAGTTTTTAAAATTACTTTTATATGTGCTTTTTAGTTATACATGACAGTAGAATGTACCTTGATGTATTATACATACATGAAGCATAACTTCCCATTCTTATGGTTGTACGTGGTATAGAGATATGCCAGTGGTATATTCATATATGAACATGGGAAAGTTAGGTTGATTCATTCTACTGTTTTTCCTATTCCCAATCCCACTTCCTTCCCTTCATTCCCCTTTGCCTAATTCAATGAACCTCTATTCTCCCTCCCACTACCTTATGGTATGTCAGACTCCACATATCAGAGAGAACATTCAGCCTTTTGTTTTATGGGATGGCTTATTTCACTTAACATGACAGTCTCCAGTTCCATTCATTTATTGATAAATGCCATAATTTCATTCTTCTTTATGGATGAGTACTATTTCATTGCATACACACACACACACACACACACACACACAACACATTTTCTTTATCCATTCATCTGTATGTGTGTGTATACAGATATATATATATATATACATATATATATATATACACATATACACATATATGTCTTTAGCAGTGGGAATGCTTGATTCTATTTTAACTTTTTGAGGAATGTCAGTGATGTTTTCCATTGTGTTTATACTTAAAATTGTAACTTTGACTCATAATACAAGTGTGAACCTACTGAGTGCATACTTCCCTTCATATCTGAACTCTTTATATCTCCATTCCTGTCTCTTCATATCCTGACTTGCTTTTATTTATCTTCTTTTTCCAACATTGTTCTTGTCCTTTACATTTCCTTCTGTGATTTTTGACACTGGAAATTAATTCTTTAATCCACTCTTATATTCACCTTTCATTTACTTCTGATAACCTGGTCAGTTAACTCATTTATTTCATCTGTGACATCAGGACTCAAGTCCAGCATCAGCACACAAGACTATCATCTCTTCTGTCTTCCCATGAATCATACAAAGAGAATCAGGCACCTATAGAATAGACTAAAATCTATGTATGTTGAACTTCGTGCTCTTCAATTCCCATACCCAGGAGATTGTCAGGTTCTATCACTGCAGCTCTGTAAAATCCCTGGTAGCAATTCTCTCCTCTCTATTTAAATATTCAATGTTAAAGTTGTGGCACTGATTATTCACTATCATTTCTCCTGGAGATAACTTCTTAAAGAGTTTTCTCACCTTCAACTTTGCTCACAGTAAAGTGTCTGTACTATCTTCATCAACCTGAAAAGTCAATGCACTCCCTATCAAAATCCCAATTACAGTTTATGAAAATAGAAAAAAGAAACCCATAGCATTCGTATTGAACCTCAAAGACCACTAAAAAGGCCAATTCAAACCTGGAAGCATCCTGGATATTGATTCAACCTATATTGAGAAGCTCCAATAATTGAAGCAGCATTAGAATGGTATGAGAACACACATTTGGACTAATGAAACAAAATATAGAGCCCAGAAGTAAATCCATGAACACACATTAAACTAATCTTTGACATTTCACCTTCATATGAAATTAAAGTGTCAACTCCTAGAAGAACAGAGGGGGAAATCTTCACGCTACATCTTGGCGATGGTTTCTTCAAAGTTACACCAAAATTTTTAGCAATGAAAGCCAACAGAGACAGGAGGAGATATTTCTAACTGCAAATCTCTGCACAACAAAGGAAACAATGGTGAAAAGGCAGCTAGTGGAATAAGCTCTAAAATATATATGAAACTATTGCAATTGAAATATTTTAAAATATTTAAAAACCTTGTCAAAAATGAGCTTTAGCATTTTGTTTAAAAAAACACACACAGAAAGACATCATGTGTATGAGAAGATCCTCCATATTGATAATCATTAGAGAAATGTAAATCAAAACCACAATGACCTCTCATGTCACTTTTGAAATTATCTTAAAATTGTTTTGCTATCTTGCCCCATCCTACCTTTCTAGTTATAATTAATCACAAATGGAATAGTCCATGACAAAATCTAAAGTGTGTGTGGGGAGAGTTTTATCATGATTTAGATTGCATATGTCTATTATGAAATATAAAATGTTCAAATAATATAGACTGTAGTTGCACAAAAATAAATGTTTGTTATTGTAAATGACATTATTTAAACCTTGCAAACACAAGCTATTGACTGGTAGAAAATGTTTATAACACACCTCAGTCAAACATGTGTTTGAGGGAATTTTTTGATTGATGATAATGTTCGACATGAAGATTGAGATCAAGTGTACACAGGTGTATATAACTGTCAAAATTCATCATATGGTACACTTAAAAAGTATGCAATATATTGTAAATAAACTAGACCTCAGTGTTCTTGAAAATAATAAGAGTAACAACAAAAATAACTATCATTATGCACCCTAGTCTCTGAAAAAGCTGAGGGATGGGTGCATTTTCAGATAAATATAAAAACTAATATGCTGGTGGCTGATTTGACTAGCTTTCGTAATCAATTCTCATTCATCTTTGCTTGTTGGCTCAAAAGATCTCACTCACCTTTGATTCAGATACTAATCCTTCTCACTTTATATCCTTCCATCACTCCACATTCAGCATGGTATTCAAATTTCCCAATATTATACTCTTAGCCTCAGCTCCATTCTGACATTTCCCATGAACATCTACAAGGCAAAACTTAGTTGTTCTTCCATGAGCATATAATGGCTTATGATTCTTCATTGTACAACTTGAGACTTGTTTCTCCCTAAAACACACCTTGGCTTCCACATCTGTATTTCAGTACTTGTTCTCTGTTCTATAAACTTGGAGTTTCCACTCAGTTTGTTAACCCTATTCTATTTCCATTTCAAATTCTTCACAGCTCATTAAAAACATGTAAATTGTCACTTGGCATGGTGGTACACACCTAAAATCTCAGTGACTTGGGAGTCCAAGACAGAAGAATCATAAATTTGAGACCAACCTGAGCAACTTAGCAAGACCCTGCCTCAAAATTAAAAATCAAACAAAAAAAGAAAGAAAAAGGGCTGGAAATGTAGCTTAGAGGTAAATCATCAATGGGTTCATTCTCTAGTATGACCTAAAAGTCTGACTTCTATTACAATGTAAATTTACTTGTTCTGTACTATATGCTAATAGCTATCACTCCTGATCTTTCTGTTTCTCTCCTGAGTATTCACTTTTTTTTTTTTTTTTTTTTTTTGTAACAAGTAGCACACATGGAAAGTTTGACAAAATGTTCCTCAAGAAATATGAGTAGCTGAGGCTGGAATTCTAGGCATCAAAATCTGAATATACAAATTATCATGACCTGTTCAGATATACATATCTTATTGTATCTGCAGAAATTTACAACATCTGACATTTTTATGAATAATATACAAATATGCAAAATTCACTGGTTAAAATTTTGGCAAAAGATTACGTCCAAATACTAGCAATAATAGAGTAGACTCTACAGAAACTTTACGGAAAGGATCTGGAAGACCTTCATGTCCTCATTGCCAGACTCTCGTAAAGTGTCCTTGCCATTCCCAGGAAATTATTTCTCTGTTTTGTGATACTCTTATGTTCTCATATTTTATTTCATTTTTTTTTGCATCATACTAGGTCCATCTGATTTCCAACTCTAAGATTGCCCCATGAGTTCTTACATAATTTCAATTCCGGACAGGGATGCTGTGCTTCCATTTTAGGACAGTATTAATTGGTATTATTAAAAGTGCATAAATTAAAAGTTATTTTTCTTCTTTTCTTATTGATTCTTTTTAATTATCCATGGCAATAGAACCCACTTTGATATAATTATACAGCAGGGAATATATCTTTTTTTCCACAATGTAGATTCACACAATTCATATAATCTTACATACACATAGGGTAATACTGTCTGTCTCAGTCTACTATCTTTCCTTCCCCCACCCCCTTCTGTCCCATTTTCCTCTACACCAGCCATACTTCCTCCATTCTTTCCTTTCCCCCCCATAATTCTCCCCCCCGCTATGTGTCAGCATCCACTGATGAGAGAAAGCATTAGGCCTTTGGTTTTTTGGGCTTGGCTTATTTCACTTAGCAAGATAGTCTCCAACTCCACCCATTTACCTGCAAATGCCATAGTTTTATTCTTCTTTATGGCTGAGTAATGTTCCATTGGGTACATATACCACTGTTTCTTTATCCATTCTTCAACTGAAGGGCATCTAGGTTGGTTCCACAATCTAGCTATTGTGAATTGAGCAGCTATGAACATAGATGTGGCTGCATCCCTATACTTTGCTGATTTTAAGACCTTTGGGTATAAACCGAGGAATGAGATAGCTGGCTCAAAAGATGGTTCCATTCCAAGTTTTTTGAGGAATCTCCATACTGCTTTCCAGAATGGCAGCACCAATTTGCAGTTCCACCAGCAATGTATGAGTGTGCCTTTTTCCCCACATCCACACCAACATTTATTATTGCTTGTGTTTCTGATAATAGCCATTCTAATGGGAGGTAAAAGAAATCGTAGGGTGGTTTTAATTTGCATTTCTCTAATTACTAGAGATGATGAGTACTTTTTCATATAATTGTTGATCACCTGTGTATCATCTTCTGCAAAGTGTCTGTCTAGTTCTTTTGCCTATTTATTGATTGGGTTCTTTGTATTTTTGGTGTAAAGTTTTGTAAGTTCTTTATAAATTTTGGAGATCAGTGCTCTGTCTGAAGTGTGTGTGCAGAAAAGATTTCTTCCCACTCTGTAGACTCTCTTTTCACATTTTTGATTGTTTCTTTTGCTGAGAAAAAGCTTTTCAGTTTGAATTCATCCCATTTATTGATTCTTCCTTTTCTTTCTTGCACTCTGGTGTTCATGTTGAGAAAGTCTGGTCCTAAGCCAATATGAAGAAGATTCGGGCCTACTATTTCTTCTATTTGGCAAAGAGTCTCAGGTATAATTCCTAGATCCTTGATCCATTTTGAGTCGAGTTTTGTACAGGGTGATTGATAGGGGTTTAATTTCATTTTCCTGCACATGGATTTCCAGTTTTCCCAGCACCATTTGTTGAAGAGGCTATCTTTTCTTCATTGTATGTTTTGGCACTTTTGTCTAGTATGAGATAACTGTACTTACATGGGTTTGTCTCTGTGCCTTCTATTCTGTACCATTGGTCTACCCGTCTATTTTGGTGCCAATACCATGCTGTTTTTGTAACTATTGCTCTGTAATAGAGTTTAAGGTCTGGTATTGTGATACCTCCTGCATCATTCTTCCTGTGCAGGATTGTTTTAGCTATTCTGGGTCTTTTGTCACTCCAGGTGAATTTCATGATTGCTTTTTCTATTTCTATGAGGAATGTCATTGGAATTTTTATTGGAATTGCATTAAATTTGTGTAGCAACTTTGGAAGTATGGCCATTTTGATTATATAAATTCTGCCTATCCAAGAACATGCAAGATCTTTCCATCATCTAAGGTCTTCCTCAATTTCTTTCTTTAATGTTCTGTAGTATTCATTGTAGAGGTTTTTCACCTTTTTTGTTAGATTGATTCCAAGTGGTTTTTTTGAGGCTATTGTGAACAGAGTTGTTTTCCTCATTTCACTTTCAGATGATTCACTCCTTATGTTGATAAATGCATTTGATTTATGTGTGTTTATTTTATATCCTGCCATTTTGCTAAATTCATTAATTAGGTCTAAAAGTTTCCTGTTGGAGTTTTTTGGATCCTCTAAATACAGGATCATGTCATCAGCAAATAGTGACAGCTTGAGTTCTTCTTTTCCTATTCGTATACCTTTAATTTCTGTGGTCTGTCTAATTTTCTGGCTAGCATTTCCAGCACGATGTTGAATAGAAGTGGTGAGAATGGGCATCCCTGTCTTGTTCCAGTTTTTAAAGGGAATCCTTTCAGTTTTTCTCTATTAAGAATGATGTTGGCAGTTGACTTAGCATTGATAGTCTTTACAATGTTGAGGTATGTTCCTATCATCCCTATTTTTTTTGTGTGTTTTGAGCATGAAGGGGTGTTGTGTTTTATCAAATGCTTTCTCAGCATGTATTGAAATAATCATATGATTCTTAACCTTAAGTCTACTGATGTGATAAATTACATTAATGATTTCTGGATATTGAACCAACCTTGCATCCCTGGGATAAACCCCACTTGATCGGGGTGCACTATCTTCTTAATATGTTTTTGTAAGCAATTTGCCAGAATTTTGTTAAGGATTTTAGCATCTATATTCATCAGAGATATTGGCCTAAAGTTTTCTTTTCTAGATGTGTCTTTGTCTGGTTTTGGTATCAGAGTGATACTAGTTTCCTAGAATGAATTTGGAAGGGTTCCCTCCTTTTCTATTTCATGAAATACTTTCAGGAGTATTGGTATAAGTTCTTCTTTGAAGGTCTTGTAGAACTCAGCTGAGAATCCATCTGGTCCCGGGCTTTTCTTGGTTGGTAAGCTTTTGATGGCTTCTTATATTTCATTGCTTGAAATTGATCTGTTTAAATGTATATGTCCTTCTGGTTCAGTTTGGTAGGATCATATGTCTCTAGAAATTTGTCAATGTCTTCAAGGTTTTGTATTTTATTGGAGTATAGGTTTTCAAAGTAGCTTCTAATTATGTTTTGTATTTCAATGGTGTCTGTTGTGATATATCTTTTTCATCACGAATTTTAGTAATTTGAGTTTTCTCTTTCCTTCTCTTTATTAGTGTGGCTAAGGGTTTATCTATTTTGTTTACTTTTTCAAAGAACCAACTTTTTGTTTTGTCAATTTTTTGAATTGTTTCCTTTGTTTCAATTTCATTGATCTCAGGTCTGATTTTAATTATTTCCTGTCTTCTATTACTTTTGGTGATGAACTGTTCCTCTTTTTCTAGGGCTTTGAGATGTAAAGTTAGGTCATTGAGTTGTTGACTTTTTATTCTTTTCTTGATTGCACTCAATGCAATGAATTTTCCTCTTAGAATTGCTTTCACAGTGTCCCAGAGATTTTGATATGTTGTATCATCATTTTCATTTACCTCTAAGAATTTTTTTTTATCTCCTGCCTGATGTTTTCTGTTATCCATGCTTCATTCAATATCTCCAGGTTTTGGAGTAGTTTCTGTTTTTTATTTTGTCAATTTCTAATTTCATTCCATTATGATCCGATAGAATACAAGGTAGAATCTCTACATTTTTGCATTTACTAAGGACTGCTTTGTGGCATAACATATGGTCTATTTTAGAGAAGGAGCCATGTGCTGCTTAGAAGAAAGTGTATTCACTCGTTGATGGATGGAATATTCTATATATGTCTGTTAAGTCTAAATTATTCATTCTGTTATTGAGTTCTATGGTTTCTTTGTTTAGTTTTTGTTTGGTAGATCTGTCCAGTGCTGACAGTGGTGTGTTAAAGTCACCCAGAATTATTGTGTTGTGGTCTATTTGATTCCTGTAATTGAGAAGGATTTGTTTGATACGCATGGATGGGCCATTGTTTGGGGGATAAATATTTATGATCGTTATGCCGTCTTGATTTATGGTTCCCTTAAGCAGTATGTAATGTCATTCTTTATCCTTTCTGACTAACTTTGGCTTGAAATCCACTTTGTCTGATATAAGGATGGAAACCCCTTTTTTTACTGAGTCTGTGTGGGTGGTAGGTGTTCTCCCCTCCTTTCACCTTTAATCTGTGGATGTTCTTTTCTATGAGATGAGTCTCTTGAAGGCAACATATTTTTGGGTATTTCTTTTTAATCCAGTCTGCCAGTCTATGTCTTTTGATTGACAAGTTTAAGCCGTTAACATTCATGGTTATTATTGAGATATGATTTGTAATCCCAGTCATTTTGGCTTAGATTTGGTTTTTAACTTGACTTGGTTTCTCCTTTAATTGGTTTTTCTTTTAGGATAGTTTCTCTCTTTGATGACTTACATTGTTGTTATTCGTTTCTTCCTCATGGAATACCTTGTTGAGAATGTTCTGTAGCACAGGATTTCTATGTGTAAATTCCTTTAACTTTTGTTTGTCATGGAAGGATTTTATTTCATCTTCATATCTGTAGGTTAGCTTTGCTGGATATAGGATTCTTGGTTGGCAGCCATGTTCTTTCAGAGCTTGAAATATATTGTTCCAGGCCCTTCTAGATTTTAGGGTGTGGACTGAGAAATCTGCTGATATCTGTATTGGTTTCCCCCTATATGTAATCTGTTTCTTTTCTTTCACAGCCTTTGAAATCCTATTCATATTTTGTACATTAGGTATTTTCATTATAATGTGTCTTGGTGTGGATCTGCTGTAATTTTGTGCATTTGGTGTTCTGTAAGTCTCCTGTAGTTGAATTTCCATTTCATTCTTCAGGTTTGGGAAATTTTCTGATATCATTTCATTGAATAGGTTGTTCATTCCTTTGGTTTGAATCTCTGTGCCTTCCTCAATCCCCATAATTCTTAAATTTGGTCTTTTCATGATATCCCATAGTTCTTGTAGGTTTCGTTCATGATTTCTTACCATCTTCTAAGATTCAATATTTTGTCCTCATTGTCTGAGGTTCTGTCTTCCAAGTGATCTTGCCTGTTGGTGACATTTTCCATTGAGTTTTTAATTTGGTTTATTATTTCCTTCATTTGAAGGATTTCTGTTTGGTTCTTTCTCAGAATCTCTATCTCTTTGTTGAGGTGATCTTTTGTTTCCTGTAGTTGCTCTTTCAGCTGCTTATTGGAATGGTCAATCATTGCCTGCATTTGCTCTCTTAAGTCATCATTTGCTTCTCTGATCATTTTAATCATGTATATTCTGAACTTCTTTTCTGGCATTTCTTCTACCATGCTGTCATTGAATTCTATTAGTGTAGAATCTTGGTTTGTTTGGAATACTTTCCTCCCTTGTTTTTTCATATGGTTCATGTATCTTCCCATCTTACAATGCAGATCTAGGGTATTATAGTTTCTGCCATATAGACTTATAGTGACCCTACAGTTTTCAGAAACCTCTTCTTTAAGGGGGGATCAATATTAGCAACACCCAGTACAGACAATATACAGCTCTAAACCAAGTAGCCCTATGAAGACTATTGTTACAGTAGTCTTTTTGTTATAATATTGTTACACTATTGTCATAATAAACAAAGAGGTTGAGTTCAATTATTATCTACAGTGTAATAAAGAGATTTGCAATGAGGAGTACAGTTTTTAATGGAGGACAAGGAGGATGGGGAAGGGTGTAGGATTTAACTGTTAATAGTGTAAGAAAAGAGTATGAAGAAGTTCTAGATCATAGGAAGAGTGAAAGTGTAGTCAAAAGAAGTTGGTTGTTAGCATGAGAAAAGTGAGAAAAAAACCTTTGAGGAAACAGGTAAACAAAAGGAAAGTAGAGAGCAAGAAAAGTAAAGAAATAAAAATTTAAAAACTATCACAAAGGAGAAAAAAAATCTACACTGTAACAGTCATATACTATTCAAACCTCCCAGTCTTTAGTAGTGTGAGGCAAGCCAGGTACCTGACAATGAGCTTCCAGACTCCAGCTGGCTTCTCAAGATGGGATTTGCCCCACATAATGACAGTTTCCCCTTCATGGATAATCCAAGATGACTGCACTGGCTTCCAAAGTTGTTGGCAAATAGGGAGATGCAGCACAGGGTGTGGGCATCTAGTCTGTGTGGGGTGCAATTGGCCAGGCCGGGTCCCTGGAGGTGGTGTCTTGTCAGTCAAGACAGGGGTCCAAGCCCTGGAGGCGGGATGCAGTCAGTTGGGTCAACAGCCCTGCAGCTCCTGGCTTTTTTTTTCCCCAAAAAATGGCAGCGGCCATGTGTAACCAAACCTGTGGGACTGTAACAGTGAACCTCCAGGCAACAATATGAAGCTGGTGATCACTGAAAACAGACAAACAACTGATGATAGGAGGTGGTCAGTGAGCCATTTGAACTCAAATGTAGTTGCTATGCTGGTAGACTGCGGGTGATCCAGATAGATGTGGCAAAGAGCAGGGGATCAATAAGGAGTAAAGACTGCTTCACAGAGAAACAGATTTTCCTCTGTTTGAATCCTGAGTTGCAGAGCAACAAGGAATGCAGCCTACCTCTAGTCTGCCATCTTGGATCTCCTTAAAAGTTCTTTTGTAAAAGAAAATAGTAGATCTTAAAATAAACAAATTCTAAACAGAACCAAATGCCAGATCCTTGCTAGCAAGTGTAGCAAAAATGTCAGACCCTTTTTTATTCCCTCTTGTTTATCTAGTGGACTGAAGATCTCTCACCTGAACAACTTTTGCTCAGACCTTTCTCTGTCTCCTAGATTCATTCTACCATTATCCCTGTGCAGAATTAAGGAGTGGATAAAGCTGTCCAAAAGGCTGTGTTGCCTCTCTCTTTCTGAAAATAATCTGCCTATGGTTTCTTTTCAAAGTGATAATTGGTCACAAACTTTTTTATTTGGGGAAACATTTATAAATTTCCCATATATTTTTATCTGTGCTTTTCATTCATTGAAAACTGCATACTTGCCTGGAGCTCCCATGCCTTGCACTGACTTGGGACACATAAACCTGTTATAAACTGGAGGGTTGTCTTTACTTTCCTCAAGCAAAATGTGATCCTATTTAAAACTCTTTCTGGAAATCTAAGGTAGTAAGCTTGTCCCCTAGAGGCACAGTCAATGCATATCTTTTGATTTCCCCATAATTCCAGTTTTTTAGGTATTTTTCTCTTTTCAGTAATGGTAATTTATTCAAGGGATGAAAATGGATATAACCTCTATATACTTGTAAAATTTAACCCATAAAAATTAGAGTTAAGGCTGAGGCTGTAGCTTAGTGGTAGGGTGCTTGCCTCACATGGGTGAGGCACTGGATTCCATCCTCAGCACCACATAAAAATGAGTAAAGCTATTGTGTCCATCTGTAACTAAAAATATTTTTAAAAAATCAGAGTTAAATGTTTTATATGCCAGTTTATATAAATGTAGAGTTTATATTTTAAAATGACTCCTTTGCCACATCATGAATTTCAATCTGAGATTCAAAAAATCTAATCATTATATCTAGGGAGTATGATTACCCACATATCCCTATACCACAAAATGTGATTAAATTTTTTTAGACACTATGTCCTGATGAGAGTACAGGACTATAAATTTGCTCTTAAATTTCAGGAATGATTTGGTTGCCAAGACATACAGGATCTTTCTCTGGGCATTAAAAGAATTGTAGTTTTGTGAAATGCAATCAAGATAGGAAGAATGACTGTTCTTTGTGTTTCAGAGTGTCAGCAAAGAAATGTCCTTGAGTCATGGTATTGGCCAACAAAAAGGGTTAAGATCACCAATATTAAAGTTTTAATTAAACTTACATCAAATAACCTGTAATTCAAAGGCCAAAGTCTGTGCTACCTTAGAGACATGTTCTATAGTGGCCTATTGAAATGATGGATGTGAGGCACTCCCTGGGTTATGTCCACATAATAGCTGTAGATGTTCCTGTCTTTGAGTCTTTGCCTGGTCTTCTGTGTATATCCATGTCTTAATCTCATCTTCTTTTAAGACACTACTTTGCTAGATGGAGTCTGTTCCAATGATCACCTTTTGCCATAATTACTTCTTCAAAGTTCCTAACTTTAAATACACTAACAATCTGATGCATACAGGATTAGGACTTTAGTATGAAGATTTTGTGAGGCTACAATTCTGTCCGTAATAGTCATTTCTGCAAAGAGTTCTCTTGCATAGCAGTTGAGCTAAGGTCTATCCAAGGGAATTTTTTATTGACTTACAAAACAAATATATGAACAAATGTTCAATAGTATTAGCAAATGGAGAAATGCAAGTCAAAACTACACTGAGATTTCATTTCATACCAGTTAACAACTATACAAATAATAATAAATGTTGCTGAGGATATAGGGGGAAAAGAAGACTTTTATACTATTGGTGGGATTGTAAATTAGTACAATCAATGTGGAAATCATATGGAAGTTTCTCAAAATACTAGGCATGCAACCACCCTATGAACCAACTATGCCATTCTTTGATACTGTGATACATGCACACTAACGTTATAGCAGCACAATTCACAGTGGCCCAACTATGGAACCAGCCTAGGTGCCCAACAATGGATGAATGGAAAAAGAAAATGTGGTATATATTCAAAATGAAGTTTTATTCAGCCATAAAGAAAAATGAAATTGTGTCATATGCAGAAAAATGGATAGAACTAGAGACCATCATGTTAAGAAAAATAAATCAAATTCAGAAAGTGAAGGATCCTATGTTTTCTGTCATATGCAGAAACTACAGAGGAAAAAGGAAAAAGAAAGATGGAGTTGATCTCATGAAACTTCAAGGGAGATCAGGGGAGGCAAGGGACCAAAGGGTGGAAAGCAAGGACAGAAGGGGAAAGTGTTGGGGTACAATATGAGACATATTTCATTGTTATATTTTGTGCATGTATGAATATGTAACAAATCCTATCAGTATGTTCGACTATAATGCACCAATTAAAAATATACATTATAAACTCTGGTAAATCTGTCATCACAATGAACTGTATAGTCCAGAGATTCATGACACTTCTCATTCATTTAAATTTTATCTGAGTGAGGCTTCTGTTTCAAAAAACTTGTAATTTTGTCAAAATAGACCATTCCTCAGCAAGTGATTTTTGTCACCAATGCTGTCACTTTCTTACTAATCTAGAGACCCAAGGCTTTATAGAACCATGATAGAACATTAACATGATGAAACATTCTTTTGATTCTATGAGACATTAGTCTGAAACTGAATTTCCTATCAATATACACAGGCTCCTAGTTCTTTATTGATATATGTTTCTGATAAATTAATAAATTTAATAAATCAATAAATTGTCCTTACCCATTTCTTTATATTTTTACACAAATTTATTTCTGAGGATTAGAGTTTCCTCCTTATTTCTTTTCCTTAAGACACTCCTATTATAATGCCACATAGTCCAGATTTGTTCACACCAGATTCTCCTAGATTTACTTGTAACATTATTATTTAAAAGATATGTTCATTGTATTAAAAAACCATGTAGAATAAATATCCTTATATAGTTATATTTAAGTTAAGCAGTTTAAAATATAATTTAACTATAATCTACCTCATATACTCATATTTAGTTTTAGCAATCTAAAATATAATTTCCCTATAAATCTACCTGATACACTACTTGATTAACTAACACAAACTAGGATTTTACAATTTTAATATGATTTAGAGTAGAATTTATTATATTCAAATATATGTTCACAGCAGTATTATGAATCATGGGATATAAATAAAGATCAGCCAAAACAAAATTTGGACAAAACATCGAACTTCAAAGAATTTAAAGTCTTGAAAATTCAATTAAATATAAACTTGACATCTTTTTAAGTTTTTATTGTTTTTTTAGTTATACATGACAATAGAAGATGCTATAACATAATTATAAAAGCATGGAATATAATTTGTTCTAATTAAGTATCCAGAATTTCCCCTTCCCCTCCCTTCCTCCCACCCCCTCTTTCCATCCTTCTATTCTACTGATCTTCCTGCTTTTTACTTACAGTTTTTTTTAAATTAGCGCTGCATGGGTGTACATGATAGAGGAATAAAAAAGAAAACAAATAAGATCAGAGGAGTAGACAAAGGGGAATGAAAGGACAGGAGGAGGGATAAGATAGGGAAAGTCAGTTGAATGAAGGTGACTTAACTTTCCAATATATGAATAAAGAATAAAGTTGACTTCTTTTTTAATTGCTGTTAACAATTAAAATAAGACACAAATCACATGATAAATTGTGACATGAAGTTTTAATTAGAATGTGAAGAATGAATAGAATATTGAAAAAGAGTATAATCACAAAAGACATTCTGGTTGGAGAAATAATTTGAAGCCAATTCCTGGATATGAGGAGAAACACAGTGCTTAATGTGTGGTTGGAAAGTAACTTTAACCTCTATAAAATGATTTTGATTCATCAACTCACTCTTAGGAGATAGTATCAAAGAAATATATTTTACAAAGAAAAAGCAGCAAAATTTTTATCCACGTATATTTCCAACATATAATAATTATTCTTAATTAATTTCCTAGGAAGAGCTCCCTGAATTAAAAATGGAAGAATATTGTAAATTTGTTTTCACTGGAAATGAGTGACAAAACATTGCTATTGATTTCCATTACTGAATTCTTTATTAAACCACCTATTGCTCTGAATTTGTTTAATAGGTTTGCTATGACATTTCTCCCAATTAGGAGAAAAATTCCATTAATTTGATGCTAAAAGTTAAAGGACTTGTGGTTTCTTCAAATAAAGCCAGTTGTTTCCTTTACCCATTCATCAGGTGCATCATACATAGATGTGATACTTTCTATGGCTATGTTACATGTCAAGTCAATTTGGCTTCTAGAAATAATTTAAAATAACTATGTAGTGGCAAATATCTCTATTTATCTTTTGCTGATGGGAGTAAATCTCATTTCTGAAAACCTCAAAATTGTTTATAGATATCTCTATTTGTTTTCCAGGAAATATAAATAACAATTTTGCTTTTGAAACACCATGATTATCACTCCATGAAAATGTGGAAGATTAAACAAGATTTTATCAAGAGAAAAGTTAAGGGGAACTTAGGAGATAGGTGGTATTAAGATAAAACTGTATTGAAGTTTAAAACTGAGTTCATCAAATTTCCAGTTAAGAAATTATTCCATAATAATCAGATAAGTGATCTAGCAAAGTTTATTTTAATTTGCAAAGTAAGTGTGATATATGTTCAGGAAAAAGGACTTCAGTTAATTATAAGTTCCCCTCTGCTCTAGGTAAGCATTAAATTAGTCATTTTCATTTATTTACTAAATCAGAGGAGGGTGGGAAAATGTCTAATTCTGCTAGATTTTAGAGTAAATCATAAAATATAGTTCAAATGACGCTGTTCTGTGTTAGAGAGAAATATTACATTTGAAAACATATAACAAAAACAACATCATTTACCTGTTTTAGAAATTTTCTGGTGGAGTTTTGGATGTTCCTAAGTACAGGACTGTCATCAGCAAACAGAGATAATATGCCTTCATCTTGTCTTATTTTTATCACTCTAATTTGCTTCTTGTCATCTTGCTCTGGCTAGAGTTCCACAAACCACATTGAACAAGAATGGTGAGAGTAGACACTTTTGTCTTGTTCTGGATTTTAGAGGATCTGTATAAATTCATCAAAATAGCAATATTCAATATCAACATACAAGAAAAAATAGCTTTTTTACAATCCAGGAATGAACCTATTGAAAAAGAAACTGATAATTCATTCCATTTACAGTTGCCTCAAAAACAAACAAACGAACAAAAACAAACCTTAGAGAGGCTTACAGAAAGTCCTTCTTAATGTCATTCCCAGTGTTCTACAGACCAATATAAAGTTGGCAGCTTGCATTTTATGCAGCAATTAATGCAATTAAATCATAGTCTTGGGTATTAATGGTGAATGGGGAGAGCAGGTTATCACAAGTGAATACTACCCCTCATTAGATAGGAATGAGTATGGACATTTCACATAGGACTCTAGAATCCCAGGTGTCATAGAGAAAGTATTTGCTTTGTTATAAATACAGTGCTATTTAAAAGTTAGAGCTATTTATTATACTAAAAATCTCGAAAAGCTTGGTAAATGTCTCAGTAGAATATTGTTTTCCATTAGCACAACTGTAAGTGAAACCTGTCAAAATGTGGATCAAAGGAGCGTGCGTGTTGCCAAAATAAATTATGCTGGAGTCACACTAAAACTGTGATACTTGAAGAAGGTGGTAGGAGAGGTGGGACTCAGTGAAATCAAGTGGAAACTGACACGTTATTGTCTGAACAGTTGGGTGCACCTTATTCTAAAAGGTGACTCACCATGCAAAGTAGCAGAAATTTATTTTAAGACCAAAGTGATTTGGTGGTATGAGAAGGATGAATTTAGGAAGCTGTTTGCATGACTCGTTTATAAAATTGTTTATAGCACTTGGATTTTGTCACAGTTGGAGAGTTTTGACGAAGCTTTCCTTCCAAGCTTTTGCCCTCTGTCACCTTAGTAAACAATTTTCCCTTTCAAGCATCTTCCATAGGTAAGAATGTCGCTCCCTCCTCTGTGAAAACCATGGTCTGTGAATTTGAACATCTTGAGGATGTTGCATGAAAACAACAAACCGGATATTGATGTAACTGTAACTTAATTAATGAGCATAAATTGAGCACTTGCATGTGGACAAGTGCTTTAAAAAATCTATGGGATAGGAAATAATTCAAAGTTATTTCTTTCCCCCCTTCAAGATCTCTGGGTTGGAAAACATGTTTTGCAAACATATTCCCAGACCAATGAAAAATAGCAACAGGAGTAAATTTTGAAGCAGGATGGTGTGGTGAGTGGTTCAGGGTCAATTTAGAGGAATATACCTGAACTGTGTTTAAAATAAAAATAGTAATTTTCTAGCAAAAAGGAAGAAAGAGGTGGTGGAAGTAGAGGAGTGAAGAGAAAATACTTTCTAAGAAGATGGATATCCATAAGCAATTTTTTTTTCTGTCATTCATATCTGGTTAGGTGTTAGATGTCTACAAAAGTGACAGGGAAATATCTTGGATGACCCTCAGTTTGAGATCTTGATATTGTGTAGATAATGGTACAATAAATAGGGAGTAATATGGAGTATAGGAGGAGGAAGAGTCAGGGTAAGGAAGGACTGGAGGATGAGTAACATAATGAGCTTCACTTCTGGATCAAAGCAAAGAACATAGGTAGCTTCACTCACTGTGAAGCAGGGAAGTGAAGAAACAGATGGAGTTCTCAGATTGTGTACTTAAAGAAGAGTTTAAACAAGTGATTGCAAAGAATTGAGTAGGTTGTAAATAAACCACAATGGAGAGTGTGGTGCTAAGGGGGTCCTAAAAGTGGGGCAGAGAGCAATTAAATTAACTTGAAAATAAATCTTTGTGTAGGGACATCTGAATGGTGGTGTGATCTTCAGTACCTGATGATCAAGCTTTGACCAACCTTCTCCAGGCAAAACTGCAAGGAAAGAGCTGTGGACACAAGTACATACTCAGCCCTCATTTTTCTTTCATCTGTTCTATTTGTTAATGGTCTTGCCTATTCTTCAAAACCAAACACAAGTTAGAAGTTATAGTTACATAAGCTATAAATATAAAAAATTCTGTAAATACCTTTTGTTGACAAGTGTAGAATCAATTTCCTGATATTTTCCTTGAGTCTCACTGACCCACATTAGGGTCAACTTATTTTGTTCCTGTGAAAATCCTCTAGGTTGCTTTATCTCTTCCAAAATGCAAGGTTCCTAATATGCTATAAACTCTCCACTTACTGTGATTCAGGTAAATAATCATTATTATTGATATGGTCTTAATTTTCCATGAAATATTAAAAGTTTAAATGTAAAGAAATTATGAAATTGTCTCATTAGGAACAATTTCAGTTAAATACATACAGGGCAGTTTGTCTGGTATAAATGCCAGGCTATGAAAATCATTTTCAAATATTGTCATTGATTTGGTGCCATAAGCACTTCTGTGACTTATGGTGCTGTGTAGAGGAGAAGTGATCATTTATTAAGAACCTATGGTCTAGGGAGCATTTGCTATGAAAATACAATTTCACAGTGTGACTTTGGGAACAAATAGCAGAAAATTCTTCTGTGAGCATGACATTTATGGTCCACTACCACATTTTGCTGTTGTTGAAAAGATAGTATGGTAATTGGCGTGGATTATTCTTCTTGAACGTTTGAAGCAACTTGATTTTTAAAAAGCTATAAATGTCAAAAGAAGCATGTTTTCTTCAGAATGAACTACTTTTGGAGAGATGATATTTCTTATAAACATTTGCTGCTGCCACCACCACCACACCATTGTCCTCTGCACGATCACTAGCATAATACCTGAGAGTATCCTCTATAAAGGAGGATGTCTCATGGAGACATGAGAGTGGGGCAGATACATCTAAGTATCAGTGCACTAAGGGTAAGCAAATAATTTCTGGGTGTTTATAGTTAAAAGTACTAATGACCAGAAGCTGCCTAGTCCATCACGGTCCTAAGCCCTTGTTGAACCATGCAACATTTTTAACTTAATATAGGCTACATTGCTGTTGTTCTCACTCCATGCAGTAGTTCATACAGTGTTTAGATCAAAACATATGAGAAGGAACTGAATGCAAGCATTCTCTGTGTAAAAGAAGGAAAGAAAAAAAATGATTTCTGACTAATGAGAGGATTAGATGCAATATCATGCCAATTATATAAAAAGAGTCACATCATTTGCAGTGTCAAACAAATTATAACAAATACGGTGAATTTATTTGCAGCTTGTTAAGTATGCAATGCAATTTCCTAAAACAAATATATAGCTAGACCAAGCGTCCTGTTTCTTAAATATGTTTTACTAGTAATGAGTCCTTGGAAATCTCTAGATCTGTGTTAAATTTTTATAGGTAAAGGAGTAAATAAAACTTTTCAGTGATGATTTGCCATTTTTTTTATTAACTCTCTTTATTGGTTCTTTTTAGTTATAAACATTAGGATTCATTTTGACGTAACTCTAAAAGCATGGAATATAATCTGTTCTAATTCAGTCCCTAGTACTTCTCCTTTTATTTCTCCCTCTTTCCCCGTTCCCTTCCCTCTATTCTACTGATCTTTCTGCCATTTATTTATAGTTTTTTATTTTTAATTAGGGTTTTGTGAATGTGCATGATGGTGAGATTCACTGTGGTATATTCATATTTGTACATAGGAAAGTCAGCTCAGATCCATTCCACTGTCTTTCCCTATCCCATCCATCATCCCTTACCTTATTCCCCTTTGTCTACTCCACTGATCTTTATAAACTTTTTAATCCTCCCTGTATTTTATGATTCATACTCTTAATAATTAGAAATTGGTAAGCATTACCATCAGAATTCAATAGATCCTCAGACTCCCAGTCCTGCTTCTTACTCTGTGATCATTACAGTGAAATGGATATTGAACCATTCAATTTAGCACTTAATTACTTGTTGTCGTTTGTAATTATCTAAAAGCTTCATCGCCTACCAATCAGATCAATAGAGTCTCTTACTTAATTCCTATAAAAGACAACTAGTGCATGAAATAAGGAAAGCTTTGGTGATGCTTTAGTAGGAAGGTCAGTTCTGAGATGAGATTGTGCTGACATCTAACAGAAATCAGAAATCTTATGCTATGAGAATGAGGTGGTGTTGAGAAGGGCATTAGGCAATAAGAACATGATGTGGCCAGTGAGCAAGCAAGAGGGCCTTCTATGCTTGCCAGGACTGATCTGCTTTCTCAAATTGATGTGTAAGAACAAGGACATTTCAAACTATATTGTTCAATTTCACATTTGGAAAGAAAAATATTGGGGGTAGGGCCAAGATTTTGTATTTTCGGTCATAAAAATGTAGAAATTCTTAACCTTTTATTAAAAAAAGTCTTTTAAAGAATATTTATGTATTTATTTAATTTGTTCTAATTAGTTATAAATGACAGTAGAATATACTATGATGTATCATACATCAATGGAGTATAATTTCTCACTCTTCTAGTTTTACAGAATTTCAAATTTTGCAGAGTGTGAAATACTACTGATTAACTCAGTGAGATAATTTCCTCTCCCAGAGTGCCTTTAATTGCGGTGGCCATCTTATGTCTTCTAATGTTAACCTAGGACTAATCAAAGTCGTACTTTATTATTTTTATCACTCAACTGTATACAAAATGAGGAAAAACAAAGAGTGGGGAAAATAAGCTACTGTATCCCATCTCATTAAAGCCCTTAGCAAATAAAGGACTAAAGTGACAATGGTGGATTCAACTTAGTTGGCAGTTTACCAGTTTTTACTTTTGCACTGCTACTCAACCATTCCTCCATGTTTTCCACCCTATCACTGTCAAAGTAACAATTTCTCCAGACTTCAAGGTCTCTACCACACTGATTTGCTCTGAGAATTCACATAGTTCCCTCTAATGGTTCTGTAAAACTTATCAAAAGTAATCAACTAAAAAAAAAAAAAAAAAAAGAAAAAGCTTTATTGAAATATAACTAAAGCACCATAGCATTAATAACTTTAGTATATATGTAAGTACACTTTTTACATTTATAGAGCTCCACAATTGTTACTGCTATCTGATTTTAAAACATTTTCAGAAAACTCACACTATTAAGCAATTGTTTCCTTCCCTCTTTTCCCATTTCCCAACAATCTCTAACATACTTTGTTTCTATGAAATTGCCTATTCTGATTTTTTACTTTGAAGGAAACATAAAATATGCGATTTTTTGTGGCTAATATGTTTCATTTACCATAATATTTTCAAAGATTATGAATGTTTTTGCATATATCAATACTCCCTTCTAATTACAGAATAATATTACATTGTATAGATATACCACATTTTTTTAATCTGTGGATAAGCAGATTTGTTTCATTTGTGACCATTATGAACAATATTGCTATTAATCATTCATATGCAAATTTTTGTGTGGATGTAGGTTTTCATTTACCTTTATCATATACCTAAAAGCAGAATTACTGGATTTATGATAAACTATGTTTAACATTTTTCAAAAGTCATAATGTTTTCCAAGTTACTGCACAGTCTTACTTGCAATTACGAGACTGTCAGTGTATCCACATCCTTGCCAGAAAACACTGCTTTTTGTTTTTTAGTTTGTTCATTGTGTTGGGTGTGAAGGGGTTATCACTATGGTTTTAATTGATAATCTCTGGTAAATATTGTTTTTAATCATTTTTACTTATATATTAGTTATTTTCTCTCTTACATTATTACTATTTTACTCCTAAGTTTTAAGAGTGTCATAGTTTTATTCCCTATATGCCACTCACCAATCCATTTTTTTCTTTAGGTATAAAATTTTTATTCACTTTATTCTTTATCGCTCTACTTCAATTTTATGTTTTTTTTTTTTGTTTTTTTCTGCCCTTAGAGTTTGTAGGGGATTCCCCATTAACTTTATTTTTTTTATTTATTTATTTTTATTTTTTTTAAATTTACTTATTGATTCATTGAACACAATGGAGTACAGCTATCGTTTCACTGGCTGTACACAAAGTAAAGTCACACCATCTGTGCGTTCATGCATGTACACAGGGCAATAGTATCTGTCACACATTCTGTTATTATTTTTACCCTCCACCCGCCCCCACCCCGCCCTTCCCTCTATGCTATCTATCCTTCCTCCATTCTTGCCACCCTTCCCCCCCGCATTATGCATCATCATTCATTTATCAGAGAGATCATTTGGCTTTTGAATTTTTGGGATTGGCTGATCTCACTTAGCATAACAGTCTCCAACATCATCCATTTACCTACAGATGCCATAATTTTATTCTTCTTTATGGCTGAGTAATATAAGAGAAATGCAAATCAAAACCACCTTAAGATTTCATCTTACCCCAATTAGAATGTCTTTTATTAAGAATACAGGCAACAGCAGGTGTTGGCGAGGATGTGGGGAAAAGGGTACACTCATACATTGCTGGTGGGAGTGCAAGTTGGTGCAGCCACTCTGGAAAGCAGCGTGGAGATTCCTTAGAAAACTTGGAATGGATCCAGCATTTGACCCTGCTATCCCACTCCTTGGCCTATACCCAAAGGACTTAAAATCAGATTGCCTCAGTGATGCAGCCACATCAATGTTCATAGCTGCTCAATTCACAATAGCTAGATTATGGAATCAACCTAGATGCCCTTCAGTAGATGAATGGATAAAGAAACTGTGGTATATATTCACCAATCCATTTTTAGTTAATTTTTACATATAGCTGGATTTAGTTGTCCAGGTTAATTCTTGGTGTGTGATTATCCAGTTGATGCAGTACAACTTGTTGAAAACACATTTTTCACAATTGAATTAAATTTATACCTTTGATTAAAATTAATTGGTCATGCATGTAAGAGTTTTCTCTGGATTTTCATTTGATTCAATTTTTCAGAATATAGGTAAAATATGTTGCTATACATTGATTATCTGGTAAATGCCAGGACCTATACTTAGTAATTCTCATTCATGGTTTTGCTTCCTACTTGAGAAGAGTTAGAGAGAAACATATTATCTTCAATTTATTTATAAAGGAATTTAAAGACAGATTATATCTTTTTCCAAAGTCACAGATCTAGAATATGAAGAGAAATCTAGATACATGTAATTCTGATAGTACAACCTGAGTGCATAATTTGAAAAAACATTTTTGAACACTTCCCAAGATGGTGCTTCAAAGTTAGTCATTACCAAACAGAAAGTGCATTTTGCATTATTTTACTCTTTAGTCCCATAAAAGATACATGAAAATCCATTGGACTATGCTGGATAATCTTTCCATTAAGGCGTATATATTTTTTAAAACTAGTCCATCTTCCAAACAAATAATTGTACCGATTTTTTACCACAGTCTCTCAGTCTTCTTGCTTAATTTCCCATATTTTCACACCATAATCATTTTTGTATTGTGGAAAGAAAATTTGACCTGAAATTCGTCTTGTGAATGTAAAGTTAAGTACACAATATAATATCATAAACTGTGGACACAGTACTATACAGTAGATGTCTAGGACTTATTTATCTTGCATAATTGAAACTTTATGCCCATTAAAAATCAGCTCCCCATTTTTTCCCACATCCCAATCTTGAGAACTACAAGTCTGCTCTCTGTGTCTCTGATATTGACTATTTTGGATACTTCATATAAGTGGAATCAGGTAATATTTATTCTTCCATGGCTTATTCATTGTCTAATTTTATTCCATTGTGCCTATCGTGTTTTCTTCACCTAATCACCTATGAATGGCGCATTTAGCAATTTTGAAGAATGCTGCATGAACATGAGAGTAGAGCTATCTTTTCCAGGTCTTATTCAAACTTTTTTAGATATCATGTGATAGTTCTTTTAATTCTGAATATTGAGGAACTGACTCACTATTTCCCAAATTAGCTATGCAATTATATATTACCATGAACAATGCACAAGTGTACTAATCTATCTACATCCTTGCTAATATTAGTTAATTTTTCTTTGGCAGTTAATACTTAATAAAAATGAGGTGATATTTCATTTTGGCTTATACTTGTACTTGTGTGACTATAAGTGAAGGTGAATGTCTTTCCATGTATCTGTTGGACACTTGCATGTTTTCTTTGGAGAAATATCTATTCAAGTCTTCTTATCATCTTAAAGGTTGGGTTATTTATTAATTCATGGTATTGAATTATAGATTTTTAAATATATTTTGGATATTGATTACAGAACTGTTAGTTTTTGTGTTATTTTAATTTTTTAGGAAAAGAAAATTGCCAAACATTTGGTTATACTACCTAAGGAAAAAAGAAAACATTCAAAAGAAATCAGGAATGAAAGAGGAGACATTGGAACTGATGTTATGGAAATAAAATGGATAATAAGAGACAACTATAAATAATTATATGCTAAAGGATTGGAAAACAAAAGAAATGGATAAATGTTGAGAACCATGCCACCTAAACATAAAAATTTCTATACCACAAAAAAGGAAAATACCTGAAAGCTAATAATTTGAATGGATATGTTGAGTCACTGGATTTAATCATTCTATGTTATGTGCATGTATCAAAACATCAGTTTGTATGCAATAAATATATGCAGGTATGGTTTGCCAAACAAAATTTTAATGAAAAAGAACACTATAGGCCAACGTTTTGCTGAAAAAGAATGCAGAAAGTCTCAACAAACTATTAGCAAGCCTATTCAACAGCATGTAAAAGCATCATTCAATGCATAGAATGAATAAATGAGATATACCACTTTAGGAGAATAAAAGAAAACATGATCATCTCAATAAACACAGAAAATTTATTTGAAAAAATTCAGCATGCTTTAGTGATAAAAACTTTCAACAATTTAGGTATATAAATAATGTTTTATGACACAAGAATGGCCATGCATGTCAGTGGAGCCATACAGTATTTGTTTTGAGTATGTATGATAGCCAATGTACCACTTTACAATCAGAAACAAAGCAATGTCTGCTTTCAACTCTTCTGTTCAACACAGGTTTGGAAGTTATAGCCAGAGCAATTAGAAAAAGAAATAAAAGGCATCCAACTGGAAAGGAAAAGGTAAAATGTATTTGTTCACATGATTTAATTTTATATAGAGAAAACCCTAAAAATAATTCATTAGAAAATCAAGACATGAATTCAATAAATTTTCAGGATATAAAATCTTTGGACATAAATTGGCTGTTCTTCTATGTACTAACAAGGAAGACTCCAAAAGGAACCTATTCCATTTATAATAGATATCATCACAAAAGAATGAAATATTTATGAATTAATACAGGGGACCAAAATTTGTATATGGAAATCTATGAAACATCAGTGAAATAGATGAAAGAAGATACAAATAAATGGAAGTAACTGTGTTTATGGATTGGAAGATAGAGTGTTAAATTTTCCATTCTCCCCAAGCAATCTACAAATTTAGTTCATTTTTTCTCAATATCCCAATGGCCATTTTATAGAGAAATAGAAAAGCAATCCTAAAATTCAAATGGAACCAAAAGTTTTCCTTTTTTAAACTTAAATAATAACCAAATAAGAATACAAGAATATAAACCATAATGCTTTATTTCAATTCTTTGGGTGTGTCAAGTTTTTCCTATGTAGGAAGTCTTTGAATCAGCTATTATTGTGCCCAAAAGAATATTGCAAAGGAGTGTACTATCCAGAGAAAATTAAACTGAGTGATATTTTATTTCTCCCTTAGCTGCAGTGGTAAAATGCAGTGCCAAGCATAGACCTGTAATCCCAGTGACTTTGGAAGCTCAGCAGGAGGGATGCAAGGTCATGGCCTTGGTCAGCAACTTAGTAAGACTCTAAGCAACTTAACAAAACCCTACCTTAAAATAAAATATAAATTTAAAAGGCTGGGAATGTAGCTCAGTGGTAAATCACCCCTGGGTTCAATCTTCAGTATCCCTGATCCTCTAAAAATGAAGTACCAAGCTGAAAAACAGCAAGAATCTCTTGGTGATCAAATAATATCGTTTGTTTTTTTCCAAAGTTTCTTTAAAATGCTATTAGAATAGCTTTTATCACATTTTAAAAAGCTTTAAAATTTATACACTGTTTTTAATTATTCTAATCAATTTTATGATCTTTATTTAATTTAACAGTGTTTTTGTTAAATTTTGAATGAAAAGATTTTAAGCATGTGGCCTTGCACATCAGATCTCTTTAGATTTTCCCTTTCTGTATTGATGAATTTTCCTTATGACCTCTTTATTTCATAGTCCTAAATGAAATCAATTGTCTATTTTATAGTAATTTAGAGAAATAAATTATCTCCTTTTGCAAAAAAGGTAATATTTCTAACTATTCTCAGACTGATTAGTCTCTGCTCATAAGTAAGCTCGAATTGCTTGTGCTAGACAAGGTCTTGTGAGTACTTTTCCCAGTTCCCTCAAGTGTTTCCTTCTTGTTTATATTCTTGTCCCTGCATTTCAGTGACTGTGGACTTCCCTTCCACTTTTACATTTGAATTAATCATGACACCATGGGATGTGAGAGCTGACATTCTGAGCATCCACTGAAAGAGGCTTTTATGCAACACTGAAGTCTATGGAGTTCATTCCCTTTGAGGTGTACTTTGAACAGTGGGAAACAGGAGAGATGGGGGGAGTCAGAGAGCATTCCTCTTCTTTGCCTCTTCCAGGGAGAAATGGCTTCTCTCTGTAGCCCTGTGGAGAATTCCCCCCTGTCAGTGAGTGCTACCATAAGTGTGCTATTCCTCCAGCAGGATCAAGCAGCACTTGCTGGCTCTACTATGCTTCACATCACATTGATGCAGACTTTTCTCTCTTCATGTCTCTCTTCCTTCATCCTTACCACCCTTTATTTGTAACTGCTGAATAAAGTGTCTGCACTCCACTCCTTGTTTTGAGCTCTACTCTCTACTAGATTTGATTTCTAATATGAAATATTGTATCATACACATATTATTATTAATGTATGACTGCTGTTATGTAAATATGTGGCTACTTTTGCACAGACACTTAATATGTTTGAAAATGTTTATTCCTTACCTTGAGGATTTGATATTAATCCAATCTCACTGAAGAATATCATTAATTTTAGCTTACTATTGTCTACTAGGCTCATTACTTGTCAGTGAGAATTGAAGTATTTAGGCCCAAAAACCCTGAGTTCAGGAGGACTTTGTGTTGAATCATTTTAACTTCCTCATGTACATCACTAGGTATGTCAGTGGTTTCAAAGATCCTATGTTGTATCTAAAAACAGAAAATCTCTTTGCATCCTTAAATCTGAGTCCAAAGCTCATTTCTTGGATTTGGGTCTTAAAGAATCAGATAGGATCCCCTTTATCAGGATGACTCTATTAGTGGTTTTTTGATCTGCTGTCAGCGTCTTGAGATTCTTTATAATTTTGTCTAAACTTTGGTTTTATAAGATAAGCCTAGGGGCTGGGGTTGTGGCACAGTGGTAGAGCTCTTGCCTGGCATGTGGGAGGAGGCCCTAGTTAGATCCTGAGCACTGAATATAAATAAAGGTCCATTAATAACTAAAAAAATAATTTAAAAAATAATAATAAGTTCAGCCTAATGGGAAAACAAGTACAGGCCTGAGCAATGCCGATACACAGATAGATTGGTGAACAATCTCCATATGTCATGTGCAGGCCACAGATACTTTAAGCTGAAGACACATGGAAGGAATTCAGGAGTAGACACTCCAAATTATATAAAAATTGTGACTTCACTTTTGGTTTTCTGCAGAACCTTCACAAGTTGTGGGAAATCTTATAAAGACTACTAAAAATCTACTGTGAAAATTTACATTTCAAATTAAATTCTAATGTAAAAGAATGAAGAATATTTTTAAAAAATTGATCCAAGAGAATCAATGTGCAGATGCATAAAATTTGTAATTTGAAATATTATATCAGATATTGTCACAGCCTATAAAATAGTTCCACTAAAAGTCATATCACCAAAAACATCCTTCTCAAAATAAAAATTAGAGAAAAAATCATTTACTATCTTGCTTGTTTTTGCCAAGAGTAACTTATGCTGCACTCAAACATATCAATTAAAGATAAATTTCTAGATGCAGAAATCTTGATAACTAAAAAGTAATTTTTCAATAATATAGGCTAGAAGAATCTTGTAAATACCACATTAACAAAGTAGCATTATTTATTTTATAATATAATAATATGACCTCAAGATACTTTTAATGTGTAAGTTTATGTTGTTATTTCTGTATCACTTTTATAAGAAGTAAATATCTGTAAAGGAACAATCTGAATGCATTAGTAGCTTTAATGCTATTCTTTCCCTATTTTTAATAAAATGCCCTACCTTTTCAATTATAATAGACCATCCAAATTACATATGCATTTCTCTCTAATGATATAGATCACTTTCATTGATGCTGGAGAAAGGCTATGCTTAGCAGAGTTTATTTGCATTATGGAAAATTTTCATACTGCTTTAGGTTATTGTGAGATTCCACAGAGTAAAACAATAAAAAAGGTGGAATTCAAGGACCACTATTTCACTTTTCATCCACAACATTGAATAGGCAAAAGTTGGAATAAGTTCAAATAAAAGTGAGTTGGAAATGAAATGAGTTATATTTCTTTTAAGAATTTAATAAAAATTTTCTAAAACACCAAGCAATACTATGTTTATGAATGTAGATGTGAGGAAATTTTTGATGCATTCTCTTTGGTTATGAATCCAAGTCATGACCTTCACCGCTCATAACAAGGTTCAGATAGAGACGTGATTTCTAGTTCTAAAATTTCTTCCATCTATTGGTTCATCTTAGGTCAGGTATGTACTAAGTATATAAAGTTTACTAAGTATATAAAGTTATGACTCCAAGCTGGTGGCAGCTGCAGATCAGTAGGAGAGGCAGGTGAAAGAACTGAGAAGGAGATACAGTGCATGTTCTGTGACTCAGGAAAGTGCAAAATCACAGGCAGAATAGCAGCACCCTCTCCACCCT
>JAJEJO010005683.1:0-14863 GCA_020662805.1 Glaucomys volans
AACTGGTGTGAGACTCTGGCCAGTCTTTGTCCCTGGAAGACAGGCCTTTGTAAGAGGAGGCTCTGTGAGGACCTCAGAAAGCTCACTGTCCCCGCCCAGGGCAGAGTCAGTGGTCTCCTTCTACAGAACAAACTGAGAGAACCCTGAGATGAAATCATGACAGAAAGGGCAACAGGTGGACCCAAAGACTGCAGTTAGCCGAGATTTCTCAATTTCATACTGTTCCACACTGGGCACCAGCACTTTGACAACTGCCATCTGACTCTTCCTATGGGTTTATGGTTCACTGGCTTCTTCTCACCTGTGACTCTCGATTTGCTTGTCTCTTCCAACTGGGGTGTGGGGAGAGGTGTTCCAGTCTCTGCTACATCCCAGGAAAGCTGTTCAGCTTTCTCATTGGTAAGGATGGGAGCAGTGAGATCTGAGGTCTAATGTGCCCACCTGAGGCAGCAGTTGAGCTCTGACTTCTAATTTCCTGTTCTCCTGATTTCTCGATAGAACTTGTGACTAAATGCTATTTCCCTTTTGCTCCTGCTTACTCTCACTTGTAGCCCTCACTTGAACACTAGATCATTTCCTATGAGGTGACTTCATCTGTCCATTTATCACCCCATCCATGGTGCTGCAGGTGCAGAACACAGAGGGACCTCAGCCTGGGTCTGGTGGGTGAAGGAACCACAAGGGGATCAGGGTTCCCCCCTTCCATGCTTGCCTGGAGTGACAACAGCACATTCTGCTCCAGCTCCCGGGTGACCAGCGGCAAGCCCGCTCCTCCAGGAGGAGGTCCTCAATGCACCATCTCTTATAGTGGAAATAAAGACTAACTGAAAAGGAAAATTATACCAGATCATATTTTACACTGAATAATTCTGAGAGTTTTCTGCTATCAGAACCCAGCTCTTGCCCTGAATTGTAGATGTTCTTCCTCTGTCCTCTGGGGTAGAGACTCAGCTACAACAGTAGGCTTTTATACTTTGATCTCAGAAATAAAAACACCTCTGTCTTTCACTTTTAAGTACATTTATGAAAGTGAATCAAACAGAATTGTGCATAAATCTTAAATGTGCTCCTCAATAAATTATCATGAGGTGAATACAGCCCAAGTCAGGAAACAGAATCTGTTCCTCACAACCCAGATGCACTCTTCCTGTGTGCTTTGAAATAAGTCACTTTCTAGACTTTTTTCTGAAATATATATTAAGAGAAATGAAACTACTGAACATTAGGGTGAGAAAGCAGATGGTGCATTGATAATGATGCATGTAGCATACATATATGTAAGTAATACTATATACTCACACATATACATATATGTGGAGAAAGACAGAGATGGAGGTAATATGTGTGCATATTAATAATTCCCCCTGTAATGAGGAAGACTTTTTTTCATTTTTCTACCACTCTAAAATCTTGCTGGATATAGAGAAATGATATTATGTTTGTGAGATATACCTTCCTTGATAAGAAAACACAACCTGTTCCATTTTCTGTAACTGAAGCAACATAAATTTTAGCACCAAAATTATTGAGTAAATTTAACACACTTTTTTTTTTCATAAAAAAAGCATTCAAAACATTCTTTAAAGAGGCATTTTGCTTAAACATATAGGTGGGGCTGTCTGAGGTCAGGGGTGGAGAGTAGGATCCACAACAGTCTGTAGAGTCTGGCCTGGTGGAGTTGAACGTGAAGGGAACTTGGAGTACCGTCTGAGGAAGCCAGAGAGAACTGCACCTGGGACAGAACTGCAAGTTTGAACATAGGATCAACAAATAGTATTTGATAAATCATTGAAAGGGGACAGATGGCGAGCAAAACTGTACTGTTTTGAGAGTCACAGATGGCTCATCTTGTTCTCTTTCACAATGGAAATACTAATAAACACTTTTTTTGTTGTTCTTAACTTTTAACACATTGTCTCTGAAACTGTGATTTTATAATTACTTCTGATATTTCCAATGTGAGTCATTCTGTTTAGTTTTTATTTAAAACTGCCTTTTTCTTGATCACTTGATCCCTCATGTCATTGGATTATCAATTTCCATATACAATCCATATCATATCTATTTTTGAATAGATATTACTGAATTTATACCCTAATTTTTGGAGAAGTCACAGCTTTTATATTGAGTTTTACTGTTTATATCTCTCCACTAGTTTAGTTTTTCTCCTTCACAGTGGATTAATTGGAGAATTGGTCAGGATGTCCTTTCTATCCTGCTCAAATACGCAATGTATTAGCTCCTCAGTGCTCTTGATCTGATGACTTAATGCAGTCTTCCTGAGCTTGAAGGCAGAGAGATGGCAGGGTCAGATTTGCCACTATCATTCTTCTGAGAGTGCACAGCAGAGAGAAAATAACATTGATGTTGTCCTTCCATTTTCTCCCATCTGATATTAAGAATGGTAAAAATCATTAGAAACACAATTTATGCTTTTTAATTTCAGATTAAAATATCATTTTCTTTCAGCGTGGCATAGTTTTTTAGAATGTCTAAACAGTTATTTATTTCATGTTTTACCTTGTAAAAAAAATGAAAAACAGGATAACACATAAGATCACATAAACAGTTAATGAAGCAAGTGTCAGAAAACTTTCATTATGCTTAATAGCACCAGAAAGACCAAAGTCATAATATCGAACTCTTAAAAGAGATGTTCTTATGGCCTTAGAACAAAAACACTTTCACAACTTGAATTTGCAGAATCATTGCTCTGTCGGGAACCTGGAAAATCTGCTCTGTACAAATCTTTCCTAAAGAGTAAGAAATCTTGACCAGTGGGCATTTGCCACACTCCAGGTAGCTCTTGAAGGTCCAATTTATTTGTTTTGTCTTTATAATCTCTTTAACAAATGAACTGGAAAGTATTTTCACGCTAAGTGAAACAAAGAATTTGAGGAATTTGCCATGTCCCCTAGACAGATTAAAATCCATTATTTTGTTTCTCATGTATAGCCAATAAAACATACGAAATTCAAGTTCATGTGATCTTATGGAACACTCGTGAACCTGAGCGCCAATGACATTTTAATCAATCCAATTATTTACCATGACTTATTTACATATATGGCCCACATGAAATTACAAAAAAAAACTCTCTCAAATACTCCAGGTCTCAATCCATGTTGGCTATTTGGAAAAGATCTGAAATGGAAGAACTCTCACCAAGAACATCCTGGCCATCTAGTCACTTCTATAATCCAGTCTACAGCTTATTTAATTGATAATAGACAATCTAGGAGTGCAATTACACACTTTCCATGACTACAGGAAACTCGTAATTATACCAAGAAATTCTCTATTATCTCCATTAGAACTCTAATTTTTGAAGGTACACAGATTCCCTACCAGTCATCTCATAATTCACGTGTCAATTTTAGCAATACCATTCCCTCTCGTGAATGTACAGGTGATGACACTGAATCACTTATACCCTTAGACACTGTAACCCTTTGCAGGCTTTTTTAAATGTCCACTTACAGCAGCTTATTCATGCAGCAAATTATAAATGCAGAGTTACACATGCTTTACCTATAGAAAATTCTTTCAAGGCATATATTCTCTAACTTTATATATTTTGATTATATATATGCAATCAAAAGAGCATAATTAAACTGTGTGGAAATTTAAATTTGAAAACAGTAAACAAGTTTGGAGTAGAAAGATTCAGTTTAAAAAGTAATGAAGTGTTTACAGTCACCTGCTCTGCTCCAAAGCACGTCGGGAAGGGCATTCATGGCTGTTTTTTTTTTTTTTTTTTCTCATAATGCTGAAAACAGGCCCCCCAAAAGAAACAAAGAAACCAAGTTTCCTACTACGGCCTATAATATTTTTATTTTATCTTTGCACAAATTAAGGCTCCTGCTCTACTTCTGATTGTGTGTGCTGCCTACTTTCCTGAAAACATAATCGCATAATATGAATGCAATCCTATCAGAAGGAAAATGCATGCTGATTCCATGGGGCTTTTTATGAGCCATCTGTTTATGTTGATCTCTAAAAGGAAAATAAATATATTTGTCAAAAGTCACATGCTTAAGAAGTTCAATATTGATTTTGTATTATCCTTGGAGTTGAGTGTAAGGGATTAACAGAGCCAGTTTTTCTCCAAATTGTCTAATATATGCTCATCTACTTTCTAGAAGGGCTCTCCCATATCAAAGAGGTGCAGTTGGAAACCAAAGCATAAATGTCACTCTATAGAGCTGATGCTTCATTACCACTAGATAGGCAATATACTTAAAGAAATGTGTGCTGTGTGTGTGTGTGTGTGTGTGTGTGTGCCTGTGCACGCACACACACACACACACACACAATCAGATTTGACCTAGAGATTTCTTTTCAAGGGTGAACCTTGTAGTGTCAGATATGATTTCAGCCAATTGACTGGCATGATATATAATTCAAGACACTGTGATATCTTTTAAAAGACCAAGAACACTGTTTAACCGCAATCTTCCACGGGTTTGTAAACTGACAGGAAGAAGAAAAAACTGCTGTTTAAGGAGACCCGTTGACTTTTATGGCTCAGAATTGATCTCAGCCACAGCAGTTGCTCCATCCTTATGTACCAAACAGGGCGAGCTCTGCAGGATGAATAGGAGAAGCAGGCGGGTTCACAGCTGCTGCCTTTGAGTAGAACACGGCCATGCCTCTAGGAGA
Source organism: Glaucomys volans (assembly GCA_020662805.1). Lineage (NCBI taxonomy): Eukaryota > Metazoa > Chordata > Mammalia > Rodentia > Sciuridae > Glaucomys > Glaucomys volans. The sequence goes on from JAJEJO010005683.1 coordinate 4,663, forward strand.
TCTTAAGCGAGCAGTGCGCATTTCTTGTGAAAGAAAATAGAGAATTCACCTAGTTCTCACGTACAAAATGCACTTCATTGATAGAAAGGTCACTTTTTCATATATTCTTTAATTGAGAGAATTCACAATTATCAATTAGTATTATAACAGGAAAGAAAAGCAAGTAATTTAATCATCCCAATATATCTAGGGTGTTTTCTTCTCTCTAAATGTAAATTCCATGTTAAAGCAAACACTAAGCTAGAAGTCCATATTTCCAATGTCTCATACTTATAGTCAGGAGGGAATGAACAGGTCAGTGACCACTATCATCCATCTTTTCATTGTGTTTCAATTAATAAAAATGATAAAGGACAACATGTCCATGTCAGGATATGCACTAAAAATCTTTGGGAAAAACCATTAGCTAAGATTGGATTCCTTGCAACAAGATGGACAGCAGTCTGTTATGGGTATTTTCTGCCATACGGCTTCCATTTCCTAAGTAGGAGCCCTGGGCCAGTGCTGAGGGAGGTACTCCACATTATTTTGTCTTGGGAAGATCTTTTACTTTTACACACACTGAAACATTTCCTCCATAGAATGGTGGCTACTGTGGGTTTGGGGAGGGGGAAGTTGGGGAGACTTTGTTGGAAGGGTGCAAAATTCCATCAGCAGGAATAAGTTCAAGAGATGCATGGAAACTATGGTTAATAACAATCCACTGTATTCTTTAAAAATGCTAAGAGTAGATTCTAAGTGTTCTCATCATAAAGATGATAATTTCATGATATAATGCATGGATTGATTAGATACAATCAGCAATTCCACAATGTGCATGTAAGACATTACAACACATCATGTCCTATGTGACATGCACGATTGCATTAGTGAATTTAAATAGAATTTACTTCAAATCCAGAATGTGAACAAGGCATGAATCTGAGGTTCAGTCCACATTTGGCAATTTTCAAAGCCTATTCTTTTTCTAGAACTTTACATTTTTTTCAAATTTTATTTATTATGCCTAATATAAACCATAGATCCAGCACAGATTAAAAGTGTCTTTATTTTTATTCGAGTATTTGCTTTAAGTCCTTTGACTAAAACTCAAAATTCAAAAAGTTTGTCAGAAAGCTGCTTTAAAAGCAAAGTAATTTCTGGGCAAACTTTGAATGTTCCATTTAAATAATTCTTCAAGGGTTATTTCCACCTCCTTCTCAACTTTCCTACACTCATATATGTGTAAAATATACCTGTAAATTTAATAAATTAGACAGAGAATACATATTTATAAATTAAAAAATACCTGACATTAGTAAAGTTTAAATGATGTGCAGAAAGGAATTATTTATAGTACATAGAAAAAAATATAAAATTCTTCAATCCAAATTCTGAATTATTTTGAACAAATGCACAGAAACTTATGGGTGGGGTTCAATTTGTAATTTGATGAACATAAATGTTCTTTTGTATTTATTAATGTTTTCCACATTTTAACATTTGTAAGTTTCTTTCTTGCAAAAAAATGAAACTTGTAGAAAATCAACCCCTTCTGAGAGAATAAAATCTTTATTTATTGGAGATGCCTGTTTGATACACACTGGAGAGATCAAGCTGGTTGTCAGTGTGGAAATTCAAAATTCCTAAGTGGGGAATAAATCTCCAAGACTTCAGAAGATACAGTAGTTAAGAGTTGACACTGGACTAGCTCACCAATGGTGTGAGTATTGATAGAAAATTGGTCCAAGAATTGAACTCAGAAGGATTCCAACATTCAGTTGTTGGAAAGAAGATGAAGAACCAGAAAGAAGAGAAAGAGCATAGAGTAGCACAGATTTAAATGCAAGAAATTGCTGTGTCCTTAAAGGAGATTGGAACAACCGTACTTAGGATCATAGAGTAATGAAATGTGTCAAATTTCTGTTGAATGGTTAACTACATGATATCAATAACATGGTGCCGAGAAAACTGTAATGTAGGAATCAAATTCTTCAAATAGTTTAAAATGCTCTCAACTGTTTAAACGTTTCTGGTTACAGACGTTTTTTTCTCATAGTCACTGATCCACCATATTTACTGCTTCCTTCAAATATTAATTTTGGATTTGAAGACACAAAAGTACTTGAAAGACATGCATCGGATTATCTTTGGGTAATATTTCAACAAGCTTTGGGCAGAAAATATTCTTTAATGTGCGGCTGGGGGTCCAGTCACTGGCTCAGTATATAGGGTGCGGGGCACATATCTCCTTTGGTTGATTTTAGGGTCTCTCAATGACTTTGCCAGATTTACAGAATCTCTACATTAAACTGCATCACTGTTTAAGTTAGAAACAAGTTATTAGGATCCTGACAATGTTCCCTAATGGATGTGGGACACATTACTTTTATTACCCTCAGGATATCACTGTATCAGAAAAGCTAAGCCATGCTCCTATTTGGACTGTTGGAAATTGCACATGAAGGCACTATGCTGGCCTCCCTCTATGTTATGAAAACTCAATTGCAACATTATGCCTATGCTGTTTTCCAAATTATCTTTCTTTCTCTGAAATGCCGTTTTATTTTTCCCAACATAAGTAAATACATAATGATATAAAATTTAAAAATATTCATCTAGTACAGGTCTTTTATTTGTCTAAATAAAGATCTGCACATCGTTCAATAAAATCCGAGTTTCTGAGGAAAGGATTCCAGCTACTTCTAACATTGCCTTAGCTTGGTGTCGCCTGCTGGCCTCCCACAACTCGCCTGTTGGCCTCTGTGTTGAGCACTGTCTCCTACATATGCCCAACCATGTCTGCCCCCGCCACTGAATGTTAGTTGGAGTGTCCTCAAGCTTGCATATATACACACACTCTAAAGTTAGGAAAGTCCTGAAGGACTCCAGCTATGATGATTTTGTATTGTTACTTAACTAATTAAAAACATAAGTCTTGATTCAAAAGTGATAGGCTTATCAAGCCTGTATGGTTATGGAATACAGAATAATTTACAAATTAAATTTCAAATCATAAATACAAAATCCACTTTAGTAGTGCTAATCTATTATGCTTTTGGTTAGTTAAAAACAATGTAAACACATGTGATTGCTCTAAACAAATAGAATGGTAGAAAAGAAGGATATCAAGATTCTCACACCAACCATCGATCTGCTGTCATTTGATATTTGTATTCTTTTTTGTCTGACTATATTAATTTGCAGTAACTATTTTAGAGACCAATGTTTAATGTTTAAAAAGTTCATTCCTTTCTAAATCATGGATTAGGATTTCATTTTTTAATTTTTTAAAATTTGTTCTAATTTGTTGTAGAATTCATTTATACATTTTGATCAATCATACATAATGCAATCAATAATGTAAAGAGGGAGCCTACAGATTGGGAGAAAATCTTTACCACATGCACCTCTGATAAAGCATTAATCTCTAGGATATATAAAGACCTCGAACTTAATAACAAAAAAATAAATAAATAACCCAATCAATAAATGGGCAGAGAAACTGAACAGACACTTCACAGAAAATGATAGACAATCCATCAATAAATATATGAAAAAATGTTCCACATTTCTAGCAATTAGAGAAATGCAAATGTAAACTACTCTAAGACTTCATCTCCAATCAGAATGGCAATTATCAAGAATACAAGCAACAATAAATGCTGGTGGGGAAGAAGGTGCACTCATACAAGGCTAGTATTTCATTTTTATAGGGTCACCATCCTGTGTTCCTCTTTTCACCTGAGGATGGCTGTTCAGGTTGCTTCCTGCCCCACCCGTTGTGAACTGAGCCCTGTGACATTCTTCCTCACAGCTGTGCATCCACGTACCTCTTTCCTGTGAGTGATGGACATCACTACTGAAGGCTGAGTTCATATGTCAGAGTATGTTTTGCTTTCAAGGACCTTATGAATTGTTTTAAGAAGCAATCTTTTTCTACTTTTTAAATAAAATCCAGTGCAACAATTTGTTCTTTTTGAAAAACAAAAAAAACAAAAACAACAAAAAACATTGCTCTTTGGCAATGTCTGAAAGGTCTGAATGTCAGGTGATAATTCTGTTCTCTCACTACCATTGGGGCTGAGTCTGCAGGGAAACCTCCATACCTGCCATGCAGTCACTTTGCCTGTTTGGTGGCAAATCACCATCAGCCTATCTCCCAGCTCTTTTCCTTCCCACTAACATAGGATTCTGTTGGTACTGCCCATGGCCACTGTGACTCTAAGGTAAGAACAAGGTCCCTGCACTGCCCTCAGATCCCACATTGTGCTCTATTCCAGGGAAATCTTCCAGCACTTCTGTGCTCCCTCCCCACACTGAGGCCCTGTGAGGAAATGCCCAGACATCTCTGTCCTGCTATGTTTTCCTGATCTGCTTACCAGCTCTGCCAGAGGAGCAGCTGGGAGAGCAGAGAGGCAGCTGCTCTGAGTGGTGAGACACTTGGCTGATTTTCACTGTTTTTCTCCAGGCAGTGTTGTGGTTTAGATCATGAATGTCCGCCATAGGCCCTGGGTTTAAGGTTGGTTGCCAGGTGACAGGGCTGTGGGGAGGGGGTGGACCTGGAGGAGGTGGGCCTAGTGCAAGGAAGTTGGTCATTGGGCACCTGCACTCGCAGGGTGTGCTGGGCCCCTGGCCCTGTCCTCTCTTTCTCTAATTCCAGCACCACAGGTGAGCGATTTTGTTCCACCAGGGGCTCACACCACGAGGAGTTGCCTCACCTCAGCCCCAAACAGCACAGCCAACCCAGGATGGGCTGAAAATTCTGAAACTGTGAGCAAAATAAACCTTTTACATTGATTATCTCAGGTATTTTGTCAGTGACAGAAAGCTGACTATCACAGAGTTCAAGCCTATTTGTTTATATTTCTATCCCAAATACACTGACAGTGAGCTCTTCAGTGATCATCACCTGAGCACAGAGAGCTCTCCTTAGCCAGGCCTGTTCATCTAAAATAGGAGAATGAACAATGTCTTCTTTTCTTTCTCTTTTGTTTTGTTTTGTTTTCAAGGCACACGCATCATTGTATAGTAATTGTGCTCTAAGGAATAATTATGTTATTTAGTGGGTTTTTTCTGTGCTTTATGTTTTCATAATCAGGTGCACACAAAGAACAATACTGTGTAGAAGGTGTAGAAAGTGGAAGAGATTTAATACACTCACAGGTCCTAGAGAAGGAGCCATGGACCAAGGGGCTGTGCAGAGGCATGTGAGGGGGCTTCCAGGGGGCACATGAAGGGGCTTCCAGGGGGCAGGCTGAGCAGGGGAGCAGCGGGGGTGGGAGACAGAGGGAGTGAGAAAGTGACAGAGAGGGAAGGAGGGAGAGAGGGAAAGAGGGAGAGAGGAAAAGAGGGAGAGAGACAGAAGGACCAAGGGGCTGTGCAGGGGCGGGAGAGAGGGAGACAGAGGGAGAGAGAGAGAAAGAGAAAGGCAGAGAGCGAGAGGGGGAAGAGACAGAAAGAAAGGGGGAGAGAGACAGATGGAAGGGAAGGAATGGAAAGATGAAGAAAAAGAGAGATAGAAACAGAGAGAGAGAGAAAGATTGGACATCTGGGTAGAGCACGCAAACTTAAGATTTTATTGGAGTACTTGAATGTCACAAGATCAGAGGGGAGGACAGCTTATGGCAGGGACCAGTATTATGACACTGGCCCACCTGTTCACCTGAGTGAAGTGCTCGTAGCCCATTTATGTTGAATTGTTAGAAAGACATGAAATTTTAAAAATTTATATTACAGTAATGAAAGTATCTGTATTCAAACGAAGGCGAGATTTCTTCCTTACTTTGCAAAATTAAGTAGGTAGCCACTTCGCTGAACAGGATCTCCATCCCTTTTTATTTTTTATTTTTATTTTACTTCATTGTACACAAATGGAGTACAACTAGCATTTTTGTGGTTGTACACAAAGTAGAATCATACAATTTGCCTATTCATACATATATATAGGGTAAAGATGTTTGTCTCATTCTATTATCTTTCCTTCCCTCCCTCCCACCCATCATTTTCCTCTATATAATCCATCCCTTCTCCATTCTGCCCATACCTCTCCCCACCCCTGCTATGTGTCATCAACCACTTATAAGAGAAATCATTTGGCCTTTGTTTTTTGGGGATTGGCTTATTTCACTTAACATGATCTTCTCCAATTGCATTCGTTTACCTGCAAATGTCATAATTTTATTATTCTTTGTGGCTGAATAATATTCCATTGTGTATATATACCACAGTTTCTTTATCCATTCATCTAATGAAGAGCATCGAGGTTGGTTCCACAATCTAGCTACAGTGAATTGGGCTGCTATACACATTGATTTGGCTGCATCACTGTAGTTTGCAGATTTTAAGTCCTTTGGGTATAGGTCAAGGAGTGGGATAGTTGGGTCAAATGGTGGATCCATTCCAAGTTTTCTGAGGAATCTCCACACTGCTTTCCAGAGTGGCTGCACTAATTTACAACCTCACCAGCAATGTATGAGTGTACCTTTTCCCCCACATCCTTGCCAACACCTATTGTTACTTGTATTCATGATAATAGACATTCTAATTGGGGTGAGATGATATTTTAAGGTAGTTTTGATTTGTATTTCTCTTATTACTAGAGATGTTGAACATTTTTTCGTATATCTGTTGATTGCTTGTAGATCCTCTTCTGTGAAGTGTCTGCTCATTTCCTTAGCCCATTTATTGATTGGGTTATTTGTATTCCTGGTGTAGAGTTTTCTGAGTTCTGGAGATTAGTGCTCTATCTGATGTGTGTGTGGTAATGATTTTCTCCCATTCTGTTGGCTCTCTCTTCACATTGCTGATTGTTTCCTTTGCTGAGGAAAAGCTTTTTAGATTGAATCTATCCCCATTATTGATTCCTGACAAAAACAGCATGGTATTGGCACCAAAATAGGCAGGCAGACCAATGGCACAGAATAGAGGACACAGAGACAAACCCACATAAATACAGTATTCTCATAGTAGACAAAGGTGCCAAAAACATACAATGGAGAAAAGATAGCCTCCTCAACAAATGGTGCTGGGAAAACTGAAATCCGTATGCAGCAAACTGAAACTAAACCCCTATCTCTCACCCTATCTCTCACCCTACACAAAACTCAACTCAAAATGGATCAAGGGCCTAGGAATTAGATTAGAGACCCTGCACATAATAGAAGAACAAGTAGGTCCAAATCTTCATCATAGGGCCTAGGATCAGACTTCCCTAACTTGACTCCCAAAGCACAGGTTTTCTATCTTTCTTGTAACAGTCACCGTGGGAATTACATGACATGACCTGCGTACAGTTCTGAATATAATGTCCAGACAAAAGCAGAGACCAACAGAGACTAGTCAGCACTGTGATCCAAGGTGTTCTTCAGATGCTCATCTCTGACAGTTCTCCTATAATAATCCATTTAGGGGACTCTGGACTTATTAGGGTCATTTTCTTCTACAACATATACTTGTTTTCAAATTTACTTTTAACCAACATGTTAAAACATTAAAATTGCACAAATATTACTGGTGTGATGTCATTGGTATAATGTTCTAAAACATGCATACCTAGGACAATATTTAAATCTGGGTAAATGATTTTATCTCCTCAAACGTTTATTATTTCCTTGTGGTGAAGACTTTCAAATTCCTTTCACTGAGCTTTTTGAAATGTGCAGTACATTATTGTTATGCAATCTTAGTAAATAAGAGAGTAATGCCTGGACTCTTACATGCATGCTGGAGAGATTCTGTCAGCGGTTTCCCCAGCACATTGATATAATGCGACACCAAGCAGAGGGAGCAGCAGCTGATTGCAGGGGCCCTGGGAGATGCTGCCCCACATGGGGCCTCTGGGCTCACTTCATCCAACCCCCAGCCTGAGAAGGGGGTCACAGAATTCCCTCTGACCTTTGTGTCTTGTTGGGATTTCCATATGAACCTCAAGTATTCCTTCAGCTCCCCTCCATCAGGCTACTTTCAAAATACCACATGGACAAAGAGAAAGCTTAGCTGGACACATTTTTGTAACTTTAACATTCCCGTGAAAGTAGAACCCAGGTCAACACACAGTTAATATGTGTACAAGGGAAGTTCCCTTCAGTGGCTGCCCTTAATCACAATCCATGCTTCTAACAATGTGTATTGGTTCTATTGTTTATGAATTTTTACAAAAATATAATTACCCCGCATGCTGCCTTTTGAGTCTGGCTTCTTTTCTACATCATTATGATTCTGAGGCTCATCCATACCATCTCATGAATCAGCAGTCTGTTCCTATACCAAGTACCTGCATGTATTTTCCATTCCATTGTTATTGGCATGCTTCACACATCATTAATGAACACCTTTAAGTATTTTCCTGGGTAAATATTTCCTCAAGAGTCATATTCCTTTCTGGGCATGGTGATGCAAGCCTGTAACCCCAGCAGCTCAGGAGGCTGAGCCAAGAGGATGGTGAGTTCAAAGCCAACCTCAGCAAAAACAAGGCATTAAGCAACTCAGTGAGATCCTATCTTTAAATAAAATACAAAAGTGGGCTGGGGATGTGACTTGTTTTTTGAGTGCCCCTGAGTTCAATTCCCAGTACTCTCCCCCACAAAAATGTCTGTTCCTGGTGGTGGTATATAGATTCATTCAACTTAGAAGATACTGAGAAATAATTTTCCTAAATTGTTGCACTTTACCAGAAGTATAAGTAATATTTAAGTTTTATAGATTCCAATTTTATATTTTATATCTTTTATTTTAGATAAAATCCTGTTATTTTAATATATAAATTTTCTGATGAAAAAACAAGTTGAGCAACTTTGCATTTATTTAGTGAAAATTTGTACATCCTCTTTTATGAATTGCCTTTTAAAGTTTTGTCTATTTTTTTCTGAGTTATCTAGGACTTTTGTAAGCTATAAATATAAACATTTGGCATATATAAAAGTATTAGAATTCCTTTGTCTGCTCTCTGACCAGCCAGTTCACTCTTTCAGTAATGTGTTTTGGAGTAATTTTGCAGTGGACGGGTTGGAAAGGTGCCTTCACCTCGACTTGTCTGTTTTTTCTATAAACTAAGTTATTTTTCAGACATGAAAGTATCTGCATAATGGGGGATTTCAGTGGTATGTGGACCACAGCACACATGAGATTTTAGGAGGAGTCCCTGGTCATGCATCAGCGAGTTGTTTCATAGATCACATCCATGGTAGAATGTTGGGTACAATTCTTTTTTCTATTATAGCAATAATTTCTCCCTATATTTATTATACCATGTGTATTAATAAACTGGACACAAATATAGTTCACATTGTGTCAGTGAACATTTTACATTTGATGCGCTGACTTTCTAGGTATTTAAAGCTGCACATCCTGAACCAGTGGTTTATTTTCCATCCATGTATTTGCACAGCGTTCCTGTAGCATCATCTGTGCACTGACTCAGAGCATATTCTTGCATGCCTAGGAGTCACTTGGGTCCATGCCCACCTCTCCCAGAAATGCACATTTTTTCCAACATAGGTTTTAATTATCTGGCCAATAGTATGACTTTAAACCTATTAATATCAAATGTCAAATAATTAGCTAAAATTTTAAAGTTATTTTTAAAAAATATTAATTATAATATTATACCTTAAAATTAGATATTAGACCACTCAATGAGCTTTTTTAGGTTATGAATGATTTCTTTCTCCAATGGTGGTGCATCTACTTTGTATTTAGTGAATCTGCAGCTGACCCCATGCTGTGCTCACACATACCACACACACAGCAACCTGTGAAGTACTTTGGCATGTATAGGACCACACTCAAGACTTGTGCATGGAGTGTAGAAGACAGTAATTAGGACATTTTATCACTTTTGAATACATGGGACATGCATAAACGGACACAAACGTGCCTGCGCCTATGATGTTTTCATATCAAAAAGCAACTCCCCGCCCTTCTTTGCCAGTCCAGAGCGTTGCTCTGCTGCAGTGCTGCACGTATGATTCTGCTGCCAATGCTGAACAGTCAGCTCGCACTAGGAAGCACATTATCCATGTGGAACATGCGGTGTTATGTTTTTCTAAGAGAATGGAGGGGTCTATGACTTTGTGTGTGTATATTTTAACAACATAGTAAATATTTATTATAAAGTCTAAATGTTACAAACAATGACTCCTAGGTAATAGGAAAGCAAAGACTCATCAGAATGAGAAGAAAGCCTCTCCAGCAGAGATGCTGTGTTCTACACCCCTGGGGA
>JAJEJO010005684.1:1362-89709 GCA_020662805.1 Glaucomys volans
CTCTTCCCGGGAGCAGGAGCAGGCCACGCCCACTCTCTTCCCGGGAGCAGGAGCAGGCCACGCCCACTCTCTTCCCGGGAGCAGGAGCAGGCCACGCCCACTCTCTTCCCGGGAGCAGGAGCAGGCCACGCCCACTCTCTTCCCGGGAGCAGGAGCAGGCCACGCCCACTCTCTTCCCGGGAGCAGGAGCAGGCCACGCCCACTCTCTTCCCGGGAGCAGGAGCAGGCCACGCCCACTCTTCCCGGGAGCAGGAGCAGGCCACGCCCACTCTCTTCCCGGGAGCAGGAGCAGGCCACGCCCACTCTCTTCCCGGGAGCAGGAGCAGGCCACGCCCACTCTCTTCCCGGGAGCAGGAGCAGGCCACGCCCAGTCTCTTCCCACCTGCTGCTCACACTTGTGCGCACTCGTGCACACCCACGTGTCCCGCACACTCTCTGGTGTATATGGTTTTCACAGTTAAATGAGCAATAAGAAGAATGGCGAGCCTTCCTTCCTCCGAGACCGGACCTCGCCCTGCGCACCCTTGCAGCCCTGGACCCAGGTGGGATGGGGCGCGGGGGCCCACGCAGCTCTGGAAGCTCGTGGCCTCCCCTCTGCGATGGGACCTGTGGTCAGGGCCAGAGGGCAGGATGCTGAGAGGTAGGCCTCCAGGACTGCTCCTACCTCCTCCGCTTCCTGCCCCTGCCTCCCTCCTGCCCTACCTGCCACAGTCGCTTGCCTGGGGGGAGAAGCAGGTGGTGGGGTGGGGCCAGTGCAGCTTGAGGTCTGGGCAGGGAGCTGGCCCAGGCTGGGACAGCCTGTGGGGACCAGTCTGCACAGGGAGGCTGGGTGAGTGGACGGGGGCACCTGAGGGCCAGGTGGGGGCCTGAGGGTGCTGCTGCCCATGGTGACGCTGTCTGAAGGAGGGGGCTATCCCTGGGGGCCCAGGTCCAGCAGGGCCCAGCAGGCACTGGGCATGGGAGGCAAGAGGGGCCACCGAGGACCCCAGGAGGCAGGAGAGCTGTGTGGCTCACTCCTGAGACTGTCTTTGACGCCTTGTCCTTAGGCTTGTCCAGACCTGCAGCTTCCAGCCTCCCTCTTGCACCTCTGCTGTCTTCTCTGTCTAGAATGTGCTGGAATGTTCTTTCCTCACTCTTCACATTTTGGTACTGGGGATTGAATCCAGGGTCTCTCACCAATGAATCACATCCCCAGTCCTTTTTTATATTTTGAGATGGGGTCTCACTAAGTTGCTGAGGCTGGCTTTGAACTTGCCATCCTCCTGCCTCAGCCTCCCAAGCCGCTAGGATTATAGGCCTGCACCACCGCGCCTGGCTCTCATGGACTCATTCTAGGCCTTCAGGACTCAGCCTTCCTAGAGGCTGGGCAAGGGCCCAGGCTCCATATTTACCCAACTGTTCTAGAATTTTCTCTCCTGTGTCTGCATCCCTGCCCAGTAAAATCAAGGAACCTCCTTGTGAATGGGAAGAAAAGCTGCAGTCTAGTCGGGCACAGTGAGGAGGTCAGTGGCTGTTCTCCTACCAAGCCCAGCCTCCCCAGGCAGCCCAGCACAGCACAGGGCCACATCCGCAGGGAGCATCCTCTGCACCTTGCTCCTCCCCGTTGTCGGGGGAGAGGCCTTGGGAGCCTCGGGGCTGGCCAGGCTGCTCAAAGCTGTGCACGCTGGGTGCTGTCGCCAGCCAGGCCTCGGGGAGCCTCTGTCCAGTCCTGAGCCTCTGCCTCCCACGTCTGGTCAGGACTTCACTTTGGCACAGTTAAAAATTAGCCAGAAAGAAAACATGCTTCAGTTTGCCTTCCTGCTGCCCTGGAGATTAGCGCCTCCAATCTCATCTTAAGTTAAACAATGCTTTCAAGCTTTTGTTTTGCCAGGTGTCCGAGTTTCTCTTCTACTTGCTCTTCCACCTTCCCTTTCTGTGGCCGCGACTCCACTGTGCTGCCACTCACAGGGAACTGCCTTAACACCCAGGCCCATAGCTAAGTGGAAGGGCTGGCAGGGGCTTCAGGGTCATCAGAACATTCCGGAGAGAAAGCCTGGACCGGTGGGAGTCCAGGCCTGGCGGGGGGGACTGCTGCAGGCCCAAGCAGCCACAGGGGTGCAAGGTGACCGACAGCTTTCCCAGACCTGGTGGGTCCTGCCCAGCTGGCGCCCGACCCCGGAGGCGAGGTCAGTGTCCTGGGCGGCCCCCTGATGTGCAGGGTCCCCAGCATACCCTTGGGGCCTCAGGCTCCTGCCTACAGAAGGGCTTTCTCTGATGAACCCTGATGGTCCGGGCCAGGGTCACCCCCCACTGAGGGTGGAGGACCGAGGGGCGAGAGCCCTCGGTGCCGGTGAACCTGGGGCTGTGCAGACGTAGGAAGCCGTGGCGGCAGCAGCCTTCTCTTCTGTTTTGGTTTAACTCTTTGAGACAGGGTCTCACCATTGCCCAACTGGCCATGAACTTGAATCCTCCTGCCTCAGCCTCCTGCACACTGGGATTACCAGTGTGCGCCACCCAACTGGCTGAGGGGCCCGTCTGAGAGGCCATCTTGTGGCTTGGTGGGAGTCAGGGCAGAGGGAGGCCCCGAGGGCTGAGGTCCACGCTGGGACCCCTGTCCTCTCGTGGTCCTGGGATGTTGACAGACATGAAAGCAAAGACAGGGGCCGAAGCACACTCTGGAACCCGCTGGGCCTGCAGCCCCCTGTGGCTGAGACGCACGGCCCATCTGAGGCTCAGCTCACAGACCTAGGAAAGCAGCCCTCGCTCCTGGGGAGCAAGGCGTGGCGAAAGTGCAAGCCCCGGGCGGCCCACACTCAGGCAGCGGGAGCCACTTCTCAGGGCAGGGACCCACCAGGGCAACCCTTGGCAGGAGAGGGAGGCCCTAATCAGCCCCCTCGGGTGTCTTGTCTGGACGGTCCACCAGAGGGCAGCAGCCTCGGCATCCAGGAGGACTGGGAGGCCAGGGATGCAGGATGCAGCTGTCAGGGCTGGTCTGGCACCAGTCCTTCTGGGCTCCTGCCTCCTGAGTCAGAGCAGGAGTGCTCGAGAGAGAGAGCAGCCCCTGACCTGGCTCCTGAGCGTCCACCAGCCTCAGGTTGAGCTCCGGGCTCTCTGCCCTTTTCACAGACAGGACACTGAGGCCTGACGAGTCCTGAGAGTTTTCACAAGAGTCTTCTTCAAACTGGAGTGCCCAGCAAGGTGCGGCGGGCACGTCTATAACCAGCAGCCTAGGAGGCTGAGGCAGGGGGATGGCAGGGCCCAGGCCAGCCTCAGCAACTTAGCCAGTCCTAAGCAACTCAGCGAGACTTTGTCTCTAAATAAAAAATAGGGCTGGGGGTGTAGCTCGGTTGGCAGACTGCCTGCCTCACAAGCACAAGGCCCTGGGTTCAACCCCCAGCACCACAAGAAAAAAAAGGAAGAAGAAAATAAAAAAAAAAGGGCTGGGGGGAGGCTCAGTGATTAAGCACCCCTGAGTTCAATCCCCAGTTCCAAAAAAATAAATAAACTAGAGGGCCCAGGGTTTGCAATCCCTGCAGCACGAGGCCCTCCACTGCCCTGCCCTGCCCAGCCAAGTTCTGCCTGTCCTCCTGGGCACGGAGTGGGCAGGCCGCATCCGCCTTGGAGCCTGTGATCTGCATCTAGAGAGGAATCTGCCGATGAGGGAGCAGATGAGCCTGGAGACAATGGCCCTGTCCTGGGGAGCGGTACAGGGATGACCCTTGGCCCAGTTGACCTCTGAGTCACCTGGGCCCACTGGGCCTGAGGCACGTGCTGTGTCCTCCACAGACACCTTGGCGCTGGGTGGAGAGGCTGGACAAGTCAAGTCCATGCACTGGGAACACCCAGCATCCACCTCAGCAGCTCGGTCCCATAGCTGAGTGTGGGACCACCGGAGCCAAGAGACAGGCCAGCCCTGGGGACAAGCCACCCAGCTCCCTTCCCACCAAACACCTGCCCTCGAAGCCAGCAGCACCCATCCAGGGCAGCTGTGGGCTCACTGAGCACCGGCCAGGACCCTCGGCAGTGTCCCACACCACCCCTTCATCCTCGCCTGGTGCAGACCCCTGAGACACACAGATCAGACCCAGGAGTCGTGGGCTGGTGCCCCGGGGGTGGGAGCGCAGGCCACAGGCAAACAGTGAGCCCTCTGCACCCTCGGGCCTGGGCGTGGGCGGGAGTGCTGGGCTGCCAGCAGGGGAGTGGACAGCTGGGGGACACATGTGGGTCGGGCTCTCCAGAGACCACGGGCTGGCTCGTAGGGAGGCTGGCCATAAGGGACCTGTGCACGTGGCCGCAGAGGCCTAGCTGGAGGCCAGGAGGCCAGGTGGTGCGGCTCCAGCTGAGCCCTGGCTGGAGATCAGGCCCCAGGGCAGTGGGCGGGCAGGGGAGCTGATCCTCTCCGGCCACCGTCCTGGCCCAGATCGGGCAGAATTGGACAGAGCAGATCTGCTTCACTCAGTGGAGAGATGACCCCAGACCCGCTCAGAGCCCTGTGTGACCAGCTTCCTGGCATGCTGGGCCCCGTAACGCTGGCACATAAAATCAACTGTCATAAGGAGTGACAGGGAATGAGTCAGGGGTCTCTGAACCTTTGTGGAGCTTCCGGAAGTAGTGGAGGCTACAGTGGCGGCCAGGCTTTGGGCGAGGGAGGGTTCTCGTTTGTGCAGACTGAGTTTAAAATGCTGCCAGGCTCCACGTGGAGGTGCCCTGGAGGTGGCTGGATCTGGGAGGGACTTTGGGGAAGGACCTTGGCGGGATTCAGGTGAATGGGGGAGTCACGAAGGCAGAGATGAGGCTCTGAGCCCTGAGACAGGCATGCTCACCTGGACAGTCAGTGTGGGTGAGCAGGAGAAGCTGGGTCCAGGTCAGGGGCTGAGAAGACTGAGACCCCAGCTGCCAAGTCCTGAGACCGTCTGGGGCCTGAACATGACCTGGATGCAGGAGAGCTTCAGGGGAGAGGCAGAGCAGAGCTTGCAGGGAAAAGACCAGAGACAGCCAGGGTAAGGCAGTGCTGTGCTGCTGAGGAAGCTGGGAGGGCTCATGGCAAGCCTGGTGCAGATGAGCCCAGTGCTGGGGGCCCCTCTTGGGTGGCAGACAGTCCTCAGGCTGTTGGCACTCAGGGCAGTGAAAACCCAACTTGGCGCTGATTCTGAGGGCGCAGTCCCACTGGATGCCCCTGAAATGGCACCGATGCAGCTGGCCTGGGAGTCCTTGACCCCTAGGCTCAGGAATCCTGGGTTGCATTCCCAGGAGGCTTACAGAGGTCAAGGGACACCTGCGACTATGGTTCAGAGTCCTGTCAGTCAGGGTAGGAAGTCTGTGCAGGCCAGGGCCAGCAGGGAAGCACTGGCTTTGCCAGGGGGCAGGCAGGGAGGAGGAGCCAGAGGCGACAACCACAGGAAGCCTGGCTGGAGCTGTGGGTCCCCAGAGAGGGGGGTCCAAGGCCCACCTAGGAGGCTCTGGCTGTCCATGAGCAGCAGGAGTCACCTGTCTGCCAATGCATGAGCCCGCGGACACTTGGGTGGGTCCCGCTCTGTCCACCGTGTTCCTTTGTCCCAGCAGACTTCACTTACAAAATACACCAAGGGTGAGCCAGGTCTCGCGATGGCGGCGGCAGAGCGCTCGGCTGAGCTCGGCATTCTGCGTGTGGCCACACAGGTGGCAGCAAGTCTCCTGGGGCCACACATTAGGAGGGACTGGGGGTCCCCAAACTGCGTGCAGCAGACACTCTCGGGGTGCAGGAGGGGTGAGGCCTTGCCCTGCACCTCCTTCCTCCCTCCTGACCTGCTGGGAGGCCATCCCCAAGTGTGGGCGGGGGTCCTGGGGGATTTTACCTGATATTCCAGGATGGATTTGGGAACCCCAGAGCCACCACCAAGCATGGGGCCAGGGGGCTCTCGGGGCGCCCCACGCCTTCTTCCCCTCTGCCAGGCAGAGGCTCTGGGCCACGGGAGAGGGTCTGCCAGGGTTCTTACCCTCAGGGCCGCTGCGCAGCATGGCTGGAGTGGGTCAGCTCCCTCCCGAGCAAGAGCAGGGCTCCTGGAACTCTGGGGTGAGGAGGGTCCCTGCCTGGCGCCTTCTGAGACCTGGAGTCCTTACGGCGTCTGGCTCAGGGAGAGGGCTGCTCAGCTGCAGCAGGGAGCCACCCACATGGAGTCACGCAGCCCGGTTGGGGGTGGGCCTGTGTGTCCCCACGGTGCCCCACCCCAGGCTGCTTGGGGACGGACCCAGCAGGAGCCATGGCCCGGACTGGCCTCCCACCCGCTGGAGCCCACCACAGCACCATCCCCCAGCAACCTCAGAATGTCAGAGTCACTGGAGGGAAGCCCAACCTCCAGCTCAGCCTGAACCGCAGACCCTCCCTCGATTTCGAAAGTTCTACGGTTCTGCCAGAGGACATTCCAATCCAAGATTGCTGCTGAACCTCCTGTGGCTGGGAATGGGGGAGACCAACCCTCCCCCCTTCCAACAAAGGGACCAGGCTCCCAGCCCTGGGTCCAGATCAGAGCTGGCCCGTCTCCAGGTAGGCACGAGGGTGTGTCCCAACTCCTGGGCACAGGCCCCTCAGGTCCAGGGATCGAGGAGGCAGATGGGTCAGAATCCCTGGGCCACCTGAGGGTGCTCTGGGTTCAGCAGAGGGACACAGGCGGGGCCCTAGGCCTGACCCCTCAAGCCCACCTGCACACTCAGTGCCCCCTACCCTGATACCATGGACCTCCTGAGTCAGGGACTCCAGGGTATGGCCTGGGCCCTGGAAGGAGTGTCACTACGAAGTCTCCTCCTGCCTGGGACAGAGCAATCCCCAGAAACTCTGGCACAGCCTCCCTGTGGCTCTCGCGTCTCGAGACGAGACACAGCTGACATGTGTGAGGTATTAGCCCTCCCGCCCTCCTGCGCACTGCGAAGGCGCCGAGTTTCTCCTCTGAGGAGGTGGCCCTTCACTGCTGGGGAACTTGGGAGGAGGAGAGGTAATCTCCCTGAGCCTGGAGGGCAGGCAGCTCGGCCACAGGGACTAAAGCCGCTCTCAGCACCCCATCTCTGGTGAGTGTGGGGGCACTGGAAGTGGAGCTGGGCGTGGGCCAGGTTATAATGAGGTACAGAAGGCCCCTTGCCTCCATGGCCCTGCTGGGAAGCATCCCTTGAGCAGGAACCTCAGAGGTAATGAGTGCCTCCGTGAGAGACCACTCTGGGAGGCTGAAGGGCTGGGGGCTCTCGGGGGATGCGGGGAAGCACAGCGCCCAGGCAGGTGGGGAGCGTCTGGGGTGTCTTGTCTAGAGTAGGGGTGGGGAGGGCCGGACTGCCAGGCGGAGGGCCAGGACCTCATCAGAGTGGGTCGGGGGAGACCCTGAGGGATGGGGGGCAGGGGCATGCAGTAGAGGTTGTATGGCATGACAGGGACACAGGGAAGTCACCTACCAAGGCATGGGCTGGATGTGAGATGGGGAGGGCAGCTCCTGGGACCTGGTGGCAGAGGCACCGTCCACATAGATGCTGGGAGCCAGGCTCTGGGGGCAGAGGTTGGCGCAGGGCTCCGCTGCTGTGACGGAGAGTCGAGGGGCAGAGAGTCCCCAGTGCAGACGTCAGCATGGGCTGCAGCCAGGAGGAAGGCGGGCTGCTCGCTGGGAGCCACGGTGCTCCCAGGGGAGAGATGGAGGGAGGGGCCCTGCTCCCCACAGCTCCTCCCGGATGCTCCTTTGGGGGCTCCAGGGCACCAGTGTCCATGTGTGGTCAGCTGACACGGCTGTTCGCAGCCCACGCCACTGGTGAGCGCTGTGCAAGCCAGTGGCTCACATGCTGTGCTGTGCGTGAGCCCCTCTGGGCGCGTGTCTGTGTGTGTGCGGGCGCCCGTGGCCCGCGCACCTCTGCAGGGAAGTGCTGTGTGGCACGTCTGTGAAGGGTCCCGGGCCTCTGCTGCTGGCAGTGTTGTCGTGCCCTGTGGCTGGCTGGTGGCCAGGCCTGGTCCGTCTCGCCTGGCCCACTGGGGTTGAGGGAGGTCAGGCTTTGGGGTGCTGCTGTGGCCAGGTCCAGGGCTTTGGTGGCGTGGGCCCTGAGGCGCTCTGTTTGATGCCTGTGCCTGCTGGGCAGCAGGCTGGGAAGGGTCCACTGCGGCTCCGCACCGCAGCCCCTGTGGCCCTGCTGGACTCCCCGGGACGGCACTGCGCCCCGTGCCTCCTGCTCACAGCAGCGAGGGGACTTTTCGATTAGTACTGAGCTCTGCTTCAGCTTGGAGGCGAGGGCCGTGGGACGGCAGGAGGGCAGAGGCCTGGAGGGGCGCCTGGGGCAGCCCCTGTGCCAATGGCCACCCTCCCAGGGACACATTAAGGCAGAGCATTCACATCGGCCTCCTTCACGCTGGCCAAGGGCTAGCAGAGCAGGAGAGGCCAGGAAGGCCACACTGACAAGGATGTCTCTTCTGGGTCAGGAAGGGCAGTGGGCACATGAGGGGACAGCGGGAACAGGCATCCTGAAGGCAGGCGTGTGGCCACCTCTGCCTCATACCAACCCTGTGAGGTTGGGGTTCCTCACCCCCTTTTACGGTCAAGAAAGCTCAAGGCCCTGGTCTGGGGAAACGGCCAGAGTACCATTCTTTGGCCCTGAGTGACGCACCTCCAGGCATGGTGGCCGGACAAGCAGTCATCCCTCATCAGCCGGGTCCACTGAGGCTGGCTGGCCTAGGAGCCTCTGTGTCTGAGCCTCAGCTGGAAGACCCCAGGTAGGGATCAAACCTGGTGGTCCCCAGCTGGACCTCTCTGCAGCCAGGGCCTCCTCACAACATGGTGGTGTTTTCCGGGGACTGTTCAGGAGACAGCCAGGCAAAGGGCAGAAGTCATCTTGCCTACATCTCCAAGGGGTCAGGGCTGCTGTCCCACCTCTGCACAGAGTCCCCAAGGCTGCGTGTGACCAGTGTGTGGAGCCGGGACCCGCCTCGCACAGCTTCAGCAGAAAACATGACCTCCCACAGCCTGGGATTCGAACCCAGGGCTGCCTGGCCCTGCAACCTGCCTCTGAGTGCGCATGTCTCTCCCAGCGTCTCTCCTAAGGACTCCCTGAAAGGGTACCAGGCCGGCCATGACCAGGACTGTTCCCAGGCCCCAGTGTGAGCAGGAAGAAGGGCCTAAGTCAACAGAGGACATGATGATGCACAAAACCACCCAGCATAACACTGGGGCCAGCAGAAGGGACAGGAGTGCACAGAGGCAAGGAGGCCGTCCAGGGTCACAGGGCCGAGGCAGGAGGAGCCTGCAGGCTCACCAGACAAGCAGAGGAAGTCCCCAATGCACGGAAAGAAAGGCAGGGAGCGGATCCAGAGAGCAGAGGACAAGCCCAGCTGTAGGCACCAGGAGAGGGTTGTGCTGCGGCCAGGGCAGAGGAGTGGGCAGGAGAAGCCCAGGACAGTGCCCTGCGAGCCACGCTGACCAATGAAAAGCAGTCAAACCAGCTCCGTCCCTGAAGCCTGGGGGAGCTCGGGCTGAGGGAGTGGAGAACCGACTGCGGCTGGCTGGACGGGGCAGACTTTGGAACCTCCAAGGGTGAAAGTGGTTTACAACCCCGACTGCATACCCAGCAAAACTGCTGATGGGCGTGAGGCAGGAGACACTCGGGAGTCTGCCTCGCACCTGCGGCCAGCCACACGTGAGGCCTGCTCCGGAAGTTAAGTGGAGTCCAGGCTGGGAGGCGCGACCCAGACGGCAGCAGGAGGGTGGGCTCAGGACAGCGCTGGGCGCTGGGCACAGCCAGGAGGGCAGGCTTCGGGGCTGGGCCTAGCCCTGCAAGGAGCAAGGCTGGATGGCGGGGTGGGGGACAAAGGAACTCCAGGGCGACAGTGACTCCCACTCAGAAGTGATGGCCCCCAGCTCAGAGCTGCCCGAAGGAGGCCAGGCAGGCTGCACAAGGAGGTGAGATCCCCGGCTCTGGGGGCAGAGGCAAAGTACACAGATGGTGGTGAGGAAAGTGCCCGGCGAGGCCGCCGTCCAGGGCTGCGGAGGAACCACACGGGCCTCATCACAGTCCTGCTTTCTCTCTGGGCTGTTAACCAACGAAGTATCATGAAGGAGCGGCCATGGGTGAAAGGTCTCACTCAACTCAAGCAAGACTGAACTCGAACATGGAGTGGGACAGCACACGAAAGAAGGGAGGCAGAGCTCAGGGAGCAGCCGCTTCACGAGGCCACGGGCACAGCGGGGTTGAGGGGCTGGGTCCTGGGTTACTGCTGGGTGGAGACCTGGCAGCCAGGGGAGCACTGTAGATCAGGAAAGTTGCACCAGGTCAGAGTTGTCACCCGCTTCCTCCCTGCGGGTTTTCCACTTCCTTCAAAGGGTGTGGACGGAGTTCACCGGGAGGTACTGGGGGTGGCTAGTTCAGCAGTAGGTGGGGTTGGAGCGAGTCCCACTGGGCTCCCCCCACCTCCCTTCACGCCTCCCCTCCCTGAGGCCTGGGCTTCTAAATGACAGAAGCCCCAGTTCAGTTAACCAGACATCTCCCCACACACGTGGCAGAGGGCGGGCGGCGGTGGCAGTTGAGGAGAAGGGAAGTTCCCTGAGCCCCTCATCCAGATCCTTCAGAAAGAAAGTCACGGTCGAGTGTGTGCAGGTCTAAAAGGACAAACCGCTTGGCTGAGCCTGGGGAGGCATCAGGGATAGAGAAAGCCCCAGACGAAGAGGCCCCAGCTTGCCCGGGAAGCACTGATGCCAGGCACAGGCTCAGCCCTTGAGGATCCAGACCAGCTGCAGTGTCACCAGGGCAATTACCCAGGAAGGACAGGGAGACACAAATCAGGATAAGAACTCAAGAGAAAGTATGCAAGAAGCCATCTTCTAGGGGACACGGTCACACTAGATGAAGGACGCAGACAATGAAGGTTCTGTGGGTGGGAAGGACGGCTAAACGCGACTCTGGAGCCACCAGGGGAATGCTGCCAACACCACGGCAGGCCTTCTGCTCGAGGGAAGGAGCACTGGCCCCAAGGGTGCAGCGAAGCCAGGCCAAGCCAGGCCCAGCCGGGCAGCCTCAGGAGCAGAAGCCTGAAGTGCGCGGGCTGCGGGTGAGGGGTCCCCACACACGCGGCTGGACCACCCTCCTGAGGAAAGAAATAAGATGCCACCACCCACTCTTAGAGCAAAACCAGCCGAGCACAGTGGCCAGCTTGGAGGCCAAGGCAGGAGGCTCGCAAGTTCCAGGACAGCCGGGGCAGCTTAGCAGGAACTGTGTCAAGATACGGATCAGAGTGCCAGGCATGGCTCAGTGGCAGAGCCCTCTGCGGGCACATCCTGTGCCACCAAGCAAACCATGAAAAGCCCTGAGACACAAGGACAGGGCACAGGTTGGAAACAGCAAAAGGCATCAGATAACATGGACTTCAGAGAGGTGTGCCTGTGACCACGATGGCCCTGTGGTGACCAGGGTCCAAGACGCCACACATAAAGCTGCCTTGAAGCATTGAACCAACCTTGTCACCAGCCATGGGACACTTTCACAGGCTGTCAGGGTGGGAGGGTGCCCTGCCATCCTGTCCAGGAGAGGGCAGGGAGGCCAAGCACAAAGTGGACGTTAGACTCTGGAAGGAGGGGTGTGCTGAGGCAGCAGGTGCCCACGAGGGCCAGACACAGCCTCCTCGCTGTGTGGGGTCCGGCCTCTGTCTGTGTCGACTCAGGTGCCTGGGCTTACTGCTGGTTTGTGTCTAGGTGCCTGGGGACACTCTGACACAAGGTGACCCTGCACCAGTTGGTCACAAGCTCCAGCCTCTGTAGCCTCTCAGAGACCATGGGCCAAACAAGGGCTCAACCCCAGGAGGTGTCCATTTGTGGGGGTATTTTTTTCCTTTTTTTTCAGTCTGATACTGGACATTTAATACAGGGATCTACCAGTCTTGTTAAGTTGCCCAGGCTGGCCTCAAACTTGTATCCTCCTGCCTTAGCCTCCCAGGTAGCTGAGATTATAGAGGTGTGCCACCATGTCCAGTAGGATGGGGTATTCTCTGCATAGTACCCTGGTGAGGTCACACGGGTCCTGGCACCCAGGATGCCAAGGAACAGAGGGGCTGGGGGCATAAGCACTGAAAACCCTTCAAGTACCCAGGGGCATGAGGGGCAGATGGAGAGAGGAGAGAGCAGAAAGGACAGGAGCTGACAGCTGGCACCTGGCCTGGTGCCCTGAGCAAGCATGTTAACAGGAGAGAAACAAGCCCAGAGACAGAGGCCCCTGCCCCCGGGACGGAGCGACACGGGGAGAGCCAGGGGAAGAGTGGCCTCCCTTTTCAGAAGCAGTCCGAAAAAGGGAGAGGAGCTGGTGCTGCCCTGGGGTGGCATGAGGAACCAGAGGACCCTGCCCCTGATCTGCCTTGATGTCTGTCTGTGACTTGGGCAGGTCCATATGAGGGTCTGAGGCCACCTGGGGCAGAGGTACCAGCGAGCCACCAGGTGGGCTCATGTTCCCGACACGGTGCTGGCCCCCCGCCTCACTTCTCTCATCTGAGTTCTGGTCCAGGTTCACCACACCTCAGCCTCGCCTGGACAGCAGTGCCAGCCCTCGGGTCTCCACCATCTGTTCGACTTCCCTTGAAGGGTAGGCGCTGGTTACTCATTGAACACGGGAAGCTGTAAAGGCAAGCCCGGGGCTGTAATCACCTGGAGCAAAGGCCTCTGCTCCCTTCTGGCAGGCGTGCGGAAGCTGGTCCTCGCTTCACACAGGTCTGCCAGGCCAGGACCAAGGCACCAAGGCAGCCTGGAAGCAGATCCCTGGGGCCTTGCAATGTGGACCAGCTGGTGGCTCTGGCCCCTGGTGGCCGTCTGTGCTGCAGACTCATTCCGGGAGCAGGCGGAGAGAATCATGCAGGACACGCCTGTCATCGATGGGTGAGTGACCTCAGCCGAGGCTCATACTTGGTTTCTCTGTAGCATGGCCTCACACTTGGCTGGCCCAGACTTCTTTGTGGAGTCTCCCAGGGCCCCCCAGGGCCTCAGCAGAGGAAGGCCTGTAGGCTGGGTAGGCAGAGGCAGTGGCCAGACCCCCGGCTCCTGGGGCTCACAGGGCTCGGAGCAAGTGCTGGGGAACCCCGCAGCCCTGACTCCATCTCTGGGCCTCGGCTTCCCCAAAAGCTGCAGGTGAGGATGGTGTCTGGCCCCTCCCCATCATTGCCAGACGCCAGTGCCTCTCTCATATCCTCATGGGCCACAGGGTGCCCTCTATTGCTGACCTCCCTGCTGACCTCCAGCCTCCACAGGCTGCTTAGGGCCTCTCTCCTGCCTCCCTTCTGACTGTTACCTTCCCTCACACTGGGACACCACGGGTGCCTCCAACAAACCTGCCCTTCAGACTCCTGGGCCCCCAAAGCCCCCAGGCCCTGGTCCTCTGCCACCACCCACCCTCCTGGATGCTGCGGCCACGCTTCCTGCTCTCCCTCCCCTGCAGTCAGGCTCTTGGTGGCTGGGCCCTCCCTCCTCTCCCCACGCCCCTGCAGTCACGGGGCACCTCAGAGGCAGTGTGCTTAGTGAATGCTGCTCCACAGGCACCTGTGCTTCACTGAGGAGACGCTCTGTGGGGAGAGGAGGGAAGCCCAGCCGCCTCCCGCCCGGCTGCAGGGAGCAGAGGCCGCCAGGAAGGAGTGCGGGGGCCATGGGGCCATGGTATCCCTTCCGCACATTCTCTCCTGCCCTCTGGCCCCAGTGCAGAGGGGCAGGTCTCCAGACCTCTGCTATGTGGAGGAAGTGACCCAGGCCCTCCTGGGCAGCCCAGGCCGGTGGGGAGCGGGGCTGTCGAGGACTCCGCTGCAGGGCAGGGAAGCTAGGGAATATCTCTTCCTTTTAGGGGGTGCGGGGCAGCTGGGCAGAAAGAGGGGGCCGGAGTTCAGGTGTGGGGGCCTGTCCAGAGCCCATGTGAGGGATAAGATGGCCCAGAGAGACAGTAAGGCCACGGAGCTGGGCTTGGGGGTCTAGGGGTGGTCCAAAGAGGGAGGAAGCCATGACCAGCCTGGCAGAATGGAACCACCAGTCCTGGATCAGTCCACCTTAGCTACACTTGCTGCTGGGAGACCCAAACAAGCGGTTCCAACAGCAGAGAAGTCCAGGGGTCCTGCCACGGCATCCCCATGCAGGGACTGTGAGGCCACCATTCCCACAGCCACTCAGGGTTCAAAACAGCTGCACCAGGCACAGCCATCCCTTTAGATGCCAGCCAGCAAGGAGGGAGGGACACGGGGCAAGCAAAGTGCATCTGCCAAGGGCAGTTTCTGGGATCTGTTCAGGACAGAACTTAGCCACACGGCCACATACAGCTACAAGCAGCCGGGAGGCAGCTTTTTTCTAAATGGCCATGTGTCTGGTAACAGTGGGGGGCGCTGTTTCCCAGGGAAGGGAAGGACACAAGGACCACCAGCAGTCTGTTCTGGAAGTTCTCTGCCGTGTGCTGGGTGGTCTTTCTGCTTGGGGCCCTGCCCAGGACCCATAGATAAGGAGGCTGGATCTGACCACAGGAACTGCAGTTAGACCTACCATAGGCAGAAGTGGCCTCCTCCTGGAGCCAGGGCGCCCCCTTCCCACCATGTCCCCTCCTGCAGAGGCTGAGGCGGGTGGGGGCAGATGTCCTGGGCAGACTGTGTGCCCTCAGGCAAGGCACATTCCCACCAGGAGAGCTGAGGAGGCTGCACACGCCCTGCCCACCTTGCCCTCCTTACCCACCTTCACTAGCGAACGCGTCCAGATCACACAGTGCCAAGCACCATGGGGACAGTCGGATCCCATGTTCATCAAATCCCATGATTTTTTAAAAATTACACCTGTGACAGGTGTCTTCTAAGGGGCCCAGAGGAGACCCTCCTGGACCTTTCCTGGGGAGTGACTTCCACGTGCATGTCCCAGGGGAGCTATACCGTCCATGTCGTTGGGGACAGCTCTTCCCAGGGGTGCACCTGGGTGGGCAACAGAGAGGGTAACATGACCTGAGACCCTGTGGTGACAGTCAGGCCTAAGGTGTGACTGGCTGTGAAGGACCACAGCCTTGAGGTGGACAGCAGGGACAGCAGTCCCTGAGATCACATGGCCTGGGGAGGTGGCAGGCATCTTGGTTTGTGTAGGTGTGCTCCCTGATGTCCAGATGGATAGACCCCCCCAGGTGCCTTCCTCAGAGTGTCCACATGCCTGTATTAATGGTCACTCACTTGCCCCAGGCTTCACCCTGAGGACGACACCAAAATATCCCCATGTGGCAGCCCAGCACACTGAGGTACAGAGCACGAGGGAGCTGGATGCAGACATGGGATCAGTCCTGGGGAAGGGAAGTAGAGCCTGCAGCCCCGGTCACAAGTCCTCACGACCCAGATGATGAGGGCACAGTCTGGGGTCCGGGTCCAGGGTCCAGGACTCAGCCCTGGTGTTGCTGGGCAACCAGAGGTGGATCCTGGCAGAGGCCCCCCACCTGCCAGCTCCTGACAAGCCCTCCCCCAAGCTCTTGCCCCACTGCTCCCGGGAGAACCTTAGGGAACCTCAGGCCTCGGGAGGCACAGGAGGATCTGTGGAAATGAGCACAGGACTCTTCCCTAGGGGGAGAGTCAGCAGAGGGACCCTATAGTCCCCAAATCCTGCACTTAAAGCCCTGCTCCCTGGGAGGATCGGGCCAGGCTGCACCCCATATACCCAGCTCCCTTCTGCAAGGGGCAAGTTTCATCTTCAGAATGAAAATGGTCAGCCTCATCCAGGTGACCCAGCTGAGACTCCAGCCCCCAGACTTCGAGGCAGTGACACCTGTCCTCTCTTGGAAGTAGGGACCTGCCCAGCTACTCCCTGGCCTAGGGGTGGGCCCAGCTGGAGGCTCACCTGTGTGCAGGTATGTTCAGGTAACAATACCTTTCCTCCATGGCCTAGCTCTAGTCCTGACTCTAGGAAGTAGGAAGGAGAGTAGTCAGCTTGTGGCCAAGGAATCAGAAGCCCCAGCTCCAATAGCCACTCTGACCACTGGGCCCCTTCCTGGCTCCCCAGGCACAATGACCTGCCCTGGCAGCTGCTGAATCTGTTCAACAACCAGCTGCTGGACGAGAGGGCCAACCTGACAACGCTGGCTGACACTCACACCAACATTCCCAAACTGAAGGCTGGCTTTGTGGGGGGCCAGGTAATGCCCTGCCCCAACCCGCACTTGCCCCATGCTGGCAGCCCCCATCCCCTGGGGGCCTGGCTGAGGCACGGCCTTGCTGGTAGTGACGCAGCCCCTGGGTCCTGTGGGCCTTTGCAGCTTCCGGGAGGGATGGGGAACCAGATGCCTGAGGCCTGGTGCCACCAACTCTTGCCCCCATGTCCCTCTAGTTCTGGTCTGCGTATGTACCTTGTGACACCCAGAACAAGGACGCCGTGAAGAGGACGCTGGAGCAGATGGATGTCATCCACCGCATGTGCCAGATATACCCTGAGGTCTTCCAGTGTGTCACCAACAGTACAGGTGGGGCCCTGGCCCAGGCTGGGTGGAGGCACAGGAGCAGGAGGTGCTGGTGCTTCTTGGGTCAAAGTGCAGTGCCCCTCCACCCCGGGCTCTCCACAGGCATCCGGGAAGCCTTCCAGAATGGGAAGGTGGCCAGTCTAATCGGAGTGGAGGGTGGCCACTCCGTTGACAGCAGCCTGGGCGTCCTGCGGGCGCTCTACCACCTCGGCATGCGATACATGACCCTCACCCACAACTGCAACACGCCCTGGTAAGGGTCCCAACTGTGGCCACTGTGGTCAGGAGGTGGGATCAACATCACCTCCACCACCTGTGGTCTCCTTCATCTCCTGAGTCCCAGGCCCAGCCTTGTCTGCAAGGCAGGTGTGGGTAGGCCCAGACCCCCACTCCACTCCTCAGACACCTGCTGTCTCTCTCCAGGGCTGACAACTGGCTGGTGGATGGAGGAGCTGACAAGGCTCAGAGCCAAGGGCTGTCAGCCTTTGGGCAGGTGAGGGGGTTGGGGTAAGGAGCACAGTTCCCTGGGAAGAGAAGGCAGAGGGCCAGGAAGAGCAGCCAGGACAGGTGCCTGACCCTCAAACCTTGGTTTCCTTGTCCATAAAATGCAGCTAGGTTATGCCAGGGCTGTGCTCATGGAGCCCACTGGCCTTCAGAATGCTGATCCTGAGGCCCCCAACTTCTAGCCATTGAGAGTCAAGTGAAGCCGGGTGTGGTGGCGCACGCCTGTAATCCAAGCGACTTGGGAGGCTGAGTCAGGAGGATCGAGAGTTCAAAGCCAGCCTCAGCAACTTAGCGAGGCCCTAAGCAACTCAGTGAGACCCTGTCTCTAAATAAAATACAAAATAGGGCTGGGGATGTGGCTCAGTGGCCGAGTGTCCCTGAGTTCAATCCCTGGTTCCAAAATAAATAAATAAATAAATAAATAAATAAATAAATAAGTCAGGTGACACTAGGCCCAACCCCCCTGGCTTGGCCTTTGGTGCTGTGAGGTGGCCCTGATCTGTCCTTGGCTTTGGATGCTGGGAGTGGCCCCGGTCTGTCCTTGGCTTTGGGTGCTGGGAGTGGCCCTGGTCTGTCCTTGGCTTTGGGTGCTGGGAGTGGCCCTGCCCTATCTCCCACAGCTTATGGTGAAGGAGATGAACCGCCTGGGCATCATGATCGACTTGGCTCATGTGTCGGTGGACACCATGAAGGCTGCTCTGAAGCTGTCCAGGGCACCAGTCATCTTCAGCCACTCCTCGGCCTACAGCCTGTGTAGGCATGGCCGGAATGTGCCAGATGATGTGCTCCAGATGGTGGTGAGGGGTTGGGGTGTGGCGGGAGTCCCAGCCCGTGTGCCAGTGGGACCTCTGCAACCCTCAACCTCACCTCTCCTTGGAGCAGAAGGAGACAGGCAGCCTGGTGATGGTGAACTTCTATAGCAACTATGTCTCCTGCTCGAACACAGCCAACCTGTCCCAAGTGGCTGGTAGGTGGGGTGTGAACCACCACAGGGGGTGCTCAGGGCAGGGCCTTGCTGAGGACCCAACACCTGCCCTTCTCATCAACAGACCACCTGGACTACATCAAGAAAGTGGCAGGTGCTGAAGCTGTGGGCTTTGGTGGGGACTATGATGGTGTTCCCAGGTAAGGGCTGTGACCTCCACCTGTGACAATCCCATCAACATGTCCTGAGGGGCCTGGGGAGGGAAGGCGTGTCCTGGGCACAGCTGAGTCCAGTTCCCTTGGCCTGGACACAGCCTCCCGGTGGGCCTGGAGGATGTTTCCAAGTACCCAGACCTGATCGCAGAGCTGCTCAGAAGGGACTGGACAGAGTCAGAGGTCAAGGGTGCACTGGCTAACAACCTGCTGAGAGTCTTTGAGGCAGTGGAGAAGGTGAGGACAGGGTGCCACCTACATCCCTCCTGCCTCTCTCCTGCCTGTTCCTACCAGGCAAGCTGCCCAGCCCATCTGTCCCCAGGTGAGCAGCCACAGTGAAACCCCAGAGGAGACACCCATTCCACTGGAGCAGCTGGGAGGCTCCTGCAGGACGCAGTATGGCTACTCAGGGGCCCCCAGTCTCCACCGCCAGCCATGGACCTTTCTGGCTTTTCTGGTACCCCTGCTCTTCAGCCTGCAGCCTCTGTGAGTCTTCGGGGCTCCTGGGCATCAAGGAAGACCTCCCTGAACAAGCAGCTGGATTGCCGGGGAAAGCTCAGGACACAGCACACTGTAGACCCAATAAAAGCAACAGCCCCTTTGAGACCTGAGGCATGTGTTGTCAGACCCTAGGTCTCAGAGGGGCTGCTCCCAAGCATGTGGAGCACAGATCTGTGAGAAAAGAACCTGAGACCTGGTGGGGAAGGGCCAGAGAGAGCCCAGGACCTCTAAAAAAGGGCTCTACAAACACTGTTTAGGGTCTTTAAAAAAAGACAGTCCAGCTGGGTCCAGTGATACATGCCTGTCACCCTAGCAACTCGGGAGGCTGAGGCAGGAGGATCCCAAGTTCCAGGTCAGCAACTTAGTAAGACCCTGTCTCAAAATAAAAACTAAAATGGGCTGGGGAATGCAGCTCAATGATGGAGCACCCTGGGTTCAATCCCCAGTACCAAACAAACAAAAGACCACCCCCAGGCTCCAGTGACCACCTTCCCACACGCCTCTGAGTAAACAACTGACAGGCACATACACATGCTTGTACAAACACACATGCCCCCTGCCCCCGCTGGCCAGAAACTTGCCTTCACAAACAACTCCCTTGGTCCAGCCTCTTTGGATGTGTGGGACCATGGGGTCTGACGGGTGGGCTCCAGGCCCCCCCCAGGGTCACCCTGCATGCAGCTTAGTCCCGCCTCCCTGCCCGTCACAGCCCAGCAGCGGACCCTGCAGGGATGTAGGCATTCTGAAGGGGCATTTGTTGACTACTTAGGGTCAACTTAACGTTAAAGGGGAAAGCAATCCAGCAGGGGTTCTGTCCGAAGTTCTGGAGGGGCTTGGGGCCCTAGGAAGGGTCCCCCTGGAGGGCTGCAGAGGTATTACGCCTCAGTTGGCTAGCTGGGTAGTGCCTTCTCACAAGCAAGGCAGCAAGCCCTGAGCTGCTGTGACAGGAGAGCCAAGCTTTGGCCAGCCTCAGCAACTCAGTGGGACCCTCTTGCAAGATTAAAAAAGTGAAGAGGGCTGGGGGTATGGCTCAGAAGCAGTGCAGGGTTCATCCCCAGTGCTCCAAAACAAGAGCTACCATGAGGGCTCCACAGTAATCTGGAGGACACTAGGACCTAGCCAGCGTCAGAGGCCTGCCCTGCCTCCAGGAGCACTACTGATCTGGAGAGCTGCTCAACCCTCATCCCAACCTGGGTGAGCCCGAGATGGGGACTGGGGTTTCCCAGTGTGCAGCAAGAGCTGGTCTCGCCTCATTGCAGGAATACCCCTGCCTCGGTCTCCTACTCAGCAAGAGAGCCCTGCTAACATCTGGCAGGACCAAACAGTGCTCCAACCAGTGACCACAGCCCTGCCAGCCCTGCCTTCAGGCAACCTGACCTACGTCCACCCTGTGCTTGCAGAGGTGACTGCCACGTGGGCTCCTGTGCTTATGGAGGTCCAACACTACATGCACTTGCTGGCCCTTTGGCTGCTGGGCTAATGGTAATGAAGCTGGGCAGGGCTCCACAAGGGAACCCCTGATTCCAGGGAGCCCCCTCACAGCCAGCCCCTGCTTATGGATGTTCATCTGTAGCCACCACAAGCCACGGCCCACCTGGCTGCAAGGCACATGCCACTTGGGTCTCCTGTGCTTTCACCCAACGAAGCACTCCCTCTTGCCATAATCTTAACATCCTTATGTCTTCTGTGACATGCTCAAGAGCCTGAAAAGACGTCCTCAACCCCCTGCCTGGTGACACACCATCTTCTGTAACACAGGCCTTTCCTGAGCTTCTACCAGAGGTCAGAGAGTCCTGGGAACAGGCTGCACAGAAGAGGCTTGGGTGCAGGCGGGTTCCCTGGTTATGCCCAGGAGGGTGGCATCTGCCAGCTCTCTCCTCCAGGGACCCGCACCCGGCCTTCCCACAGCTCCTGCCAGGACAAGACGGAGGCCACAGCAGATGTGGCAGAAGCGATGGGGCTGCTGGGGCTGAAGGGCAGGGGCGGGTCCCCTCTTCTCTGCAGGCAGAGTGCAGGTTGGGGAGGCTCCCACACTGGAATGCAGATGAAGGGATCTACCAGAAAAATCAAGGCTACCTGAAGAGGGTGTGCAGAATGTAGGCTGCTGTTCAGACCAGATACAAACGCCGTCCTCTGTTGGTAAAGGGTGTGGTTACTGACAGGTGAGCAGCCAAGAGGTGAATGTGAGGACCAGGCTTTCACTGTCAAAGATGACTCAAACACGGACTGGATGGGCATGCAGAGCGGCCCACGGGCCTGCTCTGGCAGGGAGGTGCCTCCTGCAGCATGCTAAGGGCCTGTAGGCAATGACAGGCACTTGGCTTCTCAGACCAAAGCAAAGCTCAAGCAGGTTCCAGGCATCAATTTATTTACTTACAACAGCATTTTAGGAAACCGGCAAACATGCCCACCCTCCTCTGGTGACCCAGCCCCAGCACTCCATCTGCCAGTGCTACCCAGATCTTGGCACCTCAGTGCAACTGCAGCGGGACTCTGGGAGCTCCCCGAGGCTGCTCCCCAGAGGACACCAGCTCTTCTCTCAACACCCAGCATGCAGGTCAATTTCCAGAGTCCCGATGGGACCACAACCAGAAAGTGCCTTGACCACCCCGTTCAGAACCACCAATGCTACCCCTTCCTCCAACACTGCCCACCACACAGATACCAGGGCTCCAGGTCCAAACAGAAAGAACCCAGGGCAGTGCGTCCTGCTCAGTCACCACATTTCTGCACTTGAACCTGGTGTCTCTGGCAGGACATCACTGCTGGTCCCCCAACACCCATGCTGAGCATGCTGAGAAAACTGGGACCCGGCTTTCTACTTTGGCAAAAAAAAATAAAACAAAAAAAACCCCAAACCCCAAGAACTTTGAGGACATTAAGTAAACTTTAGGAAACAGAACAAAACAAGATAGCAGCTGGTGCCAAGCCCTTGGGGCCTCCCAGCAAGTCTCACGACATACCTGCAGCAGTCCTCACAGAGCCACCAGGCTGGCTGGGGCTGAAGGTGACTGTGCCGGCTCCCTTCGCTAGCCACTCTGGCTTCCAAGCTGAGGAGGCAAGCGGGGCAGTGGCCAGGGGAGTGCCCACTAATTTACAGTGAAAGACAAACTGTGGCAACCCACTGAGGAGTGGGAGACACTGGCAAAGGCCCTGGGAAAGAGGCTGTGTGGCTGAACCTCGAGTTCTGGCTGGTGCTGTGGGAGACAGAGCTCAGCCTGAGTGGCCCAAGGCACCTCCAGAGGCAGCTGCCCAGCAAGGATGAGAACCCCAGGGTAGGCACACCTGGACTGGGAACTGGGTGATGGTTCTGTCCCAGTGACTGGGCGCCTCTAGGAACTGAGGGAGCCAAGGGTAGGAGGCCTGAGCAGGGCTCAGCCAGCTGGTAGTATGGCCAGGACCCCAGCCCTGAACCACAGAGGAGGGTCATCATCTATAAATGCCCAGGAAAGTGTCAGTGGTGCTGGGCACAGGTCCACAGGCACCTTTGTGTGGCAGGCTATCTGTCAGGGGGGAGGCCTCCAGAAGCTGCCCAGCACAGGGGTGGCCCTGATCCCCACTGGCTGACAGTAGGCAGCAGGGAAGTGGCCCCGGGAGTGTGAAGGCCCTACAGCACTGGGCTCAAGTCCACACACATCCCCTGGCCATCCTGTCACCTCTGCACAGAGGAGGACCCGGGGGAGCGTGCCAGGCTCCAGCATTGGCCCAGAGTCACGAAGCTACCCACACCAGTGTGCGCAAACTCAACACCAGGACGCAGACCCACTGTCTGACCTAAGAGAAACAGGATCAGTTCTGAGTCCACTCTGGCCTGGCAGATGTGAGGAGCTGAGAGGCCATGGCTGCCGGCTGCAGCTCTGCAGGATCAGAAGGTGGCGAGGGACAGTGGGAAGGAGGGATAGGAGCCTCCAGCACATCACAGGGCAGGGAGCCAGTGCACGTGGAGGCAGGGTTAGTTCCTCAAGGCAGCCAACCTGGGAAATCAACAAAGGGTTACGTGAGACAGGAAAGGGGCAGAGACAAGCTAAAGCAGTATGTCCACAGGTTGGATGCTGACTCAGAACCAAAGGCCCTTTCCTGCCCAGAGCTCAGTATCCTTGTCAGTTTCAGATTTCCAAGGTCACCCTGACACAAAAGGAGTAAAAACACCAGAAACAGACAAGTAGATTTCCATTTTTCACCCCAGTTCTAGAGATTGAACCCAGGGGTGCTCAACCACTAAGCTACATCTCCAGCACTCTTTATTTTGAGATAGAGTCTCAATAAGCTGGACTTAATTTGTGATCCTCCTGCCTGAGCCTCCCAAGTATCTTTGACTACAGGTGTGTACAGCTGCAACCAGTGAATATTTCCTTTCTGAAGCGAGCTGTGGGTATACAACCTGTGATGCCACATCAGACACAAACTGCTTCTATGCAGGGCTAACCATAGGCAGATGAAGAGGAGACATTGAGAGCCCACATGGGGGTGTTCCTTGAGCTGAAGACCCACCACTTACACTGACAGTCTGATTGCAGGGAGTAGGATGGACACTTTAGTGGTCTAGCCTCAGCCCAAATGCCTTTAGTGTCTCCAATTTACAGCTGCCTATGCAGAACAGAGCACAGGCTGATGGCTGCCCCGGCCACCTCCACACACCTGCCCCAGAGCACAGAGCACAGGCTGATCACTGCTCCAGCCCATCACCCTACCTCCGGGACAGCTGGTCCTCCTGGCTGCGAACAGAGCTCTCCCCAACAGCAGAGGCACCCTCTGGCAGCTGGCTGAGCTGGTCCAGCACCTCCAGGCCATTCTCCTCAGCAATCTGCACAATGAGGCTGTCCACCTGCTCCTGAGGTGTGGTCAGTGTGGTGGCCGAGCTCATGGAGTCCTCCATCACCTAGGGGAAGAGCACTCTGGTTGGCCAGGGCCAGGGCTGCAGCAGCCCTCCACAGTCTCACAAGGCCCCATCTCGGTTTTCACTCTCCACCCACATGCGCCTTCCTCCGTGCTGGTATTTCCAGGATGCTCTCTCTGCTCCCTAACCCCTTCCTGCTGCTCCTTCATCTCCTTCCCATACTGTGTGCACAGCTCTGAGAGCACTACACACACCTGTGTACTTGTCTATCATCTGGTCCTCCCTACATTCCCTCTGGAGATCCTGGCAGGGACCACTTCAGAGAACTCTCAGTAACACCAGGACCGAGCACAGCCCTCAGCACAGCAGCTACGTACCGACGTGTGCACGTCCAGATTCTGCACCTGCTGCTCGAACCTGTCCATCACGGCAGAGACTTTCTGTAGGTCCATGGTGCTCAGGGCCTTGTCCAGCGCTTTGGTTACCTGCGCCATGTTCTTTGTCACCTGGGACAGGAAAGAGTTAAGAAGGAAAGAGGCCTAAGGGCGAGTAAGGGTTGCCCACCCTTGTTGGACCAAGAACAGGTCCTCTGAGCTCCAATGGAGCCCAGATTCTTAGGAAACGCTGTGGACTGAAAGCACAAGCACAGGACCCAGCACAAGGACACCTAAGAGACAGTGAGGACACAGTGGAGCTGCAAGCTTGCACCTGTCCTTCAGAGGGGCCCTGCTGTGAACTAAGGGGTCTAATGAGACTTCCCGCCTACCTGGGACAAGTCTGGCCACACAGGTTTTGCACCTGTGCTTTGCAGAGGACCCCAGCCCACTGAGTGGCCTTCCTGAGCCCTTTCCTGTGTCCACCCAGCCCTCCTGACTGCCTCGGCTCTGTGCTTCCCTACTCTGGAGCTGCTCTAGATCCAGGCACCAGACCCTTTTCCTGCTTCAGTCAGCACAAGTGATACGAGGACCCTAGTACTCACCCCCTTCATGGTCACTGCCATCTGCACCTTGGAGGTTACTGCATCCACACGGGACGCCATGCGGAGCCAGTTCACACCTTCATTCTTCTTGCGGATGGCATTCTCAGCATAGACTCGGGCACACTCCACATTTTTCTGCTGAAGGGCCTGATTCAAGAGGAAAAGTTCAAGGGGGAAATTGGCAGTTTGTCTGCACACTGGCTAGCGGGAGCCTGGTGGTGACCTATTCAGGGCATGGTTTGCTACCATGGAGTGGGGAGGCCCTTCAGTTGTCCCCAGGTACACTCATCAACAGTGTTTGTGAAGGCTGGGGTGCGACTCAGTGGTGGAGCCCTCGCCTAGCATGCAAAGGCCGTGGGTCCCATCCCGAGCACGTATACACACACACCCCTCATTTGTGAGCTTTGTAAAACTGTGATGCCTAAGCCCCACGCCCATTAAGGAGCATGGGTTGGGCCCAAGGGTGATGATGGCAGTAGGCCCACCAGTGTGGGTGGCCTGCAGCAGCTCACCCCAGCTACTGCAGCACGGAAGCAGAGGACAGAGCTGGAGTCCAAAGTAGATGCCACTGCTGTGCGAATGGCACAGTCACTGTCACACAGACTGTGGCCAGCTGCCTGGGAAGCCAAAATCCACATCCCCAGAGCTGCTTCACCAAGGAGGGAACACTGTTGTTGGGAATGAACCCAAGGGTGCTCTACCACTGAGTTCCATCCCTAGTCTTTTATTTTCATTTTGAGATGGGGTCTTACTAAGTTGCCCAGGCTGGTCTTGAATTTGCAATCCTTTTGCCTCAGCCTCCCATGGAGCTGGGATTACAGGTGTGCACCACTGCATCTGGCTTTCCTCCCCCCAACCAATCTTTTTATTTATTTATTTATTTAGCAATGCTGGGGATTGAACCAATGGCTTCCTGCAGGCCAGGCAAGTGCTGGACCACTGAGCTACATCCCCAAACAAGAAGGCAATGTTTTAAGAGCTGCCCAAGATTTTAATGGAAGTTCCACCGAGAGCTGGAGTCCGCAATTTTCTTTCTGCCCTGCCTTCTCCGGATTCACTCAGGAGAGGCCCTCAGAGTCTTCAGCCCTGCCACACCACTTGAAGGTCCCTGTACCTCTGCCCAGATTCTGATGCTCAGGCACAAGCTCTGCAGAAGACAATGATGAGATCACGGCAGGCACAGTTAAAGCCCACTTCCTGCAGCATTTAGGCAAAGCAGCTTCAGAATGTCCGAGGAATAAAAGGGTCAAAGAAAAGTGGCAGAAGCTATGCACTAATCACCCCAGCACACACCCCCACGGGCCAGGAAGGTGGAGACAGGAGCTGCCCCTTCTCCCAAACCTAGTGGTCTCAGGTATGGAAGTAAACACTGCAGGGCTCAGAAGTCACAGTGTGGATCCTAGAAGACAGCACCAAAACGAAACAGAGACGCACAGAAAAGAACAGAACCAAAAACTGGAGAAGTCACTCACCTTCTTCACTTTGGCCTGCTCTGCCTTGGAGTCCTTCTCTGCCTTCTTGGCTAGCTTCTCCAGCTGCTTTGCTGTGAACTGAGGAGAAACCAAGACATCCTGGGCTGGACACCTGAAGCTCACCTTCCAGGCCCCGCTCCCCATCCTCCCACTTCTGCCTACCCTGGATTAGCCACAAGCTGCAATGGCAAAAAGCCCACCATCCTGAGGTTGAGACTGCAACAGCTTGAGGAAGGGAAAACCTCTGACAGGGTCTCTAAAACACCTGTTCTCTCCACAATCATCCGATCCAAGCCCTCCCCCAGAATGGAAGGCTATAAAGGCCACTTTTGCTGACCCCGATTCCTGCTTACAGAAGGCTACTGACTTGTTTCAGGATACCCCCAAATAATAACACAGAATTCCAGATAAAAATACTGAAAATGCTGGGTGCAGCAGTGCACACCTGTAATAACCTGTGGCTCAGGAGGCTGAGGCAGAAAGTTCCCAAGTTCAAGGCCAGCCTCAGCAATGTAGTGAGGCCTTATGTCACTTAGTGAGACCCTGTCTCAACACAAAAAATAAAAAGGGCTGGGGATGTAGCTCAATGGCAAAAATGCCCCTGGGTTCAATCCCCAGTAGTTACCTACCTACCTACCTACCTACCAACCAACCAACAAAAAACCCAAAACCTGAAAATATCATCTCCACAGAACCCTATGCAGACAGCTCCCAGAAACCTGACTGTCCTGCCACCACCAGGAAGTACATCAACATCCCCATGACACCTCTGCAGCTGCTGGAGCCAGGGCCAGTCCTGGCCACCGACACCCTCACCAGGGGCTGGCTCACTAGTCCTCCATGCAACTGATTTCCTGAGGGCCTGTGTCTACAGCAGCAGGATCTCACAAAGATTTGGTGTGATGTGAGGCCACTCCAGAGCCACACAGAGCAGTCTGTGGACCCCACTCCTGCCCACCCTCAGACCGGTGAGAAACATGATACAGTTAACCCCAAATGATTAACTGCGGGCCATTCAAATTAAAAGTGTCAAAATGTGCTTGGGGTTATCAGGAACCCAACGTGAGGGACACAATCCACAGTTCTTTGAACGTGACTTCCAAGCACCCCAGGCTGAAGCTTAATTGCTTAGCAGGACCATCAGGGCATACACATAACACCCAAGCTTGTTTCTTAAGAGATAATACACTCAGTCTTTCGTGGATGAGCTAGAGTGATCTGCTTCCACTCAGCCAGAGACAAGGAATGAATTAATATGTCATAGAGCCTGCTCAATAATCCCATCTTTGGTCAGCAGTCTGAACAGTTGTTTAACTGTTATCTACCCCAACTTTGTGTTTTTAGGATTCTGAGTATGTCTTGTACTATTTGTCCCCATTTGCTAATCACCAGGACAGGGTTGAGACAAATGGTCATTTAATACATACCTTCAACTGGAACAGAGTATCTGCAAAGAGAGAGGACACGGTTTGAGGACTGGAAGAAATATGACAAGCAGCAGGCCCAACAAGCAGCAGGGCTCACTGAGACCCACGCAGGCACTAGGAGCTGGCACAGACAGAGGTCTGACAGCACTGGCTGGGGCCTGGGTAGAGTCAGAAAATACACTAGTGGCCAGCTCCAGCCCCTTGCTAGTTGAAGAGCTGTAATCAACAGAGGCCCTCCCTTAGCCGGTGTCCTAGTAGAGACTGTGGGGCAGGTATGAGGACAGATCATGTAATGCATGCAGCTCCTGGCCATGGTGAGAACTCGGGATGGTGGTTTACAATTAATTCAACTTTACAAAAGACCCTTGGGAATCTTTTACAACCTAATAATGTTTAGTACTTAACACTCCATTTTTTACGTACTCAATCTTCCCAAAGGTAAATGGAGGGCTAGGGTTGTAACTCAGTGGTAGAGCGCTTGCCTAGCATGTGTGAGGCACTGGGTTCGATTCTCAGCACCATATATAAATAAGTAAAATAAGGGTTCATTGACAACTAAAAAATATTAAAAAAAAAAAAAGTAAATGGATAGAAATAGCCAAGTAATCCCTGGTTCCATGGCAGCTGCCATTTCTAAGTCATTGCTTCAGGCACAGGGTACCTTCCCTGAACACAATGCAGACGGAGTGTCTTGACAAATCCTTGCTGCCCTAACTCACTGCCTGTTCACCACAACTCAAGGGCCAGGCAGACTTGGATTGATCTCAATTTATTCAATTTCTAAATCTGGAGAGTGCTGTGAAACCTGGCTCCTAAGAATTCACCCCCCAGCACATAAAGAGGGCTCCAGGGGGTTTACCTTAACTCAGAATGAGGGAGTACTTGCTCCTGAAGGGTTCACCCCATCCCAGTCCAGCACAAGGGTCCCAAAGAATTTACCCTGTTCCAGCCCAGCATGAGAGTCCCAAGTACTGGCTTCTGATGGGTTCATCACCCCCAACCTCAAATGAAGGTCCTGAGTGCCGGCTCCTGAAAGGCTCAGCCCCCCAGTCCTGAATAAGGGTGCATTCCACAGATGCAGACCAAGACTCCCCTACTCTCAGTACAGGGGCTGGTCAAGGTCAAAGCTGGTTGTGACTCTGGAAAACAAAGCTACCCTGACACATGGGCGGGCTAAACAGTGCCACTAGGCCCAGTCCACCCCACCTGGCAAAACCCCCTCCATTCCAGCCTCAGGGCCCTCATCCAGACTGTGTGAATAAGACCACAAAGAACAAACAGCTGGAGAAACTGGCTGAAGTCATCTCCTCAAAAGAACCAGGCGCAGTTAGGTTAGGTGTTACCGCTAATCACTCCAAGGCAATCTGTAAAGATTTCCTACATGTTTTTTTCATGACAATGACATGGTTATATACTTTCTCCCCAAGCATGTTGAAAAAACATGCTTTTTTTTTAAATAAAATACTTTTTAATCTATCACACTACCCCATAAATGTTTCTGCAAATAGAGGTACCTCAATTTTGCCATTAATTCTTCTTGTTCTTTGTAATCCCTGGGCCCAGGACACCCCAAAGTGAAGAAGGACCAGGGAGTCTAACTGCCTGGGTGGGTGGTTCCATTCCAACCCATTTCCCCATCTGTAGGATGGTCGTGCAGCTCCAATTTCCAAAGAGCTGTTGTCGAGGTCAGGGCTCACTCCTATCCCTGGCACTTACAGCTCTTTTCCTATTTCTCTGAGCGGTGTTCCGGGGTCACGGAGTGGAACCACACCTTCCCTGGTACCCTCTGTCCAGGCATTCCAGGGCCGCAAAGGCAGAAGTGGACATGGAGAGAAAGGCTCCAGACAGAGCCCTGGTCTCCCAAAAGGATGCGGGGCCAAGACCTGGGGGTGTCTCGCGGGTCAGGACGAGGGTGGGGGATCAGAGAGCTGGTGTGGGTGGGATGTGGGTCGGGGCCCAGAAAAAGGGTCTTTCGGGTCTCGATGTGGAGTCGGGCCCGGGAGGCCGGTGTCGGGTGGGGATGTGGGGGCGGGGCCCAGGAGATGGGTCTCCCGGGTCGGCGGCCGGGTCTCTAGGGTCCAGGGTCCGGAGGGGCCGCGGGGTCAAACCCCAAGACGGGGTCCTGGAGTCCACGGCCACCCCTTACCGTCCATGGCCAGTCCGGCAGCACTACCCTCGGGCCCGCGGAAGCGTCTCGACCGAACCTCTCTGCTCCGCCAGGCGGGGACTTCCGGGTCGCCGCCGCTTCCGGTCGCTGACAGCTCTCGCGAGGGGGTGAGGTCTCGCGAGGCGCGAGGTTGCCATGGTGACCGGCGGCGCCGCCGCACGCGGGCGGGCTTTGTGAGTCCCTCTGCGCGCTTGGCCGCGGAGGTGCCGGGACGCCGGCCTGCGCCGGCGGGGCGGCGGGCTCATCTATGGGACTTTCCAAAAGCAAGCCCAAACCCAGGAAAGGTAAAGGGCGCCCGCAGAGCCGCGGGCCGCCCCGGGCCGGCGCCGGGCTCCTCGCCCCCAGCCGGCCAGCCGCGGCCTGATGCTCGGGCCTGTGTTTCAGGTGAGGAGCAAAGGAAGGGATCCGCCTATGCGAGTTCGAAATCTAAGGACAGGCTGACGGAGAAGCACAACCAGGAGGTCAAGCTGGCAGACCGGGAGCCCGAGAAGCTCGCGGACAGCCTCCTGAGGTCGGCCAAGCACCAAAGGCCTTCTGCGTCGTCGGAAGGTAGGAGGCCCCAGGAGCCGCCACGGCGTTCGGTGTGGGGTCCACTTTCCAAGACCCTGGCCGTGGGGGCGGGGGTTTGTTTCAGGGCCTTTGTGTAGGAGGTAGATATCCAGAGTTCTTGGTGGAATGGTAAGTTCCTTAAGCGATTAGGTACGTACAGAGTCAGAAGACTTGGAGAGAAGCCATCGTTGTCATCCGGAGGGCTGGATAACTTTGGGTACCACTGTGATTCCTTCGGTGTGCCACAGTCTGGAATAGAAGGTGGGGGCACTGCTTGGCCGGAGTGCAGCTCTGAGGAGCCAGCCAGTGAGACGAAGGAGTGAAACAGCAAATTTTTCCCCTTTAGCAGCTTAATGTGGAATAGAGGGCTGAGGCCGCAACCGCTGGAAGCTTGAACAGTCTTCCATCCACTTTATCATGTGGAGTTTGGAGTGGACTGTTAAATATTTAAAACAAGGGAGGTGTGATGGGACTTTGCCTTGGAAAAGTCTTTCTGGCT
Source organism: Glaucomys volans (assembly GCA_020662805.1). Classification (NCBI taxonomy): domain Eukaryota; kingdom Metazoa; phylum Chordata; class Mammalia; order Rodentia; family Sciuridae; genus Glaucomys; species Glaucomys volans. The sequence goes on from JAJEJO010005684.1 coordinate 31,836, forward strand.
CCAGCATGGAGGTTAGTTAAGGGAAGCACAGAGCCAGAGGGAGACCTTCCGGGCCCATTGCTGTAATCTGGCAGGAACCAGTGAGGCTATGGCACTAGGATTTCCAGAAGGACCCAAGAGGTTGCAACAGCAGAACCTGCTACCTGATGACATGGGGTTCATGGGTCAGATGAGATAGAATAACAAGCGGAACAGTGGCTGGGCAGGAGCTGGACTGAGCAGCTCAGATGAGATACCTGTAGGCCATCAAGGGCCTCAAGCAGGAGGCAAGGTGAAATTCAGGCACTGGGCTCAGGAGACAGGCTGGATGTGAAATTCAGGAACTCCTCACTTAAAGGTAGGAGGCTGCAGGAAGGGCCCAGAGTCCTATGATTGCCCTTGTCTCTCAGGGTGCCTTTAGCCACAGTTACAAAAAGCCACCAAATGCAACTGAGGTCAAAGTCTCACAGATGATGGAAGGGTCGGATGTCAACCTGCTGAGCATTGAGAATGGTCTGCTTAGCATCTCAGCATTGACTAAGTCCTGACAAGGACTTGGCACATTATGCTCTGCTGCCGTCATATCAGGGATGGTTTCTGCCGTAGTCCCCAGGTAACCAGAGGGCCCCTGGTTCTCCTCACTGTCTGTTAACAAGGAGACCTTTCCCAAGTGGACTTCAGCTGCTCTACCTGTCTAGAATGGGCTTAGCTTTGCAAATTCACCAGGGAATGGAGGAGCCATGAGGCACTAGAGTGGGCAAGAACTCTGGCAGCAAGGAACTGCACCAGGCAGGTAGGAAAGGCACCAGGCAGCATCTGTCACACCTCTTCAGAGGCAGGGACTTGAAGAGAAAACAGCAGGTCAGGAAGCAAGAGGGAAGATGAGCTTCGAGACAGAAGGGAGAGTGTGTTCCTCCATGCTGTAGAACATGCTCTGCAGTAACGAGGACCAGCCACCGATATGCTGCACTGTGGAGCAACCCCAAAACATGATGCCACATGAAGAAAGCCAAGTGTACAGAGCACTGCAGGATGATTCCCTGTATCTGGATGTCCAGAAGGGCAGAGGTGCGGAGAGGGAGAGGTGCAGTGACCTCCTGGTGTTAAGTGCAGGGTGGGGATTGGCCACATTCAGCACAGAGGACATCTTGGGATGATGGAAATGTTCTTAAAACTGAATTGGGGGGCTGGGGTTGTGGCTCAGTGGTAGAGCACTTGCCTGGCATGTGTGAGGCACTGGTTCAATTTTCAGCACTGCATATAAATAAATGAATTAAATAAAAGCCTATCAACATCTAAACATCTATCAACATCTTGTTTTAGAAAAACAAAACAAAACTGAATTAGGCTAGCACACCAGTGGGTTGCTCTCTCTCCCTCTAGAAATGGCCTGTATTTTCCCTTGAGTGTATTTCCCTTGCTTTACCCCAAGGCATCTCTCTTTTGAGATTGCCATTCCCCACCCTGTTCTCCCTTGAATGTGTATCCACTTTCCTAAATAAACCTCTGTCTATGCCTTTAAAAAAAAAAAAGAATTAGGCCAGGTGCGGTGGTGGTGCAGGCCTGAAATCTCAGCTCTTCAGAAGGCTGAGGCAGGAAGATGCCAGGTTCTACACTAGTCTCAGCTACTGGGCAAGACCGTGGCTCAAAATAAAAAGTCCTGGGGGTGTAGCTCAGTGGTATAGTGTCCCTGCATTCAATCTCCAGTACCAAAAAAAAAAAAAAAAAAAAAAGAAGAAGAAGAAACGATTGGGCTGGGCCTAGTGGTGCACACCTGTGTTCCCAACTACCCAGGAGGATTGCTCAAGCCCAGGAGTTTAAGGCCAGGCTGGCCAATTTAATGAGACCCTGTCTCAAAATAAAACAAAAAGGTCTAGGGATATTGGTCAGTAGTAGAGCACCCAAGTTCAATCCCCAGTACCACATTAAAAAGAAAAAAAGAGGAAAAAAACAAAAAGGACTGGTATGTGGCTCAGTTTTAGAGTAGTAGAACACCCCTGGGTTCAATCCTAGCAATGCCACGGAGAACAGACTAGTGGTTGCGGGGAGAGGTGGGTGGCGGGAGTCTCTGGTGAGGGAACAGCCCTGTGTCCTGGTCAAGGTGGGGTCACGCAGCTACGTGGCATACATCTGCACACCTTAGATCAATGCCAGTTTCCTGGTGTTGACGTTCACTCTGTTTTAAAAGCTGTGATCATTGGGGAGAACTGGGTGAAGGGAACTTTCTGTTCTACTTTTGCAACTTTTTGTGAATGTATAAATATTTAAAAAATAAAAATTTTGAAAACATGTCAAAAAGTAATTAAAATGTAGTTCTAGAGAATTCTTTCCCTTTTGCTTCAAACCAGACTAAATAAATGGCAAGGATGAATGACTTCAGCTTTTTTTTTAAATGTCTTCCAGTTTCAGCCACCATTATGAAAAGAACATTTGAGACTGTAGCAGTGAATTCCAAATATTTGTTGTATTTTGAAAAGAAAGAGATGCTAAACAGTTACATATATCTTTAAATCCTGGTTCATCTTGTGACATAGACTCCCTAGACAGAAACAAAGGTCCAGTGTTGCAGTTGACCATTTGATGTGGTAAAGAAGCATAAAGACAAGATATCAAGATTGATTTCACATCTGGAAAAAATATATAGTTCCAATACAAAGAGAGCAGAACAACAAAATGGAAACATGAATAACTCTGTGTGTGCATGTGCACTGTATGTAATGAGAGTAAAATACAACTGGCACCAGGTAGGAATGATATTAGCCAAATTATATCATTATATTGTGTGCGTGTGCGAATATGTAACAGTGAAACCCACAATAACGTATGATCCTAACACCAATAAAAATTTGGAAAAAATAAACAACTTTGATGCTTGGTATCAAGGCAAAATCAAGTGGAAAAGGGAAGAATTGTATAATAAACGATGCCAGGAAAACTGCCTAACACTTTCAGGAAAAACACAAGTTGGATTGTAGCCTTTTGTCATACACAGATAGTTTCCAGATGGCTAAGAGTAATAAGAATAAAGTGATGTAAATATAAATTTAATTTTTTCTAAACCTCAGAGGTAGATGTCACAAAGAAATATTGAAGGGGCTGGGAAGACTGAGACAGGATGATCACAAGTTTGGGTCCTGCCTGGGCAAGTTAGTGAGACCCTCTTCAATTTAATGGTATCAAAATAAAAAACATAAAGGACTGGGGATGTAGCTCAGTGGTAAAGCACCCCTGTGTTCAACCCCTGGGACCAAAAGAAAGAGAAGAAAAATACTGAAGATCTGCCAGCGATGGTTGGGTAGGCCTGTAATCCCAGCTACTTGGGAAGCTCAACAGAAGGATTGTGAGTTCAAGTTCAAGGCCAGCCTGGGCAGTTTGAGACCAGGTCTCCAAAAAACAAAACAAAAAGGCTGGGCTGTAAGTGCAAGAGAATGATACACCTGTACCCCTGCACAATGTCTTTCTCCATCAGACCAGTTCTAGAAACCTTGCCTGGCATGCATGAGTTCTAGGTTCAATCTCCAGTGCTGCCGAATAAATAAAAGGCATGTTGATATCACCAACCATTCATTCTCCCCTGTAACGGCTCAGGCAGTATTAAGGGAATTGGGCGGAGTGAAGAAGCCCCAAAGGAGCATGACCAGCATGTGACTGAGCGTCTTGTCTGTGCACCTCGCTGGGCTCCCATGTGCCCCAGCCTGGGAACCCAGGGCCAGTTGGTGGACAGAGGAGGCTGGGAACCCCTTGGCTTTCATACCTTGTGAGGTGACAAACTCAGTCACCTTAAGTGTATGCAAGTACCCAAAACAGCAATTGTGATGGGTAAAGTTCTGTACAGAGGCTTCTCCAGAGTTAGAACCCTCTGGGCAACTGGGGCAGATCTTCCTGTGGTCACCCTGAAACCACCCCGCAGCCTTCTCCCCAGGGCACAGGGGATCTAGAAAGTCTCCAGTTTCTCCCTGGAAGGAAAGCACCGTGCAGCTGGGTTGTGAATCCACGTGAGCTTTGGAACATTCATGCACTGTCTCTCCTGCTAACCCTGAACCCAGTTCCTTTACTCTGGCCTGAGACAGGCTTGTCTGCATCTGGGAGTTCCCCACACACCCACTAAATGCCTGGATGTTTTCTTCCCTCTAGAGAAACCTGATGTAAAGCAAAAGCCGAGCAAGAAGAAATTTGTCATTCCGCAGATCATCATCACTCGGGCCTCAAATGAGACTCTAATCAGCTACTGTTCCACTGAAAACGAAGAGCAGAGAACCATTCGGGAACAGGCTGACTGGGGGCCCTACCACCGACACAGGAACCCCAGCACAGTGGCTGCTTATGATCTGCATACTAAAGAATAAACACACGCCCCAAACTGTCATGACTCACTGTGCTCTGAGTCTCAGCCACACTGGCAGAAGGGCCACCCTGCCCCTTGGGAGGCAAGGGACCCTCAGTCCACTAGGTTCTGCCATAGTCGCTACCTTGGTCTTACCATCCCCAGGGGCGCTGGCAGCTTGATGGAGTGACAGTGACAGGTTCAGAGTGAACTTTGTCGTGCTAAATGAATAAACTAGCATTTCCCTGTTGGAAGTGACTGGCTGTGCCGAGTAATGGGCAGCAGGCGTCACCTTGGGCTCTGACTTAGGTGGGCAGTAAGTACTGGGAAGGGTTAGGGAATGGCCTGTCCCCAGACTTGGAGAAAAGGCCAGAGTTTGACTAAATTTTAAGGTGTAATGTAGAACAGAGAGGTACAGAGCTGCCACACGCTACTGACCTCCATGCTGCCTGTGACCTGACTTAATGTGTCCAAGGCCCAGAATAGTGGGAGGTGCCTGCCAGGCAGGCAGACAGGGCACTCAGGCTTTGGAAGTGACTTTATCGATGCTGTCCTGTCTTTCTGGCCCTATGGACAAGGGTTCCGGTGATGGAGGGCCACTCTGGGATAAAGGGATGATATCATTAGAGAACTCAGCTGACTCCACCCTCACCAGCAATCTTCAGGTCAGGTTGTTGCCTGCCTGAGTGCCCTGACCTGTCTGATCTCATGAATTTTGTAATAGTGTATTAGTTCTGTTAGTTTCTAGATTGGCCGGCCTCAGAGGCCAAACCAGAACCAGGGGACAGTGGCATGTCCACCAGGACATGACCACAATCTTCTCACATATTGAGGCAAAAAGGCCCTTCACCTGTCACACATACTGACTGACACTCCCTCCCTTCCTCCCTCCCTTCCTTCCTTCCCTCCCCTCTTTCTCTCCTTCCTTCCTTCCTTCCTTCCTTCCTTGAATTACAGGCATGAGCCACCAAACCTAGCTCCAACAACTTTGAATAAATACATCCATACATACAGTACATAAGTCCTATCTAGTGCACATGTACATACATACAAACACACAGCCGTTTAGGGCTGGGCTGGAGATTGGCAGGCAGATGCCCCTGGGCCTGCCTGCGTTCACTGCAGAGCTCTGCTCTTCTTAAGTGAAGGGAGGTGTTAATGGTGGTGTACCTGCTTGGGAATGCCAAGCTTGAATGCCATCTCAAGGAGCCCTCCCCACCTGCCACCTTCTGCCTGTGCCCATAAAAACCTCTCTATCATGTACATACGTACAATCCTGTCTAGCACATACAGCCCTGTCGAGTTTGTCCACTTACAGTCCTATGTCGTATTTACATACATACACGTAGGCCTAGTGTGTCCCAACTATATCTGTTGCAACTGGGGCAACAAGAGTGGGTCTCCCTTAGAGGGGGCGAGCCGGACGGAGTCAAGCACACACACACCGGAGATCACATTCGATGATGGTGTGTCACCTTTAATGTGAACGTGCAGCCCTTTTTATACACCAGGTGATCAGTGAACGAAGCTTGAAACCTGATAGCAGGTGGGCGGCTCAGTCTGAGGTTACGCAGTCACACAAGGGAGGGGGACATGAGAAGGATGAAGCTCTTCTGAGACAGGTGGCCCCCTGGCGGGTCCAGTCACCTGGAAAGTTTGCCCCCCGGCATGAAAAATTTTGAGGTTTTCCTCGGGAATGCCCTGTTCTGCAGCCCAGGAGACCATGTGGCTCAGTGCTTTCTTCCTACATCCCCACACTAATGCGTGCATTCATATATCCATCTCTGTTTCATTCACACATACATGCAAACCTACATATACATATGCAACCCATCTAATATGTGTATAAGTTCTGCCTAGCGCTTACGTACATACAGCCCTACCTTGGACCTTATCAAAGTACACATGTAGGCCTATCTAGGTCATGCACACAGTTCCATGTATGTATAGGCACATGCCACCTAAGTAATGAGCAGATGAATTTTCAAAGTCAAAGTAGAGCATAAAGATATGATTTTAAGCTGGGCATGGTGATGCATGTCTGTAATCCTTGCAACTTGGGAGCCTGAGACAGGAAGATCACGAGTTTGAGGTCAGTCTGGGCAACTTAGCAAGACCCTGTCTTGGCTGTGGTTGCAGCTCGGTGGTGGAGTGCTTGCCTACCATGTGTGAGGCACTGGGTTTGGTCCTCAGCACCACATAAAAAATAAATAAAGGTATAAAAAATAAAATAACATTTTTTAAAAGACCCTGTCTCAAAATGAAAAAAATAAATAAAGAGGAGAAGGAGGGTGCCTGGGAATTGGGGATGCAGCTCAGCGGTCATTCACTTGCAAAGCATGCACAAGCCCCTCAGTTCAACCCTTAGTACAAAAGAGAGAGAGAGAGAGAGAGACAGAAAGAAATGGCATTGTTCAAAGACTTTTGTGTGTGATTGTGTTTTAAACTGCCCAGGAGAAAGCAGTCTGGCAGAAGTCTGTTTTTAGATGTTTGAGATTTGCCACTGAAGTCCTGCTTCGCATTTACCTGAGTGACTGGAGCTGAGATGGGCCTGTGCTCTGGGCACCTGGGAGCAGGAACAGCCTAGTTTCGCAACCTCAGACAAGCCCACCACAAGAGATCAGTGGCAAATGACATTTTATGTTCCATTGCATGCCACACATAGCTGAGTGCAGTGCCCTGGGACCTCCTGAGTCCTTGGGGCTCCTGAGTGTTCCCTAATAGTATATTTTCCTCCCAGCTGATTCCAGAGCCAAGCAGCTCTCCCCAACCTACAAAGAGAAATGTAAGAGTGGAGAGGGAGAACAGGATCTTCTACTGGTGCCACCTCCATACTTGGCATACACAGGTTGAAGGAAGACAAGCCCCCCAGCCCCCACGTACAGCTGGTAGAAGGGCTGTGTTGAGCAATCAATCCCTTACTTCCTTCTGAATGATGGGTACCCCACTCCTACCCAAGGCCCAGCCTGTCCCTGGCTAGATGGGGTGAGTTGGTGTCATGCAGGACTGAACTCCTGCGGTGGCTGCTCTGTGGGAGCTGCTTCCGTTGCTCAGTGGCATCACAGAAGAGTTTAAAGCACTGGAACGATGGTCCATCTGTTAGAGCTGCTACTCGTCATTTAAGTATCTCTGAAGCTACAAGATGTGAAAGAAATATCAGAAGTGGGGAGGGGAGACATTTTCTTCTAGTTAGCCAAAACCAATGTGAGCCTTCTTTAGGACTGGCTGCGGGCGGTAGTTTGAGGCCAGCTACCTCAACTGTATTTTTTTTTTTTTTTTGGAACCAGGGGTTGAACTCAGGAGCACTCGGCCACTGAGCCATATCCCCAGCCCTATTTTGTATTTTATTTAGAGACAGGGTCTCACTGAGTTGCTTAGTGCCTTGCCCTTGCCGAGGCTGGCTTTGAACTCGTAATCCTCCTGCCTCAGCCTCCCAAGCCGATGGGATTACAGGCGTGCGCCACGGCGCCCGGCCTCAACTGCATTTTAATGGGGCCAGATTAGAAGACATGCAGCCCTGATGCTAAGCCTCCCGCCAAGGGCACTTTGTAAACTTCCCACCTCGCTTCCTCCTCCAGGGCTGGGCCGGAGATTGGCAGGCAGATGCCCCGAACCTGCCTGCGTTCACTGCAGAGCTCTGCTCTTCCTACGTGAAGGGAGGTGTTAATGGTGGCGTACCTGCTTGGGAATGGCAAGCTTGAATGCCATCTCAAGGAGCCCTCCCCACCTGCCACCTTCTGCCTGTGTCCAGCACAGGACTTCCACCAGCTCTAGGGGGTCCACCCAACCCCACGTGCGTAGCACAGAGGAGGCACTCCGAGGCGGGAGGAAGGCTGCAGCCCGGGACCAAGACCCGGGCGGAACCACCGCAGGTGGGGCTTTGCAGGTCCTCGCGCGGTTCCCTTGGTAACCGTTGCTAAGGGTTGCACGACCCGGAAGTGGGTGGTGCGCCTGCGCACTCGGGAAGCGGAGGCCGGCGCTCGGCATGGCGGAGCCGGACGCCGAATCCGAGCAGATTCGACTCAAGTGTATCCGCAAGGAAGGCTTCTTCACCGTGCCCGCGGAGCACAGGGTGCGACGGGGCGGCCGGGGCGGACCGGGAGGGCGGGCGGGGCCGCGAAGCGCGCTCCACCGAGCCCGGGGCTGCGCCGCCTCCCGGCCAGGCGGCCCCGACGGGCTCTGCCGCGCAGCCGGAGCGGGGCGGGCGCGTGGCGCAGTGGTCCCTTCGCGGACACCGTGCCGCCGCGCATGGCTGTACCTTTTGTGGGTGAAGGTGCTGAATGGTTTTTAGCAAGGTGGACACAAGTGTTAGGAAAGGTTGAAACGGCGGGGTTGAGGTGGGAGTCAAGAGCCAGACCTGGCGCATGCCTTGTAACCCCAGCTTCTCGGGAGGCTGAGGCAGGAGGATCGCGAGTTCAAAGCCAGCCTCGGCAATTCAGCGAGGCCCTAAGTAACTCAGCGAGACCCTGTCTCTAATAAAATATAAAAAAGGGCTGGGGATATGGGTCAGTGGTTAAGCACCCCTGGACCCAGAGGCAGCAGAGCCACACTTGGTTTCTGCTGGGGTCGCACATCATTCAGATGTGCCCCAGCGGCTTGCAGAGTTCAGAACCCGTGCTGGACGCTGTGGCTATAGCAGTGAGGGGGGAATTGCAGAGAGCATAATGAGCAGTGCCTGAGACTGGAATCGTCTTGGGTTTTAGAGAAAAGTTGCATTTAGCTGGGGTCAGGAAGAAATTGGCAAAAGAACTGGCATTTCTTTTGGACCAGGAAGTGTGACCAGATGGACATGAAGATGAGACGGGGTGGAATGCCAGACTCGGGAGGCAGGGCAAAGCCATGGAGAATCACAGTGTGGATAGGGAGCACCAGGAGAGCAGGATGTGAGAAGGGATGTCTGGGGGAGATCCTGGAGGGTGCCTGGCCGATTGCCCTCTAGATGTCAGAGTTAACAAGACAAGGGGGTCAAGAGAAGGGAAACTAGCCGGGCTGTTGTAATCGGAACCCTGCTGCAGATGCTACTTGGGCCCAAGGAAAAGTGCTCATTCAGTTTCCCAAGAGGCACCACATCACGGAGGGTCATCAGGGTGGAGGCTGTCCAAGTGGATAGAGCTTTGTTTCCCATCTCCACTAACACCCTAGAGAGGCAGCTGTTTTCCACAAGGTGGGCCTTGGTGTTTGTTTTTGCAGGCCCGGGCCTTGAGCATACTAGGCGAGTACTCCACCCCTGAGCTACTTCCCAGCACTCTTCTGCCTGTTGCTCCCCGTTTCTCATCTGTATCCCAGCCTCCCTGGAGGGGAGTGAGTGGTAGCCAATTTCTTTTGACCTGGAGGTCACACGAGGCACTTGTGCTCACATCCCAAGGCCAGGTGCCAACGAGCAGTGTTCTTTTCTTTTTTTCGGGGGGGGGGGTATTCTACCACTGAGCTACATCCCCCACCCCTTTTAGTTTTTATTTTGAGACAGGGCCTCACTAAGTGCTGAGGCTGGCCTGGAGCTTGGGATCCCCCTGCCTCAGCCTGCTGAGTGGCTGAATTACAGGTGTGCCATGCACCCAGCCTGAGCCGAATTTCTTAACACAAAAATATCCCAGAGACTGGATGGTGGTGTCGGTGCTCTCGGCACAGTGGTGCCCGTGTGCACAGTGGGTCACTGTCCCAGACCTCGCACACTGCAGGCATGCAGACTGGGACTGAGAGGGAATGGCTAGGCCACCTGGGCCCAGTGTCATCCTCCCCCTTTTCTCAACAGAGAAGCCCCAGCATGTGGCTCATTTTCTCTGGTGAGCAGGATGTGGGCCGGCTTCTCAGGGCCAGGCAGGGGAGAAGTGCCTGTTCTCAGCGGTTATACTGGCAGCATCTCTCTCTTTCAGCTGGGACGGTGCCGAAGTGTGAAGGAGTTTGAGAAGCTGAACCGCATTGGCGAGGGCACCTATGGCATTGTGTGTGAGTGCCACCATGGGGTGCCACAGCTGTGACTGCCAAGTGCAGGCTGGGCTGCCACATGGCAGCTGTGCTGGGCTGGCAAAAGCCCGTTCAGGAACTTTAACTCCTGGTGCAGTCGCCACAAACTGCAGCACGTCCAGGCAAGCCTGCTTCAGGTTGCTCATATCAGTGACCCACACGTATAACCTCGGGACAGACACAGCTCTGGGGCTGATGAAAGGTAGAATTCCCAAAAGCAGTGGAGTTCATACTGGCTCCACTGGCGTGGGACTTTCTGCCGAGTGTTTGGAACAACACTTCCAAGGAACTGTCCAGATAGAGCACCTTCTTTGCTGTTAGAACAAGTTACAAGCAAACGTGAGGCAGTGGGCTAACACGATGACCGAGAGGAGAATGTGCACAGTGCTTGAGTCACTGGAGGCCAAGTTTTGGCCAGTTAAACTGGGCATTCCTACCCAGCTCCAGTGAAGTAGCCCCCAGGGAGCTCCTGCTTTGGATAGGGTATTGCGTGCCCAGAGTGAGGACTGAGTGCTGCTAGGTGCTAGGTTGCCAAAGAGGAAAGAAACCTGGCGGAGCTCAGGAGGGCTCCTGCCTGGCACAGAGGCACTTGTGATGGGGTTTCCATTCCAGATCGCGCCCGGGACACACAGACAGATGAGATCGTTGCCCTGAAGAAGGTGCGGATGGACAAGGAGAAGGATGGTGAGTGGGAGGAGGGGTAGACCACCGCAGCTTGGACTTCAGATTAGGAAGGGGTAGAACTGAACCCTCTGGGGCGTCTGCAGGATGGTTATCGGGCTGACTCAGCCTGTCACCTCCAGGCTAAGCCTGCGAAGTCTATCCCCGCTGCCTGGAAGCATCTGGATTCTCTCCTGCCCCTCTTCTCCCTCCATTCTGGTGATTCACCTCACCTTCGTCTCTACGTCAGCCAGGCACCCTGCTAGCCCAGCGCCTGCTCGGCTTCACACAGATGCCCTCACACAGAGCAGTCAGCACGGAGTTGCTGATTTTATTGCTGAGTGACAGTTAAGAGTGGTGTTGGGGGCAGGGTTGTGGCCCAATGGTAGAGCACTTGCCACGCATGCGTGAGGCACTGGGTTTGATCCTCAGCACCACATGTAAATAAATAAAATAAAGGTATTGTGTGTATCTACAACTTAAAAAAGAAAAAAGTGATGTTGGGATGGCCAAGTCTCCCTGAGCTGGGGACAGTGGTGGTCTTCGCTGGGTGTCCCAGGCAGGGCAGGGCTCACTACGCCCGTCTGTTGCAGGCATCCCCATCAGCAGCCTGCGTGAGATCACACTGCTCTTGCGCCTGCGCCACCCAAATGTTGTGGAGCTCAAGGAGGTGGTCGTCGGGAACCACCTGGAGAGGTGCTCCTGCCGGGCCCACCCCGCGCGGCCCCGTCCTCCTGTGCCTCCCTTCCTGCGGCAGGGAGAAGACGGAGGGGCATGTATCTTCCTCTGCTTTTCTTCCAGCATCTTCCTAGTGATGGGTTACTGTGAGCAGGATCTGGCCAGCCTCCTGGAGAATATGCCGACCCCCTTCTCTGAAGCCCAGGTGTGTGAGGGGCACACTGTACGCGATGTGGCTGGCTGGGGCCTGTGGGTGTCTCAGCCCTCTTGAATGAGGTGGAGTGACTGCCTGGGGGCCTGTGGGGAAATGCAAGGAGCCCAGGCCTGGGACGCATCAGCCTGGGAGGAGAGGGGGCAACTGCACCTTCCTGGTTGGGCTGGACAGAGCAGCTGCTCGGTTCCTGAGCCCGTCTGCCAGGCTGCCCACCAGTAGGGACGTAGAACATCGAGGCTCTACCATGGCTCGCCCTGACCCTCACCTGGGCCTCTCTGCAGGTCAAGTGCATTGTGCTGCAGGTGCTCCGCGGCCTCCAGTACCTGCACAAGAACTTCATTATTCACAGGTGAACTGAGGTAGACCAGAAGGAGGCTGGGGCACTGGGCAGGGTGACGCTGACCTCCCCCACTGTAGTCATTCGCAGTGCCCTTCGTGGGCAGATGTGCAGTGGAAGTTCTCCAGCTGCTTGGGGGGCGTCTCTCCCACCAGTAACTGCTGGGGGCGGCGGGGAGGGCTTCACAGCCTGGAGCAGGAGGCCAGTTCTGCTTCCACAGTTGGAGCTCCTGCAACCTGGCTGCTACTGTCCTTGCCATTGCCACCCTTGCTTTTGAAAGGCTCAAGGGGGTTGGGGACAGTGTAAGATTGGTTGTGATGTCAAGGCTGTGGTGAGTCTGCCCATGGAGCTTGCTTCCTAGGGACACTAGTGTTCTGTCGCAGGGACCTGAAGGTGTCCAACTTGCTCATGACTGACAAGGGCTGTGTGAAGACAGGTGGGTGCAGGGTGCTTGCCCCCTGTGTGCGGAGGTGGCGTTCTGTGGGCCTACCTTTGGCAGTGGGGTGTCGATCCTTACAAGCACCCTGAAGGACCTCTCCCTCCCTCTCTGCCTCTGCTGCAGCGGATTTTGGCCTGGCCCGGGCCTATGGTGTCCCAGTAAAGCCAATGACCCCCAAGGTGGTCACTCTCTGGTGAGTCCCTCCTGGGGATGGGTGTACCTGCTACAGGACCCTTTATGGGTGGGGCTGACCCTATAGATGAGCTGAAAATCTAGGAGACTCTTAAACATTGGGTCTAGGACAGCTTCCCAGGACAGCCAGGGCTGACCCTGCAAAGGGTGACAGCTAGGCTAGTGGTCTCAAGGAGCCTGCCTTGTCCGGATGAGGCACCACCCTCCTGAGGTTGTGCCTTCAGAGCTGGCTCTGAAGCCCCTTGGGAGTTGGGTGGCCTACATAGCTCTCTGCAGTCTCGCTATGAACATGAGAACAGCCTGTGGCAAGGGAGGGCATGGAGTCTCAGCCCTGGGCCGGGTCCCTGTGTGGTGGCTCTGCGGTGTGCACTTCGCCCCACTCGAGTGGGCTGAGTCCTCGGTGGTCTCCTGATGCATGGGACACGCGTGTGTGGCTGCTCTCTGTTAGCCCCAGTTTTCAGGCCTAGAGTGGAGGGCAGTTGGACCTGGCAGTAGTGGTCCTGTGGCTCAGCTGGACCCTCTGGGAGGCTTGGCCCAGGCTGGAGGAGAGGAGCTGGCCAGAGGTGGGCTGGAGTGCCTTTCTCTGCAGGTACCGAGCCCCGGAGCTGCTGCTGGGAACCACCACCCAGACCACCAGCATCGACATGTGGTGAGAGTGGCAGGTCCTGGGGCTCGGCCTGGGCAGGGCGGCAGCGGGTCTGGGCTCGGCCTGGGCAGGGCGGCAGCGGGGCTGGGCTCGGCCTGGGCAGGGTGGCAGTGGGGCTGGGCTCTCCTTGGGCCTGAAAGGAAGCAGGAGAGCATGGCTGCAGAGAGGCCCCAGGAGCAGGCCTGCCCTTGCCCTACCCTCCTGCTTGTCCCATCATGAGTCTGTGGCGTGGCACTCAGGTCCATGGCCTCTCTCCCCTGCAGGGCGGTTGGCTGCGTCCTGGCCGAGCTACTGGCCCACAAGCCCCTGCTCCCAGGTACCTCTGAGATTCACCAGATTGACCTGATAGTGCAGCTGCTGGGGACGCCCAGCGAGAACATCTGGCCGGTGGGTAACCTGGCAGTGCCCAGCTCCCCTGTGCCCAGTCCCTCCCTGGCTCCAGCCCTGCTTCCTACAGGGTTTCTCCAAGCTGCCACTGGTTGGCCAGTACAGCCTGAGGAAACAGCCGTACAACAACCTCAAGCACAAGTTCCCGTGGCTCTCTGAAGCTGGACTACGCCTGCTGAATTTCCTCTTCATGTATGACCCCAAGAAAAGGTCAGGTCCTGCTGTAGGCAGTGCGAGTCAGCTGTTTGGGATGGGGCGACCCTGCAGAGGTGCACGCATCCCTTCAGCCCACATCGTTTATTCATTCTCGTGGCGCTGGGTGCGCGGGTGCTGAGCTGGAGCCTCCTAGGTCGGGCAGGTGCTCCCCCTGCCCCAGCTCACAGCCCTATGTGGGCTGCACTGCTGCCGAGGCACCCGGGGCGGGTTGTCTGCTTCCCCTGGTGGGGAACTCACTCCGAGGTTCCTCGTGGTTTCTGGGCCCCAAACCTGTCTTTACCATCTGCCTTGCTATTGGAAGTTTGAAACAGGCTACTGATCTGGGCTAGGGTGTGAGGGAAACAGACCTTTTAAGGCCAGCATCCCATTAATGGGTGCTTTTGTGCAGGGCAACTGCGGGAGACTGCCTGGAAAGCTCCTACTTCAAGGAGAAACCGCTGCGTAAGTTCCCCAGGCCCCTGGGTCTCTGTTCTCTGGGGCTTGCTTGGCCAGTGGCCTTTCTCATGGTGGGTGGGCTCCCAGGGCAGGCAGGATGTCAACACCCCTGGGTGGGTGAGGACCTGGTCTGCTGGGAAGCCACCTCCTTGTAGCCCAGCACTGAGCTGCTCCTCTCTGCAGCCTGTGAGCCGGAGCTCATGCCCACCTTCCCCCACCACCGCAATAAGCGAGCTGCCCCAGCCACTGCTGAGGGCCAGAGCAAGCGGTGCAAGCCCTGAGGTCGGCCCACGTGCACACGTGCCCGCGGCAGATGGCCAGGCCAGCTGCGGACTGGGAACACCCTGCAAGCCAGGCCAGGCCTCCTGGGAAGTCAGGGAGTGCAGCTTGTCCTCATGCCTACCTCCACCATCCTGTTCCTCCTGCTGACTCCACCTGCTGTTTCTCTGCCAAGAACCAGGCAGATATGGACATGGGGTGCTGAAAGGGTGGGGGCTCCAGACTGTGTACCCAGGTGGGCAATACCTGGTGGCTGCACAAGGTCTTGTCTGGCAGAAACTCCTGAGGACACACTGGTGCTGAAATCTCAGCTGTACCACTTAATGGGGTCTTGGAACCAGGGTTGGGTGCTGGCCCCTGAAGACTGCTGTGCTGTTGCCTCTTAGTCACAGGGACTGCCCAGGACTCAGAGAGGCTGTGGTGACCCTGGGCAGGGGTGGGAAGGAGGGACCAGGTGTCAGGTGGGGGCCATGAGAGGGGGCACCCTTGAAACTCCCAAAGAAAGAAGCAGTTGGCTTCATCCTAAGAGTAAAGAGAAAAATTTTTCTAATAGACCTGGTTTCACCGTTGTTTAATGTGCTGTGGGGATGTTACTTGCGTGACATGGACGATGTCCTCTGAGTGCACTGGGGAGGAAGGGTGGGATGGGGTGTGGAGATTGCTGTCCCCGACCCCTGAAGGTGGACCCACACAGACTCTGCCCTTCCCATCCTGGGTGGGCTGCAGTCCTGGGGACCCTGGTCTGAGGAGCCTGAGGTTGCCCCCAGGGAAAGCAGGCTGTGGTTTCTCTCTCCGGCTCCGGCAGCAGCTGCACAGACCCACCATGGACACAGCACTCTGTGGGCAGCCTCAGGACCTGCCCTCCCTTCTGCTGGGAGGCAGCAGGAATGCTGGTTGCTGAGACTTGTGCTCTTCACAGGGTGGGAGGTGGCACAGCTGCTGGGGCTTCAGGCCAGCACCTCCTGGCTGTGACCCCATGGGGGAGGCCAAGGCCCCCCGACATGCACTTGGCCGCTTCCCAGACTGGCCCAAGTGGAGCTTGAGACCTCAGTGGTGTCCTTGCAGACCCTGAGGAAGCCACTTGGAGGGTGGGTAACAAGGCTGCAGGGAATGGGCCAGCTAGCAGGTGAGGGGCTTCTAACGGGGTGGGTCCTTCTCGGGGACAGGTTTGGGCACCATGACAGGGACCCTTTACTCAGCACACTGGGCATGGGTCTGGACTTGGGGGACAGGGACACATTGGCAGGTATGTCCGTACAGCTCAGGGCTTGCTGCTGGCTGGCCTCAGCCTGGGGCCCCTGGGGGAGGCGCTTTCCATGGAAGGCTCTACCCCACTTCCCTGGACTCCCCTAGGGACAGAGGCCTGGGAGGTTAGTGGCTTTGGCCCCTCCCCAAGAGCAGCACCATGGAAGCCTCTGGAAACCCGTGGCCGGGGCAGTTGGGCCTAGGGGTGGGCCCCAGGGCTGCTGTAGAGCAGGGTGTCCACTTGGGCACGCTGCCGCCACAAGCGCCGCTGGGTGTCGCTGAGCAGTGCCCGCAGTGAGTGGCTGGAGCGGCAGGCTGATAGGGCAGTGCAGTGGGCAGCGTGCAGCTGGTGGCAAGTGTCACAGCAAAGGGTGGGCAGGGCATCAGGGGCTAGACAGCTGTGTGCCTGGTAGCCCAGGGGCTCGGGGACAGGCCCATAGGCTGAGGCCGATACCCCCTCTGCCCGCACATGCCGGGGGCTGGCCCGCCCTGGACTCCCAGGGCCTTCGGGAGCAGCCAAGTCCCCAGGCCGAGTCAGCTCACCACGCATCGTGAGGAAGGAGAAGGCAGAGGGCTCAGGCCCCAGCTCCTCCTCCAGGGCGCCATAGGGCGGGCTGCTGGACCCAGGCAGCTCCTCTGCGGGAGGCTCCCAGGCCCCACCCGCGGTACCCCACAGTTTGGCGCTCTGCTCCCAGAGTGGTGGCCTGTAGGCCAGTTCCACAGGGGGCGAGTCTGCCCCTGGTGAGGGCTCCCCACAGAGACTGGCCTCCTCTGAGCCCTCCTCCTCCTGCAGGTCCCGGTACAGGTCCAGCGAGGTCCTGTAAGCCGCAGGGGTGCCCCGGGGAGGCAGAGGTGGCGGCTCCTCATCCTGGGCCAGCCGCTGCTGCAACCGAGCCACACAGGAGGCCACGTCCCCACTGGCCCGCCGGGCCCTCAGCAGCTCTTCTGCTGGCAGCACACTGGTGCCCAGCCGGGTCAGCACCTCGCCTAGGATCTCACACTCCAGCCGAAGGGCGAAGCAGCCCAGGGCCACCTGCACCAGCTGGCAGGCAGGGGGCAGGGCGGTCACCATCAGGCGGTGGCTGTCCCTGCGCACGTAGCCCATCTTCTGGAAGCTCTGGATGAGGAGCTCCTCGGAGAGCACGCCCTTCAGCACGTGCACGTAGCCCCCCGAGAAGGTCTGTAAGGGAGGGGCCTGGTCAGCTGCTCCCCGCCACCAGGCCCCAGGACTGCTCTGACCTGTCTGGGGCAGGCCCAGGCGTCAGAGCCCTGCCTGGAGCAGTTCTGTTCTGGACTCCACCTCCTCTTACTGCTGGACTTACTACCCTAGCCTGTTCCGGTGGCCTCTTAAGCACCCCCCTGTTTTCTGCTTCTTCATGACAGTGCTGGAGACCTTTCCTTACCAGGGCAAGAGGTTTTGCTGCACATCTTTTCCCTGCTGTGTAGTATTCCCCCACAGGGATAAAAGTTCTCAAAGCACTCCAAAGGTGGTTTGGTTTGGTTTGGTTGCAATACAGGGCTTCTCCAATGGAAGGCAAGCGCTCTACCAGAGTTACACCCTAGTTCTCTCCTGCAGGTGGGTGAGTACCCTGAAATGGCTTTCTAGACTACAAAGCTGTGTGCAGAACCAAAAAGATCATCAGGGCTCTGGCCTTGTGCCTCTCCTAAGTAAGTTCTGAAATTTCGCGACTCCGGAGCATTTCTCTGCTTACAGCACTTGGAGGAACACACCTCCCAGGTACTGAGCACCAGCAGTAGCTCTTCCTCTTCTGTGAGCCTGATTGTTGTGTCCTTTTCTCAGATGAAATGGGCTTGGAGGGATTAGGTAACTTGTCCAAAGCCACACAGCCAGGAGGCAGAACCAAATCACAAGCCAGCTCTGCCCCTTCCTAGCCTCCCCCTGAGCTTGTGAGCGCCTCAAGGGCAGGCCTGTCCATTCTGCTTTTGCGCTCCAGCAGCGCTGCCCGGCCCTCCTTGCCGGCTAGTCTGAAGGGCTGAATCTAAGTTCAGCAACCTCGGACCAGCAGGTGTCCCAGTGGAGCTGCCGGCTCCCGAGCTCCTCCAGAGAGGCTGCCCGCTACTAGGCAACCGGCGGAGGCGTCCCTCGCCCACGTGAGCACTGACGTTACCACCCTCCCACTCCTCCCAATTAGCTAGGAGCACCGGCAGCCCTGCCCCCTCCAGCTCAGGGCAGCTCCTCAGGGAGCCAGGCCAGCACCCATCTGGCCTCTAAGCTCGGGCGGGGAACCAGATCCGTGCCTTCCCCATCCCCACGGGCTTCCCCCTGCCTCAGCGTCCTCCTTTTCAGACCGGATCAGGCGGAGGAGTCAGGGTGACCACAGGCCTTCAAGTCCCCCTGTAGGCCTGTCCTAGGATTTCCATTGTAACTAGGGCGGCGGGGCTGGCAAATAGGCACCCAACGCATGTCCTGTGCCCACCTGTGTTCTCAACACTGGGAGTGGCCATGGGGACCTCAACACCCCCACGACCTCTTAGCGCTCCGGGCCCTGAGGACACCTGAAACCCAGAAAGGAGGCACCTTCCCGACCCGACGGTAACCAGCCCCAGAAGCCTTGGTGGCACCGCCGGCGGAGCCCGGCGCCCTACCTTGATGGTGGTGAACTCCTTTCTCCAGGGCAGCAGGTACAGGTGGACGGCCGCCAGCTCCAGCAGCTCAAAGGCCCGGGCAAGGCCGCGGAGCGCGGGCGCCAGGTCGGCGCGACCCCACAGGCCGTCGGTAAGCAGCGCCAGCGCGTCGTCTTGCAGCGCCCCATGCAGGTCGAAGTCCTCCACCAGGATCTGCCAGAGCACCGCGCGCAGCGAGGGGTCCCCGCACACGCCCGCGCGGCCCCGCCGCAGCTCGCGCTCCAGGCACAGGCGGTAGTCCTCCGACAGCGAGCTGCTGCCCATCCTGGCGAGCGGGGCGGGGTGTCAGGAACTGGAGCTTCCTCCCTCCCGACTGTGTGACCCCAAAGCCCCCTTCCCAACCCGGAGACCCTGACCTCGCCAGTGGGGCCGGCCCCTGTCTACAGCTTCCCCCGAGCCTGGAGGCCCGATCCCGCCGGCTGAACGCCCCTGCTGCCCACAGCAAGCCCCCACACCTGCAGACCTCCACCCACCAGCTGAGCGCTCCCCCGTGCAGCACCCGCGGGCGGCCTCCAGCTTCTACAGCCTCCCCCGGTCCGGAGAGCCTAGCCTGCCCGCGGTGCGAGTCCGGCGTGGACGGCACCCCTTCCCTGGAGTCCCTCGCCCACCAGATGGTGCTGTGGACCCTGCGGGCGATGGCAATACCTGTCAGTCCCCAGCCGTCCGCGAGCCGCCGCCGCTCCGGGTGTGCCTTCCCACTGCCGCGCGCTTCCGCGGGAGTCGATTCCGCCCTAACCCTGGCCGTGACGGTGGGGGCGGGGCTTGGGTGGCCCCTCCCCGCCCTGCGTGGGCGGAGCCGAGGGCGGTGCTCCGCCCCGCCGCGCACCTGCGCCAACCCCGTCCCGCAGGTCAGTTGCGGGCGCTCAGTGCGCGTGCGGAGAGGTTGTGCCCTCGGGGCCCTCCCCCGGGGCGGCAGCGCCCGCTCGCTCATCCCAGCGACGGGGACCTCCCGAGCCGACCCTCCGAAGCGCCCAGATCTCGCGGAAGCAGGTGGCCCTTCTCCTGGCGGCCCCTGGAGGGTGTAACCTCCCGGGGGGGGCGGGGCCAGCGGCCTCGTGGTGGGATAAAGGACTGGTATTTAAAGCGCGGGTTAGATGGGCAACCTCAGGGTCGGGCTGCCTCCACCGGCTCTGCTCTAAATCCCTGGCCCTGGAGAGCGTCGTCTGGGCATCTCTGAGGCGAGATGGAGGCGTCGTCCTCTCAGCCAGCCTGGCTTCAAGGCTGCAAAGCCGGCCGGCTGCAGATCCACCAGGCTGCAGATCCACCAGGCTGGGTCACAACTCCCAGGGACGTCTGATTCCCTTCCTCTGGTTGCCTCTGCTCCAGTCCAGACTCAAGCCTCCTTCCTCTTAGTCCCCTGCGGTGGACGGAGTGGAGGAAGTTAAACGCTTGCGGATCCCCACCGAATGTAAGCAGGGTATATTGTTAGGTCCTTCTCTTGGGCAACTCCTGCCTTTCCTCCCCGGGCCATGAAAAACAAGGCCCAATGTGTCCAGAAGGGACCTGCCTGGGACAAGGTACCTGCCTCCTCTTAGATTTTTCACCAGGATATTTTTATGTTTCTAAAGAGATTTTTAAAATATTGTAACCAAGTAAGCAGATCTCCCTGAGGCATTTTACTGGCTGCTACTAAATTGGGAATTCTTCCCTTAGTTGTTTAGGCACCAAGGGGAGCTGACTTCATATGCCTGCAGGTCTTCATTTTCTTTTCCTGTCGGAGGAGGGAGTGAACCCTTTTCTGTTCCTGAATGGATTTCTATCTCCTAACTCCCTTGTTCTTGAATCAGGGTGGGTTGGGGGCCTGTGGCACTGGGACTTCAGAGGCCAGATCATCAAAATGCCATGCCCAGTAAGGCACAGTGGCATACACACCTTCGTTCCAACGACTCCTGGGGCTGGAGCAGGATGCTCACAATTTCAAGGCCGGCCTGGGCAACTTAGGGAGAGTGTGACTCAAAAATAAATAAAAAGGGCTGGGGGTGTGGTTCAGTGGTATAGTTCCCCTAGGTTCAATCTCCAGCACCACCATAAAAAGAAAAGAAGAAAAAGGAGGGGTACAGCCATGTTCCTGCCTTGTTTTGGGACACAAACTCTTCCCCCCCAGCTGGTGCTGTGAGGGCACCAGCAGGGGTGGGTCCCCGTATACCTGCAGTCTGGGAATGCAACTCCTGGGAGACGGGCTTCCCAGGGTCGCCAAGATGAGGTCATTTTGGATTGGGATGGGCCCTGATCCAAGATGATCAGAGTCCTTGCAAGAAGAGAGAGTTTTAAACACAGACACACGAGGCGGAAGACCCCATGGAGACGGAGACAGAGATGGGAGTGAGACAGCTGCAAGCCAAGGACCTCAGGATTCTGAAGATGCAGTAGCTGGAATAGGCAGGAAGGAGTCTCCCCTAGAGCCTTCAGTGGCCTTGCTGACACGAGACTTCAGATTTCTGGCCTGCAGAATCATGAGAGAGTAAATTTCCGTTGTTTTGGACCCCCCATTTTGTGGTATTGTTACGGCAGCCACAAGATACATGTCCAGGCCTCACATGTTCTGACAGCCCTGAGGTCCCAGCTGACCACCAGCATTGACCTCAGACATATGAACAGATAGATCTTCAGATGGATCCAGCCCCTCAGCATTGGATTACCCCTGTGTGGAAGCTATCCTACCTGATCTGGGCCCCCACTGAGCCTTCCCCAGATGCAAGGTACATGCACAAAACCAGTTGATGCATCCTCACCTTGCTTCCTGCTTGCCCAAGGATGAGTGCTGTGCCCCTCTTGCTTATGCACATCCCTCCTGTGAGCATTGCTAGGTCATTGGGTCCATCAATACTTACGTTGGTCCAGGAGTGCAGCTGATCACTGCCCAGTCCACCCCACAGCTGTGTCCTTCACAGTGCAACAGGTATGAAGTTACTGTTTGTTTTTTAGAGGGGAGGTTACCGGAGATTGAACTCAGGGGCACTGGACTACTGAGCCACATCCTCAGCCCTATTTTGTATTTTATTTAGAGACAGGGTCTCATTGAATTACTTAGCACCTTGCTTTTGCTGAGGCTGACTTTGAACTCAAGATTCTCCTGCCTCAGCCTCCTGAGCCTCTGGGATCACAGGTGTGCACACAACTGCACCCAGCAAAGTTACTGTTTTAATTCACATTTTTTGGGGGGGCGGTGTACCAGGCGTTGAACCCAGGGGTGTTTAAATTAACCACTGAACTACATTCCCAGCTTTATTTTTAAAAAATATTTTTAAGACAGTGACAGACTTGTTTTTCTATTCTTTTATTTATATGTGCTGCTGAGAATCGACCCAGTGCCTCCCATATGCTAGGCAAGTGCTCCACCACTGAGCACAACCCCAGCTCTCCCAGCTCTTTTATTTTTCACTTTGAGACAGGGACTCACTACCAAGTTGCTGAGGTCTTTGAGCCTGCCATTCTCTCGGCTCAGCCTCCTGAGCTGCCTGGTGTGTGCCACTGCACCTTGCTTTACCTTGCATTTCTTTTTCTTTTTTTCTTTTCTTTTCTTTTTTTTTTTTGCGGTGCTGGGGATTGAATCCAGGGCCTGTGCTTGCAAGGCAGGCACTCTACCCACTGAGCTATGTCCCCAGCCCTACCTTGCATTTCTTGATTGCTGTGGCTCTGAACCCTTCCTTCCTCTCACACTGGCGTTTTTTGTTTGTTTTTCTCCTCTGCACGTGGGCTGTTTGTGGCCATGTTGTTTGTTTCTAATTGGGGCTTACAGGATTTCCAATGGGAAGGTTGTTACTTCTGCACCCTGTTGCAGAAGCACAGGCTCAGAAGGACTGAGGGACTGAGCTGAAGCAGCACCTGGACACACCCAGGAGACAGCGGGAGGCAGTCCAGCCCTCCCAGGACAGGCCTGCAGGCGGGCCCCTCCCAACAGAGCCAGCAGAGGCGCTGTCAGGACCCTCAACACACAGCCCTCCCGCTCGGCTCTGTGAAGCAGGACCTCAGAGCCCATCTTTTCAACATCCATGTCAGGGCCTGCTAAGGGGACAGGGACGTTGCCACCCCACAAGGCTCCCTGGCAGCCTGCCTCCCTGCCAGATGCCATCCAGGCACAGACATTATGAGGCACCTGGGGAAGTGCTGCCCTGGCAGGGCACTCCTCTGTGAGTTGTCCCCATGTGGGATGCAGGGCCACCTCAAGGCACTCTGCACGTCCACTTGAGAAGTGCTGCGGACCAAGGACGTGTGTGTCCCCACGTGGCAGCTCAGACATCACACGTGGCTATTTTGGGGCACTTGTGTGTGTGTCTGTGTGGACAGACTGCCATCGCAGGGTACCGGTGTGTCCCTGTGTGGACAGCCTGTGTCTCCATGGGGAACGATTCCTGAGGCCGTGGGGACTGCTCGGGGCTCCAGAAAGGAGCTGTGGCCTGGCCCTGGCCTCCCACCAAGTCCCTGAGAGCTGTGCTTCCTGAGGGGAAGCCCACACCTGCCTGGCCAAGAATAGCCCCAGGAGGACCTGCCCTTGTGCGGACAGTCTGGAAGAAGGTTTGGGGTGGGTACCTGGGCTCAACAGTCTCTGGAGTGGCCAGGAGAGGGTGGCCATGTTGAAGCCTGACATCATCTGGCCAGTGGGGTGGAGACTGAGCAGCCACACAGTCAGACAGCAGCAATTCTTTATTTTAGGCCAGGTTGGTGGCCACATAGGACGGGTGGCAGTCAGGTGACCCTTGGGCTCACGCTGGCCTGGAAGAGGTGGGAGCTAGACAGGGGCCCTGGAATGGTCATCACCACCACCAGAGTGAGCCAGTGGTAGGGAGGGTCAGAGCCCACACTCCGGACAGAGCAGCCCAGCCACACAGGTGAGCAGGGCAGCTGCCGTCCCGTCAATCAACCAGTCCCACACTGCCAGGCCCAAGCGACTGGGGTGGGGCTGGCAGCTCTGGCAGGAAACTGGCTCAGAAGCGCTTTGAGTGTTTTGGGGGACGGAGACCGCTGGTCAGGCTCCTGCCTCCCTGCCCTGTAAGGGCCACTTTAGTGTTGGGAGGCTGGGCTAAGCCTGCCAGATGCTGGAGGCCTTGCCAGGGGCATGCAGGCCCCGGGAGAGCAAGAGCTCCAGTTTCCCTTTACTGGGTCTCAGAGGCCAGCAGAGTACAGAGCAGGGCCCCTCAGGGGCTGGTGCGGTGCCATTCTGTTGGGAGAAGCGGCTGCCAGCGCCTCTGGGGCAGATGTTAGGGAGGGAAAGAGCAGGAGACCCCTGCACATCTGGCCCGTCCCCACACCAGGGCCAGGTGTGCAAGGCAGCATTGGAGGCCGTGGGCTGTCCTCAGTGGTCGTGTGGCTTTGGGTCCCTGGGGCCTGGCCTCCACTACTTGCCCAGGGCCCCACGGGGCAGCAGCTCCACATAACTCAGGGCGCTCTGCAGTGATGTCAGGCAATAGCCCTCCTCTCCAATCAGATAGCTGCAAAGAGGAGGCAAGGGCACATGTCACTTGGAGGGACGTGACACCCCAGTGCTCTGAACAGTGGCATCTGCTGTGACAGGGCAGGACTGGGTCCAAGGTGACAGAGCTGGGCTACTGGGGAGGCCTCTCCTCACCACCCTGTTCGTCCTGGTTTCCCTGAGCAGATGCCACCAGGGCTGCTGAACAGGGGACTGTGGGAAGCACAGCTCGGGTGGTGCCAAGGGCGCACGCCAGCCCTGCCCGCCCGGCCCAGGGTGTTCCTACCCCTCATGTGTGAATTCCTCCAGGGCAGCACACTCAGACACCAGCTGGGGAAGCCCACTCCTCAGCACCACGAAGGACAGGATGGGCAGCAGGTCATCAGCACCACTGCTGGGCGAGAGCACAGCAGTGGTGGGTCCGGGACCAGAGGGTCCACCCACTCCCAAGCCCTGGAGTGGTCCTGGCCTGCCTGACTGCTCTTTGTGCCCACAGCAAGGCTGTTTCCCGAGGGAGCAGAGACACATGGCAGGTGCTCCCATGTGTCCAGTCCTGAGATCTCACTGCTTTCAGGGGCCTGGGAGCAGGATGGAGGCATGGTCCCCACCCCAGTGGCAGTATAGTGGTTGTGGGGAAGAGGCTGAGCTCAGGCCCACCAAAGTCAGGGCCTGAATGCTGCTCTGGGAATGTGCTCAGAGCCCAGTGGCTCTGGGAAGAGGCAGGGCAAGGAGCCAGGAGGCAGTCAAAACCTGAGACTGGGGCCTAAGCTGATCCCCTTCCCTGCAGGCAGGAGACCCCTTCCACCTGCTGCACTTGTTCAAGATTCTGTCACCTGCAGGGACATGGTGGCCCTGCATTGGCTTCACACCATGGGGCTGGTGTGGGGCAGAGGCTGGGCCTCACACACTTTAGCCCTGGAACTCATAAAATGGGTAAAGAGGCCAGTGGGAGCCAGGCCAGCTTGGTCAGCTCCTTCCTTCCTGTCAGCCTGAAGTGGCTGGGAGCATTCTGCTCCTTCCCTTGGGTGGAGCTCTGCCCTGCACTGCTGACCTCACACTGGGGTCTGATCTTGACCTGCAGGGTCCCAGGTGCAAGGCAGCAGGAGGCAGAGCTCAGGCAGGGTTGAGGGAGACACAGCCTCCAGGTCAGAAGGTTGCTAAGTCCAGAGGAGTCAGAGTAAGGCACCACAGACCCCTGGGCTGGGCACTCGGGTGGGGAGAAAGCAGCCATGCCCCTGGCTGGGAGGTCAGTGCAGGGCCCAGGGACTTCAGAGGAGGCAGCTCCCCTATTCACTCTAGATGTGTGATGGGGGGTGCCAACATGTGCCCTGATCCCTGGAAGCCTTGCCCAGCCTGAGGCGATGCCAGTGCCTTGCCCAGATGGGTTGGAATGTGAGGGCAAGGGCTGGGCCTCAGTGGACTCTCTAAAGTGAGCAGCCGTGGATGCTCAGAGATGCAGGGCCTCCTGGTCCTCCTCAGACAGCTTCAGGGCAGGTGGGAAAGTTCTCTCCTGCCCAGGCCTCTGAGGGCAGGGCAGCACCTCCTACCTCAGTGTCCCTCCCAGGGCGCCCCAGCCCCTCCTAGGACTCACATGGCAGCGGCTGGGGGCTGGGGGCTGGCCTGGTGCGTGGCCTCCTGGGCGCGGCAGTACTCTTCCGCACAGACGCAGATGGCCCGCAGGGTCCGCACTGTGGCGCAGAAGCCTGGCTTGAGGGGGCAGTGCAACAGAAGGACCCAGCAAGACAGGAAGACCAAGGGCCCTGTGTGGAGACCTGCTGCTGCCCACCCCTCCTGATGTGCAGGGCTGGGAAGAGCTGGTGCCACCCCTCCCAGGGCACTGCCCTCACATTTCGCCAGTGTCCTGTAGCCCAGAGGGGCAAGTACAGGCCCAGACCACCCTGAGATGGGACTCTACCTCGGAACCTCCCACCTCTCAAACCTCCTCGCACCAATGCACTCCAGCTTCTTCTGGGGGCAGCTCTCTAGGACCAGCAGTCCCAGCTCCTGGACTGCGGTGCAGTAGGGGTAGGTGGTGGCCCCCTGGGCCTCAGGGTGCTGGGGGAGGAGCTTGGCGGGGATGCCAAGGGCTGTGGGTGGTGCGTTCCTGTAGAGCTCCATGCTCCTACTCAGGGCAGCTTCCTGGGTGTAATGCACACTCCTGGGGCAGAGAGAGGCCAGCTCAGTCCCAGGACAGAGGCAGAGCTGTGGCTGGGGACCCCTGGAACTCTGTCCTGGGGAGACCTGGTAATGAGCTCAAGCAAACAGACCAACAGTTCCCAAGACCCAAATCGCCTGTGAACTAGACACCTGAGGGTGGCCTCGGCTCAGGAGAGCGGGCTGGCTCAGGGCCTGTCTGGAGCTGCAGACACCAGGTCTGGGGGTGGTGGTGGGCTGGGGGCACACCTGTAGAGGGCCAGCAGCAGGGGCCACAGTGGGGAGAAGAAGGGCTCCTCAATGCACGCCAGGCAGCGGTCCTTGCAGGTGGCTGTGTTCAGGTTCTCAAAGGCCAGAAGGGTCAGCGAGAGCAGCCTGTCTGCCAGGAACAGAGCTGGGGATGTCCAGACAGGCCTCTCCACTGCCATTACCTCCGTAGGTTCTAGGCCCAGAGCCATGGTATCCTCCTCCCCGAGAGCCGCCTGTGTGGCTGAGCCACAGGAAGTACCTGGGCTTCGCAGGGGAGGGCTCCACCTGGCCCTTCCACTTGCCTTCAATCCCCCATGCCAACCCCTGCCATGCTGGGTGGGTGCAGCCTGGGGCAAGCAGGGAGTTTGAGGCCAGAACCCTTCCTGCACCTCCTCCCTGGGCTGACTGATCCTATGCTGTTCCAGTGTAGCCAAGGGGTCTGCAGAGGAGGGGGAAGGATGGCTCTTTTCTGAAAAGGACCAGCTCCCAAGTCTGTAGGAAGCAACGGCTTTAGAATCCTATGTGCAGAGAAGTCAGGCCCAGAAGGGGCAGGACCAGAGCCCTCAGGACATGGGAAGCACAGGAGAACGCAGGCACTTCCCCACTGGTTCTTAGAAAAGCCTGGAGGCCTTTGTCCCTAAAAGGGACTCACAAGACACCTGTCATCCTGAGCCCCAGGGTCCCCATGCTGTTTCCCAAGTGGAAAGGCTGAGGGATGAGCTGCAGACTCCAGATGACTGCACACACTGGACCTGTAGTCCTTGGTCCCGTGAGCCTAGCTGGACCCAGGGCACAGCCAGGATCACCTGATGTCCAGAGTTTTGACAGGCAGGCCCTCCTCCAACAGAAGAGTTACAGGTACCACGGCAACAAGGAGGGATGGACAGGCCATTTCGCCCCACTCCCTGTATAGCCCAGAGAGGACAAAGCCTGGGACAGAGGAGGCCCTGGGCTCCCACACTAGCTGCCCATTCTCCAAGGGCCTGGGTGGGTCAGGTTCCACTTAGCCACGTGGAGGGTGGGACAGAGGCTCTGTGGTCCAGGGAGGGGCTTCCACTAGGGGCTGCCACACTGCACCCTGCGGCTCACCGATGGCATTGTGTATGTCCTTCACTGTACTCTTCAGGCACTCCAGCAAGGGCTCCCTCTTGGTTCCTGGGGTCTGTGGCTCAGGCTGCCCCCCAGGACCCCGGCCCCACCTCTCAGATATAGCCAGAAACTGCTCCAGATCCTCAAAGGAGCTGTCCTTGTCTGGCAGGCAGGCTGAGGCATCTGTCAGCGGGGAGGGAGGCCCAGCCGGGCTGCTGTCTGCCCCTCTATCCAGGGGCCCAGCGTTGGGTGGGGGCATGGTGGGCGTGGCAGGGGGTCCATCCTGGGGCCTTGGTGCCACGCTGGACTCTGGTGGGGAGAGCATGCAGTAGAGGCTCTGGGAGGACCGAAGCCGCCGGCTCCCAGGGGCCAGTGGCGCATCGGTGCCTGGGGCAGACGCAGTGCTGAGGGCGCCCCGGCTCACAGCAGGGTAGAGTGCGCTGTACACTGCACACTGGAGCTTCTTGAGGAGCTGCGAGATTGGGTGGTCAGGAAGGCTGCAAGGAAAGTGGCGGGCTGACGGCAGAGGCAGTGCAATCCAAGGGGCCGCTGGGAGGGCATGCACCACTGCTGGCCCCGGCCCTGCTCCTCAGCAGACAGCATGAGCTGAGAAGGCCTCCAAGGGGCTGGACCCAGGCTTGGGGGTGGGAAACCAGCTCCAGCCTGTCACCATCTGTGGTGTCCACCTGTCCACAAAAGACTTAGGAGAAGTGACTCCTGTAGGGTTCCCTCTTCGTGAATGTTGCAAATAAAGTGTGACCTGCCCCATCTGGGGAGGCTAGAGGAAGCCAACAGAAACCACAGTGCAGAGGCGGCCACAGGCAGAGAGGGGCCTGGGAGCTGCTGGATGGGCAGTCAGAGGCACTGGTGCCTCTGCCGAAGCTCCCGCCCTGTGGCCTGCCTGCTCTGCCAGCTGCCTCCCCAGCCCTCCCAATTAATCTTCTTTTTTTTTTTTTTAAGACTCTAACACATTATCCAGCTTTTGGTGGGAGAAGCCCCTGGAGGGCTGGTGGGTGGGTCCATGGGGCCCAGAGTACCTGAGCAGGTGGGAAACAAGGTTGGTCACCAGTGACAGGTCCCCTGGGTTCCTCTTGAGCTTGTTCCTCCAGTGCTTTGGCCAGTCCTGTAGGATGGGGGGTCTTGGAGGAAAGCCAGAGGTCCCACAGGATGGGATGCCCCTTGTCCCCAGCCAAGGGTGTGCTGGAGCCCTCCCAGAGTGTGGGGAAGGTCCAGCACCAGTAGGCCATGTGGTCCTGGCTCCGCCGCCCACCTGCTCAGCCAGCAGGACTCACGTGGTCTTGCTCGTATTCAAGGATGGCTGCATACAGAGCCCGCTGTTCCCGCTCCTCCGGGGTCAGGGCGACCTGACTGCAGAACCTCCTGGGGAGGAAGGATGAGCTGGGCCCAGGGCTGAACATGGGCACAGGGAGCCCTGCTAAGCCTCTCTACCACGGCTGAGAGACGGAAGGAGGCACACCTGTTGGCAGCCTCCTGAAGCCGCAGCCGGCGTTCCTCCATCTTCCGCTGGAGCTGAGGCAGCAGAATCAAGGTGCTGGTAGCATCTGAACTGAAAGGACCTTCACCCCCTCCCAATCCCTCACCAGTCCTTCATGCCCCCAGCACCTAAGAGGTCCTGCGGTCCAGCAGACAGGCGAGCCTGCCACTGCCCTCCAGGGGGGCAGACCAGCAGGTGGGCAAGGCCTCGCACCGACGTGGGCAAGGCCATTTCCAGGGAAGACATCTAGGGGAGTCACAGCTTATGAACTTGAAGAAAGAACGGAATCACTTGGTGCTGGAGGGGATGGGCAGCTCATGCAGCAGCCAGGAGCCAGATGGCCATGGAGGACAGGGCCCTCCACACCTCCAGAACTCCCAGGCCCTCCCTAGGCCCACTCTGCCCCATGGCTGCCCTAAACTTAAGACCACACTCTGAATCTCTCCTTGGAGACAAGCAGGATGGGCAGAAAGGATGCTGTCTCCTCCCGGGCTTTGGCGATCACCAGATTTTCCATCATCTGCCGCTGTAGAGACAGAGTCTAGGAGGGGAAGGAGGAGTCAGTCCTATTCCTCACCCTACTCTTGGGCCCTTCCCGACCAACCCCAGGCCCTCCCTGGTCCACTCACCAACGATGTCTTCTGCATGGCCTGGCTGGGGTCCAGACGGGCCATCCTGGCTTCATAAGTAGCCTTCAGCTTCTGGTTCTGCAGGGAAGCTTCCTCCAGGGGTGTCAGCTCCCTGGAAATGGTGCACATTGCTGTCCAGACCCCAGGACCAAGGGCCTGGTAGCTCAAGCACCTCCCTCACGTCCCTCCTGACCTCTCCGAGACCAGGACATGGTGGCGAGGGCTGAAGGAGATGCAGGGGGTGGTCTGGGTAAAACTAGACGTGCTTCCCCTCTAATCTGCCACTGAAACACGAGACTCCATACTGCCAGGACTTTTGACCTCTCAAGGACAGCTGGACATTTGCACTTCATTGAAAATTAGTTATGTATCTATGGCAACAATGTGGAACTCTTGAAAAGCACACTGTATGGGCCAAACAGATCTGTTTGCAGCCTGCAAAAGAGAACCATGTCTACTCTAGGGTACTAGGAGCACTCCCCCACCTCCCTGCTCTCATGTGACAGAGGGTGGCATGTGGAGGGGCAAGACCAAGGAGGGGAGTCCACTGTGGATCTGGTGTTGTGGTGGAGTCAGTTCTGAAAGAGCCCTTGTGGATGAGGTTGAGACTACCACGGAACCTCCCTGCCAATTGCATTTTTCTGCCCTGGAGCTGAACGTGCAGATGTGAGGTGCCCAGGGAGCCAGGAGCAGTGGGCCCTGCTTGTCCCAGAGAGGGTTCGCTGGGCTTCTTACACTTGTATCTTGGTATCTTTCCTTAGTTCCAGGGAGTTTTCTGTCATATATACATATATGTATATATATACATTTTTTCTTTTTTGGTATTGGGGATTGAACCCAGGGGCATTTAACCACTGAGCTATATCCCCAGCCATTTTGTTTTTCTGTTCTTTGAGACAGGGTCTCATTCAGTTGCTGAGGCTGGCCTTGAACTTGTGATCTTTCTGCCTCAGCTCCCAAGCTGTTGGGATTACAGGCGTGCACTGCCAGGCTGGGCCATTTCATCTTAAAATACTTCCTTCCTTCCTTTCCTTTCTCCTCTTTCTAGAACTCCAAAAAACATGTCTGGCCTTCCATGTCTCTCAAGTCTGGGACACCTTCTCGATTCTTGACCTAGTGCTGATTTACTGCTTTTCTCCCCAGCGTCTATGCCACTGTATACTCAGTCACGTGATTTTGTGTGTATGTGTAGATTCCCTACTGGACAGTATCATTTATTCTTGTTCCCAACTAGTTGTTTTTTAATATTTTCTTAGTTGTAGATGGACACACACCGTCATTTTATTTATTTTCATGTGGTGCCGAGGGTGGAACTCAGTGCCTCACGTGTGCTAGGCAAGTGCTGTGCACCAGCCCAGCCCACCAGTTTTGAAAGTCACTTCAGGATCGTGTGTCTTGTTCCATTTCTGTGCTGGTCTGACTTCAGTGTCTGGTTCCCGCGGGTGTTTCCAGGTGCAGAGGGCCTGAGAGCGCCACCTGAAGACTCTGCAGGCCTGCTTTTGCTATTTCTTATCTCCTTCTGTGCTTGGCTATCTCTGGCTGTTGACCACTGCACTCATGAAGAGGAAGGTGGTTTCTTCCTAAGAGGACTTGCATCTGCTCCTAGCATGCAAAACGTCTTTCCACTCAAGACCCATTTTAACTAAGGTCCCCATGGTGGGCTCACTATGCTTGGCCTCCAAACCCAGTCTCCAGCCTCAGTGCACCTCCCTTTGTCTTACTTCTTAGAGCTTTGTGATTCTACGACCTGGAGCTTCTGGAAGATCTCAGGTGGCAGAAAAGGAGAAAGCTTCCCTCCTTCATCTGAACACACCCGGCGGTGTCGACTGGCAGGGGAGGGGACTGGGGCAACCATAGGCATTGCCGGCTTCAGGCGCGTTTTTCCTGCAAGCACACATAGCCAGAATCAGCAGTGGGGGGCCCGTTGCACAAAGCAGATGCAGACTGGGAGACACCTCAGGAGAGCCTCCTTCCCTGGGTACCCACCAAGCTTGGCAGCTGTTGACTGGGCCCGCTCCAGACACTGCCCAGCTAGCTTCAGCATCTTTGAGGTGTCAGGGGGCACAGTCTCACTGGCTTCTGGGAAGGCACAAGAAGGCTGGTTGTAGTCAGCGCTCCTGGGAATCAGAAGCTGGCTAAGATAAGGATGGGTAAGCCCATCCCCACTCACTCTGACACCCACCTGGGGCTCACGGCCACGCACTCAACGGGGTCTGAGTGCCAGAGCCCTGCATTTATACTGGACTGTCACTCCTCACTGGGAGGCCTCACCTGTCACTACCGCACCTCTGGGGTGAGAGCCATGCCGCCTCTGTGGCCACTGCACAGAGACAAGGATGTGTGGAGGGACTCTGCACCGCCCGCCCGCTGCACTTGCTCACAGAACTGCCTTCCTGCAGGTCAGCAGCACGCACTTCCTCCCACCTCTTTCCACCCAGAGCCTCCAGGGTTGCCCTTCCCTCCACAGAACCAATCCAGGCACCCACTCTGTCCTGGACCCCACCAGTTGCCCTGCTCCCCTTACAACAGAACCCATAAAACTCCATTTTCTTCTCAATCTCAGCTCCCTTGAAACTGTCCTTATCCATGACCAACTTGCCAAAGATGGCAGACTGCTCAAGTCCCTCTGTCTCCTGGGATGTCACTCCCCTTGAGGACATTTCTTCCCAATGCCTCAACCTTGGAGTGCCAGAGGTCAGTTGAGCTCCCTCCCTCTCTGGGGAACTGGGTGACTGCTGGTTTTCCCTGACTGGGCATCTATGTCCACTGGGCTGCTTGCCTTCAGACTTATATGTTCACGATGGAATTCTCTACTTCTCCCCTCACAAGTCTGTTCTGCTCCACCCTCCACCTGAGCTCCCCCTGCCCTCAGCACCATCTGCCCATAGTCTGGTCAGTCCCACTGCAAGGTATATCCCAAGCCTCTTGCTGCTCCTGTCTCCAGTGGTCCAGCTCCAGCTGTCCTCTCTGCAGAGCTTCCTTCAGTCTCTGCTCCCATGCAGGCCTCTCCCACAAAACTCAAAGCCTCCATGAGCTCTTTCACAGAGGCACACAGAACCCTGCCCACACCCATTCCCCTCTCAGGGCCTTTGCATGTTCTTCTGCTAAGAACTCCCCCACTTCTGTGCAGCCCACTCCTCTCTGCCTTGGGCCAGTGTCTTGTCCTCCTGAGAATCCATCCCCTTGCCCATAGCACTGCCCCTTAATGCCACCATGCCACACCACTACAGTTCATGCTTATGACCTACTTTCTGCTAATGACAAGGACACAGAGACCTCAAGCCTGGGAAACATTTAGGGCTAAGCTCCCACAGTGTGCCCTCATGAGAGAAGCAAGGTTGAGCCATACCTTGACTTGCTTCAACTTCTTCCAGTAAAGCCTGGGAAATGTAGTGGATGCTCCTCAGGTATTCTGTGTATGCCTCCTGTGTCCAGGGAAGACAAATGGCAGGGGTCAGGCCACTAGAAGGGTGGCCTGGGGATAGCAGGTCGCTGGGGTTTTGTGGGAACAAGAGCAGCAGTGCCTGCTTATCCCTGAGAGACACCCCTAGCCTGTGGTGATTAGCCTGGGGCAGACAGTATCCCCACTGTCCAGACTGGAAGGCAAAGATGCCTGAGAATGATGGCAGAGGGCTTCTTTCTACAACGTCTGCACTGGGCAGTGAGACCGGGACCACCTGGACATCAAGCTCCCTCTCACTGCCTTTCTCTCCAGCAAAGAACTGATTTATTCAGTTGCCTGGGGAAGCAGTTTCAGCAACTGATACCACTTTTGACTCTGTGCAACACGTTTCCTTCCCGTGCGACGCAACCACCATTCACTCTGTTGCTTAAGAAAAATACATTCTCGGAAGTTAAGGAGGGAGTGAGGCTGCAAATCTCAGACTCACTTTATGGCTTAGGTTCAGGGAAATCCTGTTCCCAGAACCAAAGAATAAATATCCCCTCAACCCCCGTCCAAGGAGCTGAAAGGGCTGAATTCGGCGTTTCTAGGGTGCAACTGCTTTGACCAGGGCTCTGACAGCTCAGGGTATGGGGAACAACAGGAGGGAGTGCTTGTTTTCTTTGAAACCAGTTGTCAAATTATCCACCTTTAAGTCTGCACTTCAGAGACAAGGACAAAATGGATTCCAGCAGGATTTCCGACTCTTGCCCCAGAAAACCAAGTTGGGGGCCAGGATGCCTTCCCTGGGCAGCCAGTGTGGCTCGAGCGGCCGGCCGCCTGCCGCCGTCCTCCGGTGGCAGCCCTTCCAGGGGAAGTCACACCCTCCCTGCCTGCGCTGGCTTCCAGACGACCTCTGAAGGCCAGGGCACACCTGCGCATCGCCGGAGCGGCGGGCGCCCGCCGGGCGTCCGTCCGGGTTTAGTCTGGACACACACGGATCTGTCAGTCACAGAAGCCCTGGGCTGCTTCACACCCACCCGGGCGCGGGAGCCGACTCGCTAGCCAGACGGAGCTCTGCCCCGCGCCGCCCGCTGTCCGAGTCCACCCCGCGCCCACAGCCGAGCTGCCCGCCGAAGTGCGCCCAGCCGCCGCCCACCCTCGCCCACCCTCGCCCACCCTCGCCCACCCTCGCTCGCCGGCCGCCGCGGCGCCCCGTCCCGTCTCACCCGGGGCCGGTTTCCAGCGTCCAGCTCGATGGCCCCGTTGGCCAATTTCATGGCACTCTGTAGTGGCCTTGCCGCGCCGTCCCCGGCCGCAGCGGCCATGGCATCGGGCTGGGGGGAGGCGGCGGCCGAGAGGCCAGACAGGCGGCCGCCGGCCGGAACCCAATATGTGCGGCCGCGGGAGCCACCCGAGTGGAGGACTGCCGGAAGGGGCGCGCCGCACTTCTGGCGGCCCCCGCTCCCCAGCCCTGTCGAGCGGGCCTCCCCCTCAGGAGCAGGGAGCGGGGCGCGGGGCGGGTCCTGTCAGGGGTCGGGGGCGGGCCCTCTTCCCATCTGGGCCAGGAGATTGGTGGAGAGCGCCTCCTCGCGTGGTTGCCGAGAGCCCTTAAGAGCAGCAACCCGCACCTCTGCGTCAGCGGCCGCTCGGCCTCTCGGCCGCCCGTGCTAAGGGCGGGAGGGCCGTACGCTTCCTCCTCGAGGGCCCGTCACGAGTTCTAAGCCACTCTTGTCCTCCCGAGGCCAGACTCGCGGGTGGCAGCGGCGGGCAGTGTAGTCCTCGGCCGAATAGGACGCGCTCCCGGCCTCGCCGGTGTCGGGTCCGGTGACGCCGAGCGGCTGAGTCAAGCCGAACTAGGCGCGCAGACGAGTGGGGCGGAGCAGACCGCGCGGAACCGAGCGTGTAAGTTCGAGTGGGCCGAGCGGAACTCTGCAGAGGGGAGTCGAACCGGCGGAGCCGAGCAGAATTGAGGGGTCAGAGCCGAGGGCCGAGCGGAGCCGAGCGGGCCCGAGAGGGGTCGAGCGGAGCCGAGCGGACCCGAGCGGACCCGAGCGGACCCGAGGGGGACGAGTGGCCCTGAGCGAGCAGAGTCGAGCGGAGCCGAGTCCGTCCGAGGCGTCCCGAATAACTCGGCCGGGCTGTAGTGGCGGCCGCCGCCATGAAACGGGACCGGCTCGGCCGCTTCCTGTCGCCGGGGGCGGCGCGGCCGCGCGGGGGCTCGGGCGGCAGCTGCGGCGGCCGGGCCCGGGGCCGACCCTCGCGCGGCGGCGCACCAGGCGTGGACAGGGCGGCGGCCTTGGCGACGGCGCAGCTCAGCTGGGCCCCGGCGCGGGCCTGCGCGGACGCGGGCGAAGACGGAGCGGACGAGGCAGGTGGGTCGGGCCGCCTGGGCGCGGCGGGCCGGGGTCGCTGGCCGCTCCGACCCCCTGGCGGAGCGGTCCCAAGCGCAGAGCGCCTCCCCGCTCGAAGGATGTGCCCGGCCATCAGTCGGCCAGTGTGGCGGTGACCTTCGGCAGGAGGCGACCCCCTAGGCTGCTAGGAGTTCAGTACTCAGGTTTTGACATCGAACAACCCCGGCCTTCATTCCTGTTCTTTTTTTGGTACTGGGAATTGAACCCAGGGGTGCTGTACCATTAAGCTACATCCCCAGCCCTTTTTGCTTTTGAGACAGGGTCTTTGCCAAGTTGCTGAGGCTGGTCTTGAACTTGGCATCCTCCTGCCTCAGTCTTCCAGGTTGCTGGGGTTACAGGTGTGCACCACTGCTCCAGGCCCTGCTCCCTCTTTGCTCTGTGTACCCTTGAGATAGCTGCTTAACCTCTCTGAGCCTTAGGTTCCTGGTGGTGAAAGCTGATCCATAAGGTGTGGTAGAACCGACTTAATTGTGAATTCCTTTACCCCACCTGCTGCAGCTGCTTAGGCTCAGGGCAGCCGTGTACTTGGCTGTGTAATGCCTTTGCCCTTTTGAGAAGGCCATTCACTGGGGCCAGGAAATGAGGTGGCATCCTCATTGAGCAGACAGGAAACCCAGGGATGAATGGTATGGGCACAGCACCTTCATTTCTAAAGCAGGAATGAAGTTCCACCCTCGTGGAGGCATTTGGAATTCTTGAACCAATGATCTTCCAAAAGGCTGGATGTCCAGCTGAGCCCAGTGCCTGGGGCCTGTCTCCCAGGGCCCAGAGGCTCTCCCGACAGGCTCCGGGTGCTGGCTGCAGTGCTCCGCAGAACCTCTCCGGGTCTGCACTGCTGCCAGCTTCCTGCTGATGGTTAACCTTGCTTTGCCCAGGAACAGGCCGGGCTCTTGCCATGGGGCATTGTCGGCTCTGCCACGGGAAATTCTCCTCGCGGAGTCTCCGAAGCATCTCTGACAGGGCACCTGGGGAGAGCTCAGAGAGACCGTCCTCAGGGGAGCGTGTCTTCGCCAGGGACTTCCAGCGTCTGCTGGGTGTGGCTGTGCACCAGGACCCAGCCTTGTCTCAGTTTGTCTGCAAGAACTGCCACGCCCAGTTCTACCAGTGCCACGGCCTTCTCAGGTCCTTCCTGCAGAGAGTCAATGTCACCCCCACAGGCCAGCGGAAACCTTGTGCAAAGTAGGCTTTTCTTTTCCTTTTCAGTAGTGGGTATCAAACCTAGGGCTCCACACATGCGAGGCAGGTGCTCTGCCACTGAGCTGCAGCCAGGCCCAGTGCCCCAGAGGAGGCTCTTGTTTAGTCTTTTAGGGGATGTTCAACGGCTCAACATATTGCAGGAAGCACCCCTTATGCTGGGTGCTGCTTTAGGGCCAGGGAGTACGGGGGTGGGTGCCTTTGCAGTGGGACGGAGAGTCAGCGCCTGGCTCTGCAGAAGCCAGTGTGAGCAGCCCTGGGACTGCAGGCACCCCAGGGCCCCCAGGAAGGCTGCAGGGCCTGCCCAGACTTCAGAGATGAACGGGCGGTGTTGGGAAGGAAGGGAACAGGTCTCCCAGCAGAGTTGCCAATGGGAGGCAGCTGGAGAGGTTTTGAGAGATCTTGCTGTTCCTAAACAGGGTGCCCTGTAGTGGGCCTCAGGCTCTGCATCTGCTTACGGCCACACTGATCCTTTGCAGGGTTGGTGCTCAGCCCCCCACAGTGGCAGAGGAAGGAGCTCGTCTGGGTGAGTCTGCACCTGGTGTGGGATGGGCGTTCAGTTGGGCTGGGAGTTGGCCTGCCCGGGGCTGACATCTCTGTTGACTTTCCTCAGTGGACCTGATCGCCTCGAGCCCCCGGTGCCTGCACGGCTTGGTGGGGTGGGTGCACGGACACGCGGCCAGCTGCAGGGCCCTGCCCAGCCTTCAGAGGACACTGTCCTCCGAGTACTGCGGCATCATCCAGGCTGTATGGGGCTGCGATCAGGGCCATGACTACACCATGGACACCGACTCCCGCTGCAGAACCCTCTTGCTGGACAGTGCCCTAGCAGTCAAGTGGGCCTGGGACCAGGAGACAGCCCCGCGGCTCACCCAGAACCAGGAGTCCAGCCCCATAGGGGCGGCCCCTCAGCTCTCCCAGGGCAGAGGGACCACAGTTGGGACTGAGACCAAGATGCTGCCCACCATGGATGCGGCCTCACCTCCCTCAGATGGCAGCCCTGTGGGGCCTGGCCCAGGCCCCCCACCACAGCCCAGCCTTCCCCCCAGCGAGGCCCCAGGTAGGAGGCATCTGTAGCCTGTGTTTGGTGAGGATTCTGTGTTCCCTTGTGGGGGTCAGGGGGGTCTTCAGCTGACAGCAAACTTCCCCACCAGCCTGGGCGTTGGTCGTGGTGCAGGGAACTGGGGTCTGACAGGACAAGATGTGGAGCCAACCTTGGCGCTTCTTCCTGGGAGCAGGTGGGCACCAGCCTGTCTTGGCTTTCAGCCCCTTCCCAGGCAGGCTGTGCTCTAGCAGTTATTGGAAGTTTCTCATCTGGTGTCCAGTCTTCCTCCAAGCCAGTGCTCAGGGCAGAGGGCACCAAGGGAGAGGATAATGGGCCCTTGTGTAGGGGATGTGGGGGAAGAGAAGCCGCTGCTTTGGGCCAGCTGCCTGCTGACTCCCTGGTGTGGGCCAGTGTGGCAGCTCTGCTGCTAACCGGCTGAGGGAAACAGCCCTCTGTGGGGCCCAGACCCCACTTGTGTGGGGTGCAGCTGCCCCACACATTGTGCTGTGAGGGCCAGGGCCAGCTTCCTGCCTAGCTCTGGTCTTCCGTGGGCTCCTGTCCAACCATGGGTCCTTGGCTGGCTCCTCTGTGCAAGTCCATGGTGGGCCTCTAAAGACAGCAGCCTCCCAGGTGGTTCAGCCAGGGGCACATGGACAAGACAGCCCAGCTCCAGGGAAGGGCCTGGGGCAGAGTCAGGAGTGCACAGGTATTTCAAAGTGATTTTGAAATCACTTTGATTGATTTTGTAAACTGCACAAGAAAATTAGATAACAATACTCTTTTTTTTTTTAATTTATTTATTTTATTTTTTTTTTTTGCGGTGGTGGGGATTGAACCCACGGCTTTTTGCTTGACCGGCAAGCGCTCTACCAACTGAGCTATATCCCTAGCCCTTTTTTTTAATGTTGTTCCTGTAATTTTTTAGACCTTTATTTTATTTTATGTGTTGCTGAGAATCAAACCCAGTGCCTCGCACGTGTAGCCAAGTACTCTACCACTGAGCCACAACTCCAGCCTGATAACAATACTCTTAAGCCAGGTGTAGTGGCACCTGTAGTCCCAGCTACTCAGAAGGCTGAGGTGGGAGGATCGCTTGAGCTTGGAAGTTCGAGGCCTCCCCAGGCGGCAGAGCAAGACCCATCTCAAAGCAAAACTCAAAATCCAGTAATCTTAAAACTGTCCCAAAACTTAGAAGTATGGGTCACCCACCTGGATTGAGGGCCTGAGTCTGGCAGGGGTCAGGCTCCTGCACCTCTGGACGTGGGGATTGGGCTAGGCGAGGAGGGGGCCTGAGGCCCGAGGACCCCAGGCTCTCTGCGGAGGCTGTTGCAGCACAGGCATTGCCTCCTTGTGAGAGCTTTTGTGCTGCGTTGGTAACAGGAGCCTGTTCTTCACTTCCCAGGGCAATTGGGTGAGAAGCAGGTTCCGTCTTCAGCCTCGGATGATCGGGTAAAAGACGAGTTCAGTGACCTTTCTGAGGGGTGAGAGAAGAGTGGGTTTAAATAGCCTAACATTTCTCCTTCGAAAACCAGACTTGGCCACCTGAGGGGCTATTGCCCATGCCTGGTGGACACTCCCTGCCTCCAGGGTTGGGAGGAGAGATGAGACCAGGGTGACTTCCAAGCTGTCTCCATCCTGACTGGGGACCTCTTGGGTTCCAGAGCCACCTGAACCCAGCACAGCTCCCAGGAGCTAGGCAGTTCCTAGCCCAGGGTGTGTGGTGTGCCCTTGTTTAAACTGCCACCTGTTAGTTTCCTTCTTAACAGCCTTAGCTTTCTGCCAGCCCAGATGCACTAGAACAGAGGATGCCCCACACTGCCCTTTGTGATGGTGTTGAGGCTTGAAGAGGCACTGCTCAGGAGGTGGAGAGGGCTGGCCTCTCTTGGAAGGGAGTGCCCTCTGGGTCTCATAGCTCTGGGCTGGAGTTCACCCTGCCATCGTGCCCCATGACCTTGGCTGGAGCCCAGATGCACTCTAGACCACACGGGGAAGGACAGCCAGTTTTCGGTTCAGCTCCAGCAAGGAGACTAGGTGTGCACAGGCGAGCGGCAGCCTGGGGAACACAGTGGGCTTCTTAGCCTGGCTCTTTGCTGCCCAACAGAGAGACCAAATAGTGATTTGTGTTTTAAGGTGAAGGTCACAGATCTTGCCTCTGAACTTGGGAATGGCTGGCCACAAGCCTGTCAGCGACATAAGTCCAGTCCCAGAGTTCATCCACCACAAAGCCCATCTTCTGAGTCTGCACCCTCTGGCCCAGTAGAACAGCTCTCTCCAGTCTGGGGTCCTGGCACCAGGAGAGTGTGACTTGTGGGGACTGCTGCCCGAGTTCAGTGGGCTTGTCCTTTGTGTTAGGAAGTGGTATTGGAGATGGCTTGAAATTGGGTAACGGCTCTCTGGTGTCTGGAGACAGGACTTGGGTCTGTTGCTGGCCATGCCAGGGCGTTGCTGAAGGTTCTCTCCTCTTTCCTAGAGACTTCCTGAGTGAAGATGAAAGCGACAAGCAGCAGCACACACAGTCCTCTGACGAGTCCTTCGAGCCTTACCCAGGAAAGAAGTAAGGGTACAGCCCTGCTGCCAGCAGGAGGGCTAGGGGGTGGCGAGCCCCGGGCGAGCCGGTGTCACGAGCGGCAAGGACGCATCAGAACCCGATGTTGAGTCCAAGCAAGTTGGCTTTTATTGATGCTAGCACAGCAAACCAAATTATCTCCTAATATGAACTGTCAAGCTGGGTCCCAACTTACAGTCCTCAGCTGAATGGTAGGACAGCTCCTGGGTCCTCACTCTATGTGACGTCTCTCAGTCGAAGGGCCGTCGATGTCTGCCTCAGAGTCCTGGGCTTGGGTGGATGCTGGAGCTCCCTCCGGCCGCAGGCAGGACTGGAGCCTCTGATGACAGGCAGCAGGGCAGAGCAGCGTGGTGTCAGGTGCTGGTGGGCTGCCACTGCCAAGTGGCCATGAACTGTGGTCCATTTATAGTCGGAGTTCCTTCTCTGACTCGACCGGCTGTGCCTAGATAACTCGCTAGTCAGCAGAGTGAGGCCAACAGCTCCCGGCAGTCACACAGACGTGTTTCCAGTGATTGTCCAGTTAGTGCTCTCCAAACACAGTAAGCAGCTGGATTCCATCTCACTCCACATAACAGCAGACATTATTACCTAGCAAGCATTATTTCACTCCATACACCGTGTGAGCTGGTGAGGGCTGGGGACAGGTGGGGACAGGAGGGGCCTGGAGGCCCACGCTTCCCGCTGCTCCCCTGGCCCCGTCTCTCTAACCCAGCAGATGAGGTTTCTGAGTGACGAGGGCCAGGTGGGCAGATGAGTCTGTGGAAGGAGGGTCCCCTTGGCTGCTGGTCAGGGCTGGGACTGGTCTCACCGTGGGGTGACAGCCAGCCCTCTTCCTGAGTGCGTGCCACCAGAACCCCTACCTTGACAGCTTCTGCTCCCCGGGCCATGCCTCTGAGGCCCAGGGACCCAGTCTGGTAACCACTCTCAACCTGGACTCTGGGAGGTGTGGTGGGTTTTTTTTTTTTTTTTTTTTTTTGTGCTGGGGATTAAACCTAGGGTCCTTAACCACTTAGCCACACCCAGCTTTTATTTTTTTTGAGACAAGGTCTCACCAAGTTGCTTAGGGCCTTGCTAGGTTGCTGAGACTGGCCTCCAACTTGTGATCCTCCTGCCTCAGCCTCCTGAGTCACTGGGATTA
Source organism: Glaucomys volans (assembly GCA_020662805.1). Classification (NCBI taxonomy): domain Eukaryota; kingdom Metazoa; phylum Chordata; class Mammalia; order Rodentia; family Sciuridae; genus Glaucomys; species Glaucomys volans. Next base: position 73,242 of record JAJEJO010005684.1, read on the forward strand.
TAGGCATGTACCCTTGTGCCTGGCTCTGGCATTGTTTTATAGCCAGGCAGCTACTGCCACTTCCTGGAGTTCCTGCTCTGCCCTTTGACTTCTTTTTGCAGACTGTTTTCTCTCCAGGCAGATGTAGGGTGCAGCAAGAGGGTGGGATTTGCACCCCTTCCTCCTGGCCCTCTGCCAGGTATCCCACAGTACTTAGCAGCCAGCTGGTGCCTGACCCAGTCACTGCCCAGAGAACAAGCAGCTCTGAACACCACACTCTCACCAGAAAATCCTACAGCCAAGATAGACATAAACATGACTCCTTTTCTCAAGAAAGTTCCTACATTCATGGAGAAGGAACAGGACGGTAGGAGGTCCGGGAGGGCAGTCAGAATCAGAACACTCAACCAAGCCAGAAGTGCTCAACCAGGCCAGCAGGCAAAACTGACCAGGGGCTAGTGAGTCTCACACAGGAAGCGGGGCTGGGGTGCAGCCTAAGCTGCCATGAGGCCCTGCTTCCTATTCAGTAGCCTCTGCAGGCTGAGTCTAAATCTTGGGACACACCTGGAGTTTGCTGGGCACTGGTGCGGCAGGCTGTGGGACAGGAGGGATGGGGGGTCTCCTTTCCAGACAGACTTGGGAGGGGAACATGCTCTGCTGGGCCTGCTGCTGACACCCAGGTGCACAGACATGCGTGCTTTGGATGGGGCACATGATGTATCCTGAGGCCTCTAGAAATAGGAGCTATTTAAGTGGAAACCACTGCAGGAGATGAGACCAGGCAGCAGTGGACATGGTCCTCTGCTGACCATGATGGGCATGATCATGCTGGATTCCTCAAGTGGTAGCATGTGAGTTTCAGCTGGGAGCCTGCAAGGACGAGGCCATGAGCAGGCCCAGTCCCTGTGCCTAATTCACAAGTGTTCCTTTTTGGTCATCTTTGCTTGGACTCCAGACAGGCTTGGCCATCTGGATCCTCAGCCTGGAGATGGGTCAGAGCAGTGGTTCCAGCCAGAGGTCAAAGCCAAGATCTAGCCTGAGGGGATGGTGTAGCTGAGTGAGGGGAGGCAATCAAAGACTGTCGCTTCAGCAGTGAGTGGGATGAGTTGGCCTGTCACTGACAGGGCCACCCTGTCCAGCTCTGGGGCAGGCCAGGAGGGGACACGGACAGATCTCAGACGGGGAGATGAGCAGCCTGCAGGTACTTTGAGGAGGAGAGCAGTTATTTCAGCCACTCAAAGTGCAGTCCCGCACATCGGGCGCAGGAAGCTGCCTGCCACGCACTGACTTCACTGGTGCCCAGGCACTGCCCAGGTCGGTCTCCTGTGGACTGCACGGCTCATCCCCACGGCTGCGGTGCACTGCTTGGTTGCTCTGTCGTGTGGGATGGTGTTCACGTCCCGCTGTTGTGGAGGACGCTGTGAATGGTGGGGTGCAGTGTCGAGTTCCTGCTTTCGACCCTCAGGGTGTGTGCTCCAAAGTGGAACTGAGGCTCCCTTGGTGTTTGACGTTAATTCTGAGCAATTGCCTTGTTTTCCAGGGTGGACGCACTCTTCCACTCTGCAGAGCAGTGCGTGGGGTTCCACGTCCTTGCCACGCTGCGCTACCAGGGCTTTGTTCATTGTGTAGATGGTGTGCAATGACTTCTCTTGTGGTTTGTAGTTGCCTGATGACTCTATGATTGTTGGCCATTTGCAAATTGCTTTTGGAGAAATATTTTTAGGGGGGATACTAGGAATTGAACCCAGGGGCTCTCAACCACTGAGTCACTTCCCCAGCCCTTTTATTTTTATTTTGAGATAGAGTCTAAGTTGCTGAGGCTGACCTTGAACCCGCAATCCTCCTGCCTCAGCTTCCCAAGCCACTGGGATCACAGGCAGATTTTGCCCATTTTTAAACCAAGTTTGCTCTTTGCTCTAGAGTGATAGTTCACGTATTGTGGATATCAAACTCATACTGGATGGGTGATCTGCAGACACTTTCTCCTGTTCTGTCTTCTCACTATCTTTCTTGGTTGTGCCTATCAAAATACGACATTTCAAATTTTGACAAAGTTGCATTTGCTTGTTTTCCTTTTGTCTGTGTTTTTGGTGTCATGCTTAAGGAGCTACTGCCCAGTCGGTTTATGAAGATACCCCGCTGCTGTCTTCAAGGAGCATGACAGCTTGGCTCTTAGGTTAGGTCCTGATCCACTTGAGCTGATTTTAGCATATGACACCATTTGTTAAGGAGATGCTTCTCACTGAACGGCGCTGGCACCCTGTTGGAATCAGCAGCTTGTGTGTGAGGTTGCCTCTGGTTCCGTCCCACTTGGTTGGTGTGTGTCCGCGTATCTAATGTATGCAGGCAACAGTTTTGCTTTCCAACTTGTTTTTCAAATTTGTTTTGGCTATTTAGTATTTCTTAAAGTTCCAGATTAAATTTTAGATGGGTTTCTCCACTTCTTAAAAAAAAAAAATCTATTTTCATTTTTATTTTGCACTACTGGGGATGGATCCCAGGGTCCAGCCATGGTGGCCAAGTGCTCCACCACGGAGCTGTGCCCCACTTTGGCTGGGGCTGGGGACTGTCCTGGAGCCCCGGAGCTGGAGGAGGATGATTGGCTCTTTCCACACAATGTGGTCTCTGACTCCAGCAGCTCTGGTGGTGTTTAATGTGCAAATCTTTTGCCTTTGATTAATTTTGTTCCTAATTATTTTACTTTTATTTATTTTTTTCTTTCAGGTTCTGGGGTTGAATCCAGGGGTGTTCCACCACCGAGCTATACTCCCAGCCTTTTAAAATTTTTATTTTGATACAGGGCCTCGCTAAGTTGCAGAGGTTGGTTTTGAATTTGCATCCTCCTGCCTCAGCCTCCTGAGTGCTGGGAATCATAGGCATGTCTGGCCTGTGTATTTTGTTTTGTGTTGGTGGGTACTACATCATTTTATTTCTTTCTATTGGTTTTCCAATATCCCTATTTCAGTGCAAATTCGGTGTCCCACCTGCCTGTCGACCGTGCTGACCCTCATTGAATATGGCTCTGAGAGGAGGCTCAGCAGAAAGGCAGGGTCTCCAGCAGCCAGTCAGGCTAAGAGACAGGGGGCCCCAACAGAAGGATCAGACCTTCCTCCCACCCCTCTCCACACTCTGCAGGACAGGCTGCACCTCAGTGGCCTTCCTGTAGAGCCACCAGGGGTCCTCTTGGCATCTCTACACTGCTCACACTGAGCCCAGCCCTCCACCTTTGGGGATCTGAGGCAGAAGCAAGCCCTGGGTTTAGTTCTAATATTACTTTGGGAAACGTCTTTGAGTAAGGAGGGTCCCACTCCCCAAAGAAACTGGGACAGCTGGCCATGCTATAGTAGTCGTCTTGCCCCCAGGAAAAGCTGAAAATAGCTTTAGCTAACCAACCTCTCTGTACAACCCCAAAATATGGCCTTAAAGCTTCACGCCAGCAAGGAGGCCTGGCCAGCCCACTTGAATCAAAGACACAATAATAAAATCATGACCAGCAAGCAACCAAACGAACAGCTGTGCTTTCTACAAGGGAGCAGGTGGCTAAGCCAGAACATGATGCCAGTGTGCTCTTGGAGTTGGGGTAGACCCTGTGGGAGCCAGAGCAGAGGGCGTCCTGGCCAAGCCAGGGGCCGTCTCAGGTCCTTGACCCCCTCTGCAACACCCCATCAGCATCGCCAGGCAGTGCACTGGGCAGTGGGTGTGCACTGGTCTCCGTCCCCTGCAGTCCCCTTTGGTGTGGCTCCACGCGTGCTGAGTGCTCTACCCCTGAGCTGTGCCTTCAGCCCCTTCACTGGTGGTTCTGTGTGGTTCTTCACGCCTGCGGTCGTGTGGTCTGTGAATAGTTTATCTTTTTTTTTTTTTTTTTCCTGAATCACTCTGCATAGGATCTCTGTACTATGTTGAAAACCAGGGATGAAGTGGGCATCTTGCCTTCCTCCCCATGGTAGAATTTCAGCCCCTCACTGTTGAGTGTGGTGTCTGCTGTGGGTTTCCTGGAGGGCTTGTACATGTTGAGGAAGCCTGTTATTGATTCCTTAAGTGTCTGGGCCCAGGAGGAAACGTGTGTCTGCATCTTCTCCTGATGCCCTGGGAACCCTGCTACGACTCGGAAGTACTGTCCCATGCTTTTGGATGCAGTCCCATTGCCCGTCCTAGCCCCAGCCTCGTGGGTCGGTCTGTATTGCAGCTACAGCTGAGCACACAGCCCGTGCCGCCGACAACCCCCTCTCAGGCTGCCTGCTTTCTGGGCCTGCCTGTCAGGCTCTAGAGTCTCCAGAGAGGTGATGCTGGGTTTTTTTTCTGGTGTGGGGCTGTGGTGAAGAGACTGACTGTCCATCTTCTCTGCTCCATTTCCCATGATGTCTGCAGACAGGCTTTGGCTCTGAAGATGCACCAAGTGGTAGTGAAACACTGTTCTCCTGCTACCTGGGCCTACGCTGTCTCCCAAAGTAGGGCCAGCTTTGGTGGCTACTCAGGTGGGCTCTAGGGCAGTCAGTTGGCATGGAAGCAGTGTGGTCATGGGAGCTGGTGGACCTAGGGTTTGAAGGGAAGCACAGAGCACTGAGGGCTGTTGAGTGGAGGTCGAAGCATTGCTGAATCTGGGGTCATCTTTTTTTCTCAGGGTCTCTGGTAAGAAGAGTGAAAGCAAAGAGACCAAGAAGGCTGAAGAACCAAAACCTCGAAAGAAGCCGGGGCCCAAGCCTGGGTGGAAACAGCAGCTCCGCTGTGAGAGGTGAGGGGCTGTGGTGTGGGCACCCTGCTCCCCCGGGGCAGCGCCTCCACACGTGCTTGCCTTGTAGGGAGGAGCTGCCCACCATCTACAAGTGTCCTTACCAGGGCTGCACGGCTGTGTACCGAGGAGCGGATGGCATGAAGGTGAGGAGCAGAGCTGAGGTGCCTGACTGAGGGGCGGTGGGAGCTAGCATGATGCTCAGGCCAGCCTGGCCCCAGGAAGGGTGTGAAGCCGGCCCTGTGCTCGAGGTGCTTGCTACCTATGGGCCCAGAGGTGCTTGCTACCCATGGGCTACACACGCTCAGTGGCAGAACCTCGAAGGCCCTGGTTCCATTCCATCCCTAGCACCACATTAAAGAGCTGGTACAAGCCAGGAGTGGTGGTGCACGCCTGTAATCCAAGTGACTCGGGAGGCTGAGTCAGGATGTAACCCTCAGCAACTTAGTGAGGCCCTAAGCAACTCAGTGAGACCCTGTCTCTAAATAAAACACAAAATAGGGCTGGGGATGTGGCTCAGTGGCCAAGTGTCCCCGAGTTCAATCCCTGGTCCAAAAAAAAAAAAAAGAGCCGGTACATGGAGTAGTTGGATCTGCCCTACTTAGGAGGGCTGGCCGTCCTGTGCTGAGGGAAGCGGGATGTGCTACCTCATGAGGTGGGACTCTGAATAGAGCCCGCAGCCAGCATCTCTTCCTGTGCCCTCCTGCAGAAGCACATCAAGGAGCATCACGAAGAGGTTCGTGAAAGGCCCTGCCCCCACCCGGGCTGCAACAAGGTGTTCATGATTGACCGCTACCTGCAGCGCCACGTGAAACTCATCCACACAGGTACCTGCCCTCCCAGGCCAGCCCTCCAGGGGTGTGATCCAAGTTTGGGTGGTACCCATTGGCTGGGCACCCTTCTAGGAGAACCAAGGCTGTCTTGGTACTAGATGACCTCAGGTGCTCAGAGGTCACACGGGAGAGCAAGGTGAGCTACACACAGGAGTGAACACCCCCACCCCTTCCCCTCAGGGTCCTGGCAGCTGTCGGACTGAGAGCATAGAACGCTGGTACCCACTGTGGGTTCACTTCTACAGAATGACCCACCTTCTCAGTTATGACTTGCGTACCTTATAGACGTGTGGAAATCAAACACGTGAAGGACAGTGAGTGCCCCACCACCATCCTTGGCTGCCTTCTGCAGAGGGTCCTGCTGGGCTCCCTTGGGATTTCATTCTCCTGGATGGTGCTGGCCTGAGCCTGCAGACCCCTCCCAACAGACGTGCTACGGGGGCCACCCCCACACACTAGAGCTTTGTACAGTGATTTGATTGTCAGACCATCAGCATGAAACCCATCTATGTGACATTTCTTGCTACTGGACATTACGTTATTTCCAGGTTTTTTGCTCTAAGCAAAACTTTTTTGTACTGGGGATTGAACCCAGGGGTGCTCTACCGCTGAGCTACACCCCCAGCCCTTTTAATTCATCGAGACAGGGTCTTGCTAAGTTGCCCAGGCTGGCCTCAAACTTGGGATTCCTGCCTCAGCCTCCTGAGTGACTGGAATAGCCCTGCACCACGCCTGCCCAGCAGCCAGGTGGCATGTCTGTACCATTCAGAAGCTTTTGTTTGTACCAGGAAAATATCCACCTGTAAATGGGGCCCTGGCGTGAGCACACTGTTTGTGCCAGGTCGTGAACTGTTCTCAGCCAACCCTCGTGGGGCTGGGGCTTTGGAGACCCATGCTTACACCCGTTCTGGTCTCCAGAGGTTCGCAACTACATCTGTGACGAGTGCGGGCAGACCTTCAAGCAGAGGAAGCACCTCCTTGTCCACCAGATGCGCCACTCAGGAGCCAAGCCGTTGCAGTAAGTGTGGGCTGGGTGCCTGGAGGCCGGGACCCGTGTGCAGCCTCCCTCACCTGCCTCTGTCCCCAGGTGTGAAGTCTGTGGGTTCCAGTGCAGGCAGCGGGCATCCCTCAAGTACCACATGACCAAACACAAGGCGGAGACAGAGCTGGACTTTGCCTGTGACCAGTGCGGCCGGCGATTTGAGAAGGCCCACAACCTCAACGTGCACATGTCCATGGTGCACCCACTGACGCAGACCCAGGACAAAGCCCTCCCCCTGGAGGCAGAGCCGCCGCCTGGACCCCCGAGCCCCTCGGGGGCCACAGAGGGCCAGGCTGTGAAGCCAGAACCCACCTGAGGAGGACAGGTGGGACAGTGGCACTTAGAGCAGCTGGCACTCTGCAGGGGTGACACGGGGTCTAAAGATGTTTCCACGTTCCCCACCCGTATCCCTGCCCCACGTGCCCAGCAGGTACGTGTCAGGCGGGCTAGAGGGTGCCACTCTCCCTTGGCTGGTCAGGGGGCTTGTGACAGCCTTTGTGTCACTCACTCTGGGACCAGCAGCTTATATTCCAAGTATTGAGCAACTTGAGGCCAGGAAGATTGACTGATTCCTTTTCCCAACCACAGCAGTCGAGGAGATTTGTAATCCATTTTCTAGTGCAAAAAGAGCTTCGTGTTATGCTTGCAATAAATTATTTACACAGGAGCCCGGCCAGTGTACTGAGCAGAGTCCAGTCAGCAGAGACGGGGCTCCTGGTAGAGGTCAGGGTCGGGCATAGCCTGCTGCCTGCTCAGGAGGGCGCTGCTCACCTCAGGGTCCCAGTCTTCACGACCAGCCAGCAGCTATGAGAAACGAAGACACTACTCAGGACCAACAGCCCGAGGAAGCCCTGTCTGCAGACTCCAGTGCCAAGGTGGGGGAGAGGCTGTTAGGTCTTCGGCTAAGGTGTGAAATCAGATCCAAGGAGAGTGTCTTGGGTTACCTCTGCCACGTCTGAGGAGCTATTTTTCAGGCACTGAGGTATTAACTGCAGCAGAAAAAGCCGAGCTTCTGTTATCAGTTGCACAGGGTTGCCCTAGAGAGGACACTCAAGGTCAGGGCACACTGGCCCAGGACTGACTGGTGTGCCACCCTCCCCCACCCACCATTCCCCGGCGGGAGCCTTCTCACAGGCTGGGGAGAGGACTGGCCCTGGAGCTGCAGTCTCCTGCTGGCCGGAGTTGATACAGCCCTGGTCTCCCCGTCTATGAAAAGCTGGACCAGCTTGAGGTACATGTCCACAGCAACACGCAGAAAGGCCTCTTCCCCCGTGACAGCATCGTCTTTGAAGTGGGAGAGAAGACTAGCGGGAACGTGACGAAGGAGTTAAGATGCAGCTGAGTAGGTTGGAGCAAAGCGTGCGTCCACCCTCTGGCACAAAGCTGCAGGCACCCTTCCCCATCCAGTGGAGGCAGGGCGCCTGGGGAATGCCACCCCTGACCACCCCAGGGACCTGCCTGGCAGGTATGGTCACCTGTAGAAGGCAAAAGGCAACAGCCTGGTGTGCTGGTCTGGGGCCAGGCGGAGGAGAAGGTGCCCTAGGCCAGCATCTGCAACGCCAAGGAGCCGCAGTCAGCTCTGGGGGTGCCGCGGGACAAAAGGATGTCGCGCTCTGGGAGGTGTGTCTGGATACAACGCAACGTAAGGCCATGTGGCCTGAGGACTCCCTTCCCTGGGCCTGGGAAGATGGGGTGACGTCCCCAGGCAGGAAAGCAGAGACCCCCACACATGGCACCAGTGGCTCTGCTGCCCGACTTCCCAGTGATCTGGCAAGTCCTGTTGCTTCAAGTCGCACTGCGTTTGCCCACCTGGACTAGTTAAACTCAGCAAGGAAACAGTGTGGAAAGGGAGCCCTAAGGAGGGCTGCTCTGAAGAAACGACATGGCTGCCCTCAGCATGAACCAGACAGTAGCCAGGCTTCCAGTCCCTCAGACACTTCTCACCCGTCTCGGTCAGCTGGAAGAGCACCAGCCAGTCCACCTGCCTCCGCTGCAAGCACGCAAGGACTTCAGCACAGGTGTTCGTAGCCTTCAGGCGGTCAGCCGTGTCCTGTGACCCAGAGAAGAGCCCAGGCAGGGCTGAGTGTGGCCTCCTGTGGCTCTTGGAAGCACGACTGCACTCGCGATCGCAGGGTGTGCAGGGGTAGGCCCTTTTTGCTCAGTCGTAAATCAGCCACAACCTAGTGTCACCCTGGGCCCTCTGGATGGAAGTCTCAGGCAAAAGTGGACACCACAGCCCCTCAATGCCCACACCACGCCCTGAAATACGACATCCAAGGAAAGGATGAAGATGCCCAGAGATCCAACTCCAGGTCTTATGGACCTGGCCCCTGCCTGACCTGTTGGGAAAGAGGGCAACTCAGCTGCAAGGTCACTCACGTTTGGGGTCAGATGTGATGAGAGCAGGTCCATCAAGGAAAAGAAGAAAAGGGGGACCAGCAGCTGCAGGTGGAGACGGGTGGTGGGTCACAACTGTTTCAGCCCTAGCAAAGCAGACTTGCTCCTCCAGGTGAGCTAGTCCATAAAGAGTCCCCTTGAAAATGACCGCCCCTCAGTAGGCTCCTGCCAGAGGAGCCTTGAGGATCAGCCAGTCCGTCTCCCACCAGGTCCACTGGGGGCCTGGCTGGACGCTGGCTCAGAAGCCTCTAAATTGTAGCCAAAGTACACAAGCTTTAGGAAGTGTAGGGTGTTGGTTTAGTGCTGACTAGACCACGTGGCTCTGCTGTAGACCTCGTTCTTGGGGTGGCACGTGAACTGAGAGCCAACATGGGCACCCTGCACTGCTGCTCGCCCCGCTAGCCTTCCAGGCACACTGCCACGGCACTCGCAGCCTGTGGGGATGCTGCTGCTGGGCGAGTGGGCAGGAGGCTCTTGAGGACCCAGCAACCAAGGGGCACAAGTCCAGAGTCAATGTTCCTGTGCAGAACGTGGAGCCACCAGCACGTGGTACTTGGCACTCGTGTCTGATGGCCTGCAGGGTTGTGGTGAGGACAGAAGGGGCCCAACAGAAGCTCTTGAATGCTAAAACTACACATCAGCTAGTTTCACTTCCAAATAAAGTGAAGGAAACCCCGGGTTTGTGCCTGGAGAAGCCACAAGCACTAGGCAGACCCTGAGAAACGCCCCAATTAAAAATGAGCCTGCTGGAAAAGCAGCGCCCGTCTTGCCTCCTCTCTCTCAGAGTCCAGCTTCTTCAGCTGCCTGATGCTTCCTATCGGGCCTTCTTTCACTGCAAAGTGCAATGCCGCAGCCGAGACCCAGGCCGGGGTGGGTGCAGGGGAAGTCGAGCCAGGGGCCAGGAAGCTGGGACGCGGGAGAGAGCTGTGTCATTGCTGCGGCACAAACAGCCTTCCAAGGAGGGCACGGAAGGGCCAGACGGGAGGTCTGGGTTCTGCATGAGGCCCAGTAGGGCCTGCGCCCCACACCTGTGCTCTCAGGCCCAGGTGCCTGAGCCTTGGAGTGAGAGTCCTCAGGACCACTGGAACATGGCGCCTTCTGTCCTCCAAGGGGTACTGGGACTGGCCAAAGGGACCAGCTCTACCCAGTGAAATGAGGGTCATTAGGGGATTGAACCCATGGGCCCTTTACCACTGAGCTATGTCCCCCAACCCTTTTTAGTTTTGGTTTCATAGCCAGGTCTCGCTAAGTTGTGTAGAGCCTCGCTGAGTTGCTGAGGCTGGTCTTGAACTGGGGGTTCTCGTCCCTGCCTCTTGGATTACAGGCTGTGCCACCAAGCCTGGCAAAGAGCCCTGCTTTCTCTGTGCTGAGGTTTCAGGCACCCCTGGCGCTGAAGGAACGCACAGGCATCTGGGAATCAGAACTAGTCACCAAGAACCATGAAGGCTGTCTGCCCCTTGGCTGCTAAGAACTGTCCTAGGGAGGGTACACTGCCCTGACCGCCACAAGTCTGACCAAGCTGCTGGGTGGAAGACTGAGCATCAGCACCCTAACATACTTGATGCAGGCAGTCTGGGGCCAGTGTTAGCTTTCCCCACCTTGGCCCCATCTCCTGCTCCCACATCTAAGTTGGGATGAGACCTGCTGAAACCTGTCCCCATGGACATTCCTGACCTGCCCGGCTGCTCCAACCCGAGGTTATTAGCCTGGCTCTCTCCTCCCCTTTCCCAGGGCACCCACAGAAACCCCCCAGTCACCCTCCTGCTGACACCTACTTGCTGGCAAACTGCTGGGCTTCCTGCAGCCTCTGCAGTTCAGGAGGCAGCGGGCTCTGGAAGCATCTTGTCCACCGACTGTGCAGCACAGGCTCCAGGCTTGACCACCACGCCTGAGTGGGAAGAGAGCAGGGGGAGACAGGTCAGGGTGCTGTGCTCGGCCCCGTTGCCAGGCCCAGAAGACCTGTGCCAGACGCGGCCACACAGCCAGCTCCCCGAGCCCTCACTGCCCTTCAGCTGGGCTCCCTGGGTGCTCCTCGAGGTTCCCGTTCCATCACTGTGGGACGCTCAGTTGCCAAGGCACCTGTACTTGAGGGCAGGACAGGAGGCCCTGCCTGATGACACCCTGCGAGAGCTGGCAGCGTGGCACCAACTACCCCCCAGGTCTGGAGTGCAGGTCAGGCAGGCGAAGCCCCAGGAGACAGCAGAGGTGGCCCGCGCAGCCCTCAGCAGCCCTCAGTGAGCACACAGCAAGCAGCGACCAAACCGCAGGGACCGTGGCCTGGAGCAAAGCCCGTGGGGGGCCCAGTGCCACTGCTGCAGACCAGAGCATCTCCCAGCTCCCCCTGCACATCGAGTCACAGTGACCAAGGTGGAGAGATACACAGAGGCAAAGAGCAGTAGCTGAGGACCCCTGAGGGGCAGGGCCCCCTGTACCCCGGCAGCCAGGCCTACCAGCGCAGAGGTCAGAAGGATGGGGCATTTGGTCTGGCACTCCGTCAGGGTCAGGCTGGCAGTCAGCGAAGGGTCGTGGCTCCGTGCACAGGCAGTCAGGAGCCCCTGCAGCAGAGAACACAGCAAAGGCTGGTGGTTTGACAACCCAGGCACCTCTGAGCCTGGGTCCCAAAGGCACCACCCCACAGGAGGATCTGTTCCCAGGGACTCTGGGAAGGTCACACGGGAGATGCTAGGGGAGACGGGTTACCCTGAAGAAGTGGATGGTGATGTCCTGGGTCAGGGCACCTCCCTGGGAGAAGTTTCTCTGTAAAACAATTCGATAGGCCAATGGCAGAGAGAGGGGCAGGAGCAGTGTGAGGTGTGCTGTGGGGACTTAGCTGTGACGTTAGAGACGGCCAACAGCCAGCCACACAGCTGTCCCAGGTGTGCTGCCAGAGCCTCCCAGCCCAGGCCCGGCACGACTGCCTGCCTGCGGGGCCCAGACACGTGGGTTCGGGGGGAGCAGGGGCAGTGGCTCTGACTTCAGCTGAAGGTGACAATACTGGATCCCACCTTTCTGCTCCTGTCCACTTCCACGGGCTGCTGGGGATGGAGCCCAGGGTGTGGCACTCACTAGCAAGAGCTCCACCACTGAGCCATCTCCAGCCCTTTTAATTTTATTCTGAGTCTGGGTCTTGCTAAATTGCCCAGGCTGGCCGGGAACCTGTGATCCTCCCGCTCAGCCTCTCACGTCACTGGATGACAGGCCGTGCCACCACAGCCAGCCTGACAGGCGGTGCTAAAGCTCTCGCTGCTCTGCTTTCCCGTTCCCCTGGCACATGGCACACTGGAAGGGAAGCGAAGCTGTCTCCAGCTGTGCCTGTGCACTGGTCTTCAGGCACAAATGCCAACCGTTCTCCTGGGCAGAGCGAGCTGCTGACTCGCAGTCCCTGATGATGGACACAGGGTGAGTGCCACCTTCAGGTTATCCTTAAGACCAGGGCGCAGCTCACACTAGCAGTGTCCACCACAGAAGGAAGCAGGTGCCTGGCAGGCAGACTCCCACTGACCTGACCACCCGAGGGGGCATCTGCAGAGGCAGCAGGAGAATCTGCAGCTGACAACTGGTTGCAGTCACACTCCTTCCACGAGCGAGTTCTTGCTCTCTGGGCATTACTCACCTGTGACTTCGTTCCTTTCCCAGCAGCCCTGAACCATGCCCTCCTCCCGCCTGCCACCCCAGGCCATGCTCACACAGCACCTACCAGCTCAGAGTTGACCAAGTGAAAGAACTCCTGGCAGAGGGTGGTGGCGGGCCTCTGGGCCTGCAGGCTGCTGACCAGAACGGACGGGGGCAGGCGAAGGAGGAGCCTTGGAGGCAAGGGGCAGTGTCAAGAGTGAAGCCACAGCATAGGCTGCAGGCCTCGCCTAGCTCCGGGGAGCCCCTGCAGCCTGAGATACCCCCATAACCAGGCTTCTAATCTGCAGCCCCACCAAACGTGTGTCCTCAGCCCCTGAACCTTGCTCAGGGTGCTGCAGTTGAGCAAAACGTGTCAGAAAAAAAAAAAATGGGGAAGAGCTGTGTGATGACCAAGTGGGGCTGCACCGTGGTCCCCAGGGTGTGTCAGCAGGCCACACTCAGTGACAGAAAGGTCGCCTGGAGCAGGTAGGTTCTGTCTTGACACTTCACAGTTCACAGTTCAGAGGACCACGGTCTGCGCCCACAGCATCTTCCACCCCAGGCCTGCCCTCCACGGGAACCACCAAGTAGATGACCCCTCCCAGGCTTGGGCAGGGCAGAGACAAGTGACCAACAGAGTCTGGAGAAGTGACCAACAGAGAGGAGAAGCCTGGAACCCCCACGTGACGCTGCCTGCCAGGCCTACCGTCTGCACGCAAGCAGCTCCTCCTGTCTCTGGAGGCGGGCAGTCACACCTGCCCCACCTGCCAGAGGCTGGAGCCGGCCGGAAAACACGGAGAAGACGAAGTGTCCCCGAGAGGCCGTGCCCTGCTCCAGTTCCAGGTCAAGAACCATCTCCTGGAAAGGGCAAGGTCAGATGCTCACACTTCACCTCAGTCCCAAGTGTGAGACAGGCTTAGGAAAGGGGTCCATGAAGGCCAGAGGGAAGGAACAAACTCGACAGCCGCTCCACCTAGAAATCATCGTGACTGCAAAGACAACCAGGAGGAGCAACTGGAGCCTGGGCAGCTGTGGTGGGTGATTCCCCACGTGTGCGTGTGCACGTGAGGGCAGGTCCAGGGCGTGTCCGCTCGCAGGCTCTGGTGGCCCCTGCCCCACCAGCAGCAGTGTGGCTCACTGCTGCCCTACCACGGGGTACAGGCAGGTCTGGGTGGCTTCCTGCTGCCCAGCCCCTTTGTTCTGGACATTTCCACAGAGGTTATCATGACACTGACGTTCTCTCAGAAAATGAACGTGACTTATTAAATGCCAGCAAATGCCCAATTCACTCAAAATAATTGAGAATCCCACTCTGGAAACACACCCAGACCTTGTGCCCACTGTGGATGCTGTTAAAACACACGATGGCAGGTCCTTCTCTCCAAGAGCAGACCTGCCTCCACAGTCTGGGCTGGGAGCTACAGCATCACAAATGGCACAAAGCCCAAGTTGCTAACCATCTTCTCGCATCTCCCCCATTTGCCACTTCATCCTCTGTCCTGAGGATCCAGCCCAGCAGGGCCACAAAGGGCAGGCTCCCAGCACTCCGGCCACATGGCCACTGCAAACAGGTTGGCGCTGCTATATGCAATGGAGACTGTCGGCCATTTCCCCAGGCCAGACTGCATGGGGCCGGTGGGAACATGGGCTCCTCTGCGCTCACCAAAGCCTCGCCCAGGCCCCTCAGGTGGGAGGATACAGCAGTGGGCGAGACAGGGCGAGTGCCCAGGTCTGCAGGTGCCCTGGGAGCAGCAGAGCAGGGGTGGGAGCAGGGGCAGTGCAGGTCTCAGGGAGCCAGCTGAGGTCACAGTGGAGAGAAGGCCAGTGTACACATGTGGTGCCCACATGACCGACCACTCCGCAGCTGGCTCCTTGCAGCCTATCACGTGACCTCCTTGCTCACTGCGTGCACATCCAGGGACAGGGACAATAGGCATGGGGCAAAGGGGGCGGGGCATCATTTAGGGTGCTGGGGATGGAGCCCAGGGCCTTGGCATGCTGGGAAGCTCTCTACCACCGAGCTACACCTCAGCCCTCAGGGCTCTCTGGAGGACGCTTCCCTTGGCCCCACTTCTCTGGTATCACCTTCCAGTCCTCCTTCACTCCCCACGTTTCCAAATCCAGGCCTCTGAAGAACAGCAGCATAAACCCGCCTGTGTGAACACGTCCAAGGCACAGCATCTCCCAAGGGCACAATCAGGCAGAGGCAGGGAGGCTGTGCCCTGTGCCTGCTCCTAGGTGGCCCAAGATCACCTGGAAGGTCACTCTGTGGCATGCGAAGCACTACCACTCACGTCCTGTGCACTTCAGTGACCCTGAGCGGCCTGCAGACTCCTCAGCAGAGGATGGTGGAGCAACGGCGATTCTACTGCCAAAGCTGGCATTTGCCACCACACCTGGAGCTTCGGGGCCCGTCACTGGAGTGTAAGTGCACAGCTCCCCTTGCTGCCCATGGAGGTCAGGCACAGTTACCAGAATCTGCCAGGAGTCCTGGGCAGCAGAGCTCCAGGCACTGGACACCAGGAGCTCTGGCTCCCGCTCACCTGCAGCCTGGAAAGAAGATCCCCACTTCCTGAGCAGCCACCAGGGACCCAGCCAGAGCTCTCCGAGTGGTTCCAACTCCTTGAACTGAAAAAGAAGCAGCACAGGAGCCTGGTCAGCACACCCAGCAGTGTGCAATGCCCAGTGCTCACCAGCTGCCAGTGCGGGGCACCGTGGTTCTGGTATCAGACGCTCCAGGAACAAGCAACACTAACAACCCTCTAGCAGCCCAAACCCACAACATCAAAGTATGGATTAGGGAGAAGCAGGATTTATCCCTAGAATGCAACGCTGGGTGAACATCCAAATTCCAGTTAATATGATCACATCAATAGAATAAAAAACAAGAGCCACAAGGTCACATCAATAAGTGCAGAAAGAGCGTCAGTGGGATTTCACACCCGATCCTGTGAAACCACTCGGTGTCGCCCTGCCCAAACAGGGCAGCTTGGAAAACAAGACGGAAAGCTTTTCTCTAAGAAGAGGAACAAGACAAAGATGCCCTCTCACCACGTCCCTGCAAGGTCTAGCTATAGCCATTCAGTATGAGAAAAGAGTAAAGGCATCCAAACCAGAGAGGAGTAACATAATTGCTCACAGACGACACAGCCTTCACTGACCTGGGACCCACACTGAAGTGTCAAAGCTGGTAAAGCAGTTTAGCAGGTCAACACACAGCAATAAGCTATATTTCCACACACCAGGATTAACCCAGAAATGATACCGAGGGACATTGAAAATAATAAAATACGTAGGGTCAAAATTAACCCAGGAAGCACAAGGTGTGTACACTGGAAATCATAAAATACTGTTGAAAGAAAGACTTAAATAAGCTGGGTTTGGTGGCACACGCCCGTAATCCCAATGCCAGCCTGGGCAATTCAATGAGACCCTGTCTCAAAAGAAAAAACAGAAGTGCTAAGGTTAGGCCAGTGATCGAGTGCCCTGGGTTCAATCCCTAGGACCCTGCAAAACAAAATAGGATGGGAAGACATCCTGTGGTCGTGGAAGAGTCAGGGTAGTAAAGATGGAATATTGCCCAAACCGGTTCACAACTGAATGCGCTCCCCACCAGCATGCCATGTGGCCGAGGAGCTGCAAAGGATGCAGAATAGCCAAAGCAATTTTGAAGAAGAGGAGTAAAGCTGGAGGACTCACATTCCCAGTGTCAGAAGCTACTGCAAAACTACAGCTCAGCCGGGCGTGGTGGCGCACGCCTGTAATCCAAGCGACTTGGGAGGCTGAGTCAGGAGGATCCCGAGTTCAAAGCCAGCCTCAGCAACTTAGTGAGGCCCTAAGCAACTCAGTGAGACCCTGTCTCTAAATAAAATACAA
>JAJEJO010005684.1:89809-123922 GCA_020662805.1 Glaucomys volans
CTGGGAGGCTGAGTCAGGAGGATCCCGAGTTCAAAGCCAGCCTCAGCAACTTAGTGAGGCCCTAAGCAACTCAGTGAGACCCTGTCTCTAAATAAAATACAAAATAGGGCTGGGGATGTGGCTCAGTGGCCGAGTGTCCCTGAGTTCAATCCCTGGTTCAAAAAAAAAAAAAAAAACTACAGCTCAGTGTGGAGGGCGTACAGACAGATACGTGGACCAGCAGGTGGAGCTGGGAGTCCAGAAACCAACCCTTGAGGAAGGGTCCGCAGATGCCTGATGAGGTGCAGGACCTCCAAAAGGGAGAGAACAGTCTTAACAGCAGTGCTGGGACAGCTGGAAAAAGTGAAGGTGGACCCCTTCCTCACAACACATGAAAATAACCCAAAACGAAACAAAAACAAAGAACCCAATACAGGTACTAAGACTAAAAACAAATGAAGTGCTTCCATCAAAAATTTATAGAACTTGTGCATCAAAGGACAACTCAGAACGAGAGGACATTCCCAAGTCACACGGTTGCTAAGAGCATACCAAGCGTGTGTGAAGCACTCACATAATCCACAAGGATGCCCCGATTTGAAAGTGGGCAAAAGGGACGGGGCGTAGCTCAGCGGCAGAGGGCTTGCCTAGAGGGCAGGAGGTTCCAGGTGTGACCCCAGCGCTGCAGGGAGCAGGTGAAGGATGCGATCGGATGCTCCCCACAGGCACAGGAAAAGGTGCTCCAAGTCAAAACCAGAGAAGCAGCACCTCACGCCCAGAGGTGAGGATAGCAACGTGGACACTGCGGGCAGGGTGCAACGTGGACAGTGACCAGGTCACCCGCAGCTCCACTCCACACCCACACCAAGCCTCACGGGATGTTTACAGCAGCTTCACTCATGAGGGTCAGAATGCAAACACAACCAGAGCCCAGGAAGGGACAGGACGAGCGTGCGCCTGGGGCACCACTCAGGGAAGCAGCCGCACCAAGGGCTCGCAGGACCCTCCACTTCTGCAACGCGCAGAAGACAGTTCCATAGCAGGCGGCAGACGCGGGCTGCAGGGCGTGGAGGGCAGCAGCAGGTACTCCCTGACTGGGCCTCACGCATACGTGGCTGTCCTGTCTGAGGGGACAGTGCACTGCTGGCCACGCCGAAGCAGGTTTCCACGCAGCAGCCGGCAACACCATCAGCCTGCACAGCTGCCCCAAGCAGACAGCATCTGCACAGGCCTGGGGAACAGGAGGGACAGTGGAAGAAACTACCTGGACTCCATCTTCACAGCTAAGATCATAAGATGCCCTGCCTGCAACTTGGAAAGGAAACTCCTCAGCCTCGGTGCCTCTCCACAGCCCTGCCAGGACAAGACAGGGCTGGGTAAAAACTGGGGTCACTTAGCAGCATTCCTGAGGACAAAGGGGCTACAACCATCCACCCGAGGAGACGGCCAGCCGGTCCACACCCACTGCCCACCAGCCCTGCCGTGGGAGGTGGAACTGACCCCGCACGCCAGGTGTGAAACAGCTAAGTACCACGTCTGCCCAAATGTGTTCTGTGTGACGCGACAGACTGAGTAAGGTACTGTGCAGCTGACCTTTGATAGAAGTCCATCAGCACGTTGACCAGCACCGTGCACGCCAGCTGCAGGTCTCCGTCGCAGCCCCCCGAGGCAGAGGGTGCAGGGAGGTAGTGCTCGTGGATTGCCCACTGGTGGAAGTCCTGCCTGCAAAGCGAACGTCAGTTCTGAGGACGACGCCATCACGGCCAGGGTTCCTTCCTGACCAGAGGGGAGCACAGTGTGAGTGACCGCTGGGAACCCTGGAGGCAGGACCAGCAGCATGCCCTCGTGGGGGTGAAGCCTGACCGCCTGCGAGGCACAGGACCCGAGGCTGCAGGGGCAGGTCCACCCTTGGAAACTGCCACCACTGATCAAAAACATCCAGACAGGGTCATCCTGCAGGGCGGCCAATGGCTATACACCTGATGGACTGGTGAACAGAGCGGGCAGCTGCACAGACGTAGGCTCAATCACCAGGGAGGTCCGAACGCCGCCCAGTCTATCTGCAGGCACGGCCGTGAGGCCTGGGTTCCGGCTGCAGGCCACAGGGCAGCTGGTAAAGGGTGGCACTGTGCGAGGCAGCGCAGGGTCTCCAGAGGGGGCTGCCCCACAGCCAGGCAGCTGCGCGCAGGCCAGGGCTGCCCTGCTCTGTGCTCTCTCATGAGATTAGAAGAGGAGAGAAAGGAGCTGGGCAGGTGGTGCACACCTGAAATCCCAACTAGCCCGGAGGCTGAGGCAGGAGGCTGGTCCCAGTCAGGATGACCATGTCTCAGACAAAATCCGACAAGGGCGGGGCACAGCTCAGGGGTGGGGCACCCTGGTTCAGCCCTTGCCTCACAGCACAGGACGACCAGGACACTTCCGACCCAAGGGTCAAGATGAGGGTCTCAGGGATCCTCACACCAAGAACGTGGTTCTGCCACGTCTGCTTCTCATGCACCCAGATGTCCACTGCAGCAGAGGCCACTGTGAGCATGGGGAGGAAGCCCTTCAGAGCCAGCTGGACACTGGCCTGGTGGGAGCGGCATTTGCACCTGGGAAGCAGCTGCCAGTGGTGCTTTACGCCTGGCCTTCTGCTTCCCTGGGTTCCTGCCTGCTCCACCCAGCACCTGGCACAGTGACCCACTGCGTCTGCTGGAGGGCGCGGAAACCGGCCCGAGGCAGGGCACAGAGGGCACCCTGGGCCTTCTCGGCTCTCCTGACGTTTCTGTGGTGACCACGGTTCCCCCTCTATGCCCTGAACTCCACACCCTCAAACCCAGGGCTTTCAACACCCCACTCGTGCCCAGCCCAGCACACCTGGCCCGACAGTCTTCAGCCCTGGCTCTGCCCGTCTCCCGGCCACTGCCTCCCCTGGCCAGTGCCCTCCAGGCCCCATCTGTCTCGGCAGTGCTCATCCCTCCTTTAATACACCTGCTGTCACCAAGGCCCTCTGTGCACCTCCTCTGCACTGTCGGCACACAGGGGCCCTCCTGGCAGGCTCACTGATTCACACGGCACGCCCAGCTTCTAGAACATTCTAGGAAAGTCTGCCACACAGGAGAAGCTCCATAAATGCTTCTTGAATGAAACGGCTGGAACTGTGTGTAGCAGTCAGTCAGCCCAGATGCTGCCCTCAGTGCAAAGACCAACACCAACAGAAGCTGAGGCCACCTGGAGAGCTCCTCCCACTCACCGCTCTGTGTCGGACAGGGCGTCGGCTCCAGGCTGGGTGTCCAGTTCCAGTTGCAGCCAGTCTCTGAAGGTCAGCTGAGAGACAAGGACAGTCAGCACCAGGCAAACCCCACACCCCAGGCCAAGGTGCACACTGGTTGCTTTATCTCAGAAATAAAGGCCTAAAGCCACAGCACAGCTGAAGAGGCTCATAGGAAGGGCCCTGTGTCCATCCCACCCGCACGAAACCCAAGCACTCCAACCCTCGTCAGCCTCCTGACTGCAGAGGCCAGGACCTAGGCCTCTCAGATCACAGGGTTCCAGACTGGCCTCTTCCGCCAAGTGTGTTTGCTCCAAGCCCCAGAAGTGAGGACGGGAGCTGTGCATCTGAGGCTGTCCACGCTCACTGCCCAGCCCTGAGCCGCTGGCCTGCGTGCTGCACGTCTGCTCCCTGCGGGGACCAGGCACTCTAACACCCACACGCTCACACTCCTGGCAGCCCTGTTCCTCTCTAAAGAGTCCCAAGGCAGTTCTACAAATGGACGTGGGCAGGGGGGCTGCTCTCAAAGCTTCACACGACAGGGAGCCCTTAGCAGGCTCTGTGTGGCCGAAGGCCAAGGTGAAGCACCCGGCACAAGCTGGGAGCAGGCCGCCACTGCCTCCATGGGCACCCTGGAGGAGCTGCCATGCCCCCCGCACTGGAGTGCTGAACAAGCTGGGAAAGTCATGCAACCCACCTCATGGTTTTCTTTTTTTTAACTTAACAACTGTTTAGTAACCCAAGGGAATGGTGGGCCTGTTGGGACCTAGCAACTGAGGCAGGCTAGAAAGAGGATGAGCACATCAAAGGCCGGGCAGACACCTCTGCAATGTGTTTTTAATTCACCCTTAAAAGTTTCTGTAGAAAGTTACTGTTGGGCCAGGTGCAGAGGCTCACACCTGTGATCTCAGCAAATTGGGAGGCTGAGGCAGGAGGATCAGTTGAGACCTGCCTCAGTAATGTAGTGAGGCCTTGTCTCAAGAGAGAATTGGTGACGTAGTTCAGTGGTAAAGCATCCTGGATTCAATCCCCAGAACCTCAGAAACAGAAGGCTCTGTTGGGGGCACCTGGGAGGCACATCAGAGCTTTCCAGTGTCTCTCACAGCTTCATGTGGACCTCAGTGACCTCAGAGGACAGCTGCCTGAACACCCCAGGGCTGCCCTCTCTCAGTGCTTGCATGCCCGGTGGGGACCCAGCGAGCAGCAGGAGAGGGTGACCCACCTGAAACTCCTCTGTGAGCAGCTCCTGAAAGCGGCCCTGTCTCCACAGGGCAAGTGCGGCCGTCTTCCAGTCCGAGGGGGGCAGGCACTCAGGTCCCCAGGGAAAGCCAGCGGTGTCCTCCTGAGGGAGAGGTGCTCGGGCCTCGGGGAATAATCTGAACACAAGAAACTGAAACTGAAACAGAGACATGTTGGTAAGAAACAGCCTCCCTGGTCACGCCCCTCAGGTGGCCTCATCCCACCCCACTTGGGGGCAAAGTGTTGCCTAGGCTCAGCATTTGCAACCGAGCTTCATCTGTGGGCACATCGGCTGCGTCTGGGGCCACAGGCCTGCACCAGAGCCTGAGCCACACTGCCTGCCAAGGTCTGCGCCTGCTGGGGGTTCCCGGGATGTGGGTCAGCTGCAGGGAGCTGTCGCGGCCCACAGGGCGGTGGCCTGCCTTGCTCATGAGCCTGGGCCCTTGAGGGTGCACTCTACCCAGCAAGGCTGTGAAGCAGGCTGGGCCTCCTGTCCTCCACTAGGGGCTTCAACACTGGGCCCAGGACTCAGCTCCTCAAAGCAGACGACAAGGCGTGGGGTGCCCAGGACCCTGTGGTGCCCACTGCAAGGCTCGCAGTGGGAAAGCTGCGTCTCATACACAAGAGGTCCATTACAGCTCTGCAAGGGAGGGCTCAGCGGTGGACTGCCGCCTCCTGAGCATCAGAGCAGGGCACATCCAGGGTGGTCCTGGGGAGGGTGTGGGGCTGCCCTTGTGGAAGACGGCCCTGGGCTGTGGTGCCCACGCTCCTCACTAAGGACATTCAGGGCTGGAATGTCACTGAGTCTCTGCCCTCAGGACAAATGCAGCAGGATTCACCAGATGAAGGCATCAGGATCTTCCTTTAAAGGGAAAGAAGTGGGGGGGATGCATGGGGGCGCTGGGGACGTACAAGGCCTTGGGTTCAATCCCCAGCATCACCAAAAAAAGAAAAAAGATAAAAAGGGTAAGAAGCTTCTTGTGAATACTTCCCTTTTAGCTTACCTATCCGTAAATACAGTACCTGTTTCTTTAAAAGAGAGGAAGACAGGTGTGGCTGCTACCTCACACCCGGATGGCCACGGCAGCCCCAGCCCAGCAAAACCCGAGGCAACGACAGACCTGGCCTCTGCAGAGCCCAGCGCCCGCAGGGCGGCACACCAGGAAGGGGCAGACCCACCTTTCTGACAAGACCTGGAGACAAGCAGCTGTGCCAGGAGCCTCGCAGCTGGGGAGAGAACTTGCACAGGGCGTAAGAGATGGCTGCCGTGCAGAACCTGCAAACAGAGCAGTGACGGCCAGCGTGGTCCAGGCAGAACAGCGACCAAGGGCATCTCACCATGCTGACCTCGGCGCCTTCACACCGGGTGGCCTGAGCAGCCATCCTCGGCTGTCTCCTGAGCTGGAGTTGCTGTCCCCGCAAGTCCCCATCCACATGAAGGCAGAGATGCACACAGCGTGGAAACGGCAATGCTCACTGCGGGTGTGCAAGGGTGAATCCGTACCACCCGCTCTCAGAGGAACCAGGGGTGGGGCACTCAACGAGGGACACAGCCAGGAGGGAGGGACACCTGGGCTCCTCTTGAAAAGGAGGCTGCAGAACCACAGTGCCAGGTGCGCTCAGGGAGCGTCCTGAGATGAGTGTGCATTAGTGCACACAACCAACACCCGAGCACAGCCTCAGCCTCTGTGCAGCCGGTCACACGAGACCGGCTGCGATGGCATGCAGAGGCCCAGAGGGATGGAACAGAGCCAGGAAGCAGGCGCAGCAAAGAGGCATGGGCCAGGCTGCAGACACACCCAGGCGCTCCACCTCTCCTAACGCGCCAAGCATCCACACGAGGAAACAGCAGCAGCGGCACCCTGGCAAGGAGCGCAGTAACAGAGCGAATCACAGGACGTCTTTTCTTCTCTCTGGGGGGTCGGGGGCCCTGGGCCCTGCACATTCTGGGCGAGTGCTCTCCCTGAGCCACGCCCCAGCCCACCCGTCCTCCACGGTCTTGTCTGAGGAGCATCTGTTTCTTCTGCCAGGAGAGGAGAGCAGTGACTGGGGAGGGACGGTGGCCCACCTCAGGCAGAAGAGCGAGGACTCCCTGGTGTGGCACATCAGGAGGCTGTCGAGGAACCTGGGGACAGGAAGGCCGCTGGCGGGGACAGGAGGACCTGGATCCACCTCCGGGAGCGCAGACCCAAGCTCACCCAGGTGGACAGCCAGGGCAGCCAAGCCCAGCACGTGTGGGGCACTCAGACATGGACCCTGAAAAAGGGGACAAGTGGCAGAGTGACAACAGCCCCCCACAAGTTGGAGGGATTCTGGGCTGGGAGGACTAGTCAGGCCGCCCAGCCTGTGCAGCAGCCCTGGGTGTGGCCTGCACAGAGGGGTAACCTACCTGGTGGTGGAGCAGCTGGCAGAGGCGGGTGAGGACTGCAGGGAGCAGCGCCGGTCCACACAGGGTCCTCACAAAGAGGGCTGCCCAGGGGCCCTGCCTGCAGACAGCAGAGACGAGGCCCTGGCACTGAAAGCCCCGCACCCCTTCCACAGCCGATCCAGGTGCAGAAGCCTACAGCACACCATTCCCCAGGCGAGGCTGACAAGCTCCATGAATCCCTGCTTGACGAGACTCAGCCTGGCACCTGCTCCCGGAGGCTGAGCTCACACCTGCCTGGCCTGCCAGCTTAGCTCCCCAGGACAGCCCAGGACCGCCCATCACACTCCTGAGCCCTTACCTCTCTGGAGGGGCAGAGCTGGAGGCCACCATCAGGCTCTGACAGAAAGCTGAGAGCAGGAGATCCACCACCTGGGAGAGATGTGCCCACCAGAGGTTGCAGCCCCCCAGTAGCACTGGGAGCCTGCAACACGGCTGGTGCTGAGGACACCCCAGCTCCAGGACTCTTCCAGGCAAGTGTCCCCACAGGACCTGGAGCTCAGTGCCGAGCAGCGAAGGGTGAGGAGTAGAGTCAGGCCTGGGCTACAAACGGCCTCTGCGCAAGGACCCACACAGATGGGCTGGTCAGCCCGCGCAGGAAGGGCCTGGTCCTCAACACCTGACCCAGCTCTTCACATAACTTAAGAGGCTGGAACTGCAGCTGGGTTCGAGGGCCTCCCGCACTTACCAGCTGCTCCTGCTGCTGCAGCTCTGGAGCACGGACGCTGAGCCGGATCTTCCCTCTGCCACGGGGGCTGTCATCCTCACTGTGCCCCAAGGCCGCCCTCAGTCGCTCAGAGACCACGGCCATCTGAGCAGATATGACTGCACACGAGAAACCAGTCAGGTGAGACGGTGCTCAGAGGGGCTGTGGCCTCAGGAAACTAGAGAGCCTCAGCCACCAGCTGGCCTGCGCCTCATGGAGGACCTGGTGGCCCCCCACAGCCCACCAGGCAGTGGACGAGTTCATTTTCATTGCAAGAGGTGAGTGATCAGACCACACACAGGGGGCCTCTGCCTCCTGACACTGAGCGGGTGGTGGGGTCATACTGGGCCTGCTGCCATCACTCCCTCTTCCTGGATCAGCTCGACCTCCCACAGGCTGCCAGACACCTGGGGCAAGGTGAAGGCCAACTGCCCACTCAAGCAGGCAAGCCTGTCACTTCTGGAAACAGCCGAACAGACCTCTATCAGGCTTGGGCTTCCGCAGTGGAACTCTTCACAATGCCCTCCAGATGCCACGTCCTGACCAGGCCTGGGTGGCACAGGCCTGTGGTCCTAGCACTTGGGAGGCTGAGGCAGGGGCATCACTGGAAGCCAGGAGCTTGGGTCTAGCGAGACCCAGTCTTGAGAAACACAAGAGCACCCCAGGACCTCTCGAGTGGCTCGGAAAGGCTGTGCTTCCAGCCTGAACACACAGCCTCATGGAGGGCCAGCAGGGGCTGCAGTGCTGGGGGCTGTTGGCATGACAACTCAAACTAGTTACGCTGTGTGACAGTGGGCGTGGTTTGCCCCCAGGGTGGTGGCACTGGTGAGGTCCCTGGGGCATCTCCTCAAAAGACCAGTGGGAGGCACACTGGCTGGGCCTCCCAAGAGGCTGAGAGCCTGTCAACAAAGTACGGGCCTGATCATCCTGCTCTCTGGCCTCCTGCTTGCCTATGCCCTTCTGCACATGGCCACCCAGCACTCCCCTCCTCCTCTGCAAGGTGTGCAGTCAAGCCCAAGGGGCCACTGAGCCTTGAACCGCCAGCCTCCAGAACCGTGAGCTAGACCTATCTTGTTTCCTTACGAATCACCGCTTTGGTTATTTTGTTGGAGTGACAGAAAGCAGCAATACAGTCAGGAAACGTGGCTCACTGATGTTAGCTTCTGCATGCGTCCTAATAAGAACCTGGAAGTCCTGCAGTCAGAGTTCACTGCCAGACTGCTGGGTCGCACCAAGTGCTAAGGGGCTACGCATGCTCTCGCTCTGTGGATGAAGCCTTCACGCACACTTTTTCAGAGAACTGTCACAAGGAGGCAGAGACACGGAGGAGAGGCCCAATGTACTTCACATTAACTCAGGAAGCCAGAGGGAGAAACTGAGCCTCATATCTGCACTCGGCTTTCTTCCTCCACTGCCCATCCTGCGGGGCTATATTGATTACAAATAGCACAGTATTGATTTCTGTCAAGGGTCTGGGCAGCTACAGTGAAACCAGCCCCCTTCTCCCTTGAACCCAATGCACCGCAGCAAGCCCAGCTGCCAGATGCAAGCCCAGGGCAGAAACAGCCTCCATCGCCATGCTCCCACAGCAGCCTGCACTGTTGTGCAGAAGGTGCACCCACCAGACGTCCTGTCCTCACCGTCACGCTGGGTGGGGTCTGCCATCAAAGTTCTGAGCTCTCCCAGCGCGGCTCTGAGCGGCCCCATGGGCTCCTCGGCACAGGTGGGTTCTGCTCTCGTTCCCGAGGCTGCGCCTGAGGGAGGGGAGGCAGTGGGAAACTCAGGCTCATGCAGACAGCAGGACAGCCAATGGGTGCTCTGACACTGTGCCACGTGTCACATCAAAACGCTTACAAACAAGGAGAAGAAAAGGGTCTTGCAGACCACGGTCACAAGCAGAAAAGCACAGATGTGATGGGAAAGGATCCGCACCTGGGGTCGGGGGCAGGCAGGCGGCCACAGCCGGGGGACTGAGGGAGCGACCACACATCCCCACAGTGGCCTGGGACTGAGTTGGTGGCTGTCACCAGCTCACATGCAGCTAGATCCACTAAGGAGGATGTTTCAAAAGATCCTGGGGTTCAAACTCCCACAGTGTTTTCACTAGAAAGGGAAGATGTGCCTCAAAGCAGAGCGAGCTCACATCTGGGGGGCTGGAGAGGCGCATGTTCGCCAGCGCTCGCCCAGGAGGAGCCAGCGACCAAGGCTCTGCTCGGGAGCTGCACCACGCACCAGGGAAGCCACCTGGGACCAGAGAGCTGGGTGCAGGGGTGCACACCTGGGACCCAGTGACTCAGGGATGGCTGGCATGGCGGTGCACGTCTGAAATGCCAGAGGCCTGGAAGGCTGACAGGAAGGTGGCAAGTTCAGAGACAGCTCAGAACTTATCAAGACCCGGTCTCAGAATAAAATATAAAAAGGGCTTGGGGACGTGGCTTAGTGGTTAAGAGACCCTGGGTTCAATCTGGGGGTACCCAAAAAATGCCTAGGAAGTATAGCTCAGTGGCAGAGTACTTGCCTAGCAAGCACGAGGGTTAGAGTTCGGTCCCCAAAGTAGGAAGGTGTGAAGGAGGGCAGCTGAGAAGCCCTAACCATGTGCCTGCGGCCTCAGGCCTCCCATCTGTCCCCAGTACAACACTGGTCCCTGCCACTCCAGGGGCTTCACACTCCGACCATTTGAGTCTCCTGGGTCTCCATGACCCTGGGACTGCCGAGGCCTGGGAGGGATCGGAAACAGAACTGGAGAGAGGACTCCTCAGACAGAACAGGCTTGCTCAGCCTGCCTGGCCCCACAGATGTCCAGAGACATAAAAAAGGAACAAACACAAAGATGGACATGGTGGCCACATCTGCAGTGCCATCGACTCGGAGGAAGAGGCAGGAGGACCACAAATTCGAGGACAGCCTGGGCAGCTTAGTGAGACCCTGTCTCAAAGTAGAAAATAAATAGGGCTGGGGTGCAGCTCAGTGGTAGTGTGTTGCTGGGCTCAATCCCAGTAACCCCTCCCAAAAACCAAAAACAAACAAACAACCAAACCCCACAACCTCTGCTCCAGTCCTGAGGTCCTGGTCCCTGAGAGTGAAGAAGTAACAGGGCAAAGCACCAGGCTGCCCTGCTGTCCCAGAGCTGGCCGGCATGGACGCAGGTGTGCTGTGCAGGCTGTGTGCGCGGCAGGGCCGCAGGACTGGAGCTCCACCTCCCCGCAGGCAGGAGGCCGGCCCCAGCTGCTCCCTCCCTGCGCCACGGGACTGTCCGCAGGCCAGAGTGGCCGCACGGCAGGGCTCCTGCAGGAGCCAGCACAGCCTCCAGGCAGGCGCCGCGGCCTCCGACCCCACACAGCCTTTAGAAGGGGCCAGGCTGAGGCAGCCTAGAGCGGTCCTGTTCAGGGCCACTGTGGACAGCCCTGGCCTGGAGAGCCAGCCCCGCCCTGGAGGTCACTGACGCAGTCTTAGGGGCAGGGACTCTGAACCAGGGAAATGGAAAGCGGCAGCCACAGCAACGGCAAGACCTACCTCCTGGGGGCTTCTCGGCAGCGGAGCAGGCTTGGCGGTAGGCAGTGTACAGAGACGGGGGGATTTTATCCGCTCTGGACCAGAAGACAACAGTATCCAAGTCAATTTAATTCCCTAGTTTCTAAACTCCTAAACTGAACATTGAATTTGAATGAATCACACCACGCTGCGCACACACTGTCCCTCTTCTTGTTTTTGTTGTTTGTTACCAGAGATGGAACCTAGAGGCACTTGACCACTGAGCCACATCCCAGCCCTTTTCATTTCAAGACAGGGTCTTACTGAGTTGCTTACAGTCTCGCTAAGTTGCTGAGGCTGGCCTTGAACTTGCAATTCTGCCTCAGCCTCGAGCCGCTGGGATCACAGGTGCGTGCTCCTGCACCCAGTTCTGTCATGGTTTTAAAAGAAAAACACCATCTGTGATTTTTTAAAATACAAGGGCTTCACACAGTGCTCACTTCACAACAGTCCAAGCTCCCATCAAGAGCAACAACCACTACCAAGAAGACCCGAATGACACTGTCCACAGATCCTGCTGATGGTCCACACGGTCCCTGTCTCCAGGCTGCCTCCCGGGACTCTGCTCTGTCACTCAGGGCTTTCGTCTGGAGCACGGCTATGCCCGCATGCTTGTTCCATGCCAGTCTGCCTCCAGGTGTTGGGCACAGACCCTCCTGTCAGGCATCCATGCCAAACCCTCGCTGGGCCTGCAGCTGCTGGAACACACCAGAGGCTCTGAGGCAGGCTGTCAAGCAATCTCAACCCTGGTAGGAGGCTTGCTGACCTGCCCCTGGCCACACGGACTGTCCTCCACGTCTTGTGCCATGCCTACTGCCCTCTGCACCCAGGCAGCACCAGCCATTGGCTCCCTATACCACTGTGTGCACATCTCTGTCAATGGATTTGAAACGTGGATGACACAGAAGGTTTTCCAGAAACCTACAGAAGACTCAAGAGGAACAGAAAAGCCTAACCTAACAGCTAGTCACAAGGTGGAGTCAGTGACATCACAGATGTCACCAGGCCTGCACAGCGCTGCAGCCGAGCTCGGCCCCAGCTTCAGCCACAGGCATCTCAGTTCCACACTGCTTTGGGGAGCAGAAGGAACTACCTGTCCATCTTGCAAGGCACTAAAACTTCAATCCCTAGGCAGCCAAGGTGCACAAAGAGAATCAGACGCAGGCTTGTGAAACCTGCCCCGACCGGCACCAAACCACATCCAGCAGTTCCTAAGAAAACATCATCCAAGCAGGGACGTCCCAGGAATGCAAGGACAGTTCCACAGCAAGAAAAACCTATCATCGCAGGGCCAGAGGAAGAGCACAGTCGTCCTGAGAATTCACCTGCTCAGGAAGTCCCTGAGCAGGCCAGAGAGAGGGGCCTCCTCCACATCCTCCACAGGAAGGCCACGCACTGACAGACCACAGCAGGGACCGTGATCCAAGGTGAATCTCAGCAGCATTCCTACTGCAGTGAGGAACAACAGAACAGGGGATGTCAGCTGAAGACTGCCATTGTTCTAGGTCAAACCAAAGCTCCTTCCTAACACAGCAAGACAGAAGGCAAGAGACCAGCTGGCCAATGACCAGAATCACTAGATTCCAGGATTCCCAAACCTCAGCCAACACTGAGGAAAGAATTCAAGAGAACATGATGTTCACTGTAGCAAAGAAACCTAGGTACTCAGTAGTCCTCTACAAAAGATGCACAAGAAGCCACGCTAGAGAACCGAACACGCACTCTCATAAAAGCTCCCACAGTCAAACCCACCTACAAAACCCGTGAACTTGTGCTGGAACTCCCAGTGTTCAGAGACACACCAAGGATGTTCACTGAAGCTGTGCTTCCGGAGTCCAGCCTGCAGGCATGGACAGCTGTCGGCTGCGCAGTCTGCTGACCTGTGCCTCGCTCGAGTGGCGTGCTGTGATGGCGCTCAGGCACCGAGGGAACACGGCAGGCAGAAGGGCCCACCAGGGAAGCACGGCTGTCTGGTCACAGCTGAAGATGAAGGACTGATGTGTGTGCAGACTCCAGCACACCTTGACGCAGAGGTAGACAGGAGTAATCAAGAGAAGCAGAGAGAAGGGGCAGGTGCCTCCAGCAGCATGAGGTCGCCTGGGCAGAAGACGGGCACCCAGAAAGGCAGTCCAAGGGTGTCGGCCCACCAAGAAGAATCCACTTTAAAAGGCAGAGATAGGGCTGGGCTGTGGCTCAGTGATGGGGCTCTTGCCTAGAATGTGTGGGGCACTGGGTTTGATTCTCAGCACCACATACAAATAAAGGGCCATTGACAACTAAAAACGTATAAAAACAAAAACCATAACCAGCTGGGCACAGCGGCCACGCCCGGAATCCCAAAAATCATGACCAGCTGGGCACAGCGGCCACGCCCGGAATCCCAAAAATCATGACCAGCTGGGCACAGCGGCCACGCCTGGGATCCCAAAAATCATGACCAGCTGGGCACAGCGGCCACGCCTGGGATCCCGCAACTCGGGGCAGAACCCGAGGTCTGCGCCAGTCTCAGCAACTTGGTGAGGTCCTAAGAAACGGACCAAGATCCCGTCTCAAAACACAAAGGGCTGGCTGGGGATGTGGCTCAGTGGTTAAGCACCCAATACCAGGGAACAAGTTATAACCAACTAATTCTAGAGCCAATGTTTTACAAATAAGCCCAGGTGACAAGACATTTCTCTAAAAGAGAACCATGTTCTCTGCATCATCGAAGCTCCTCTGGAAAAGCTCCCACGTACCTCTTCAAGGCTTCTATGAGAGCCGCTCGGGAATCCGTGGCCACTGGGAGCTGTGGGAGGAAGCAGAGCCCAGTGAGGAGCCTTGCTTCCAGAGGTGGCCACACACGGACACATACTCACCACTCTCGGTGTGAGCAGGGCAGGCAGGAAGTGGGACAGGTAGTAAGGCCTCCTGAAAATGCTGCAGCACAGAAAAGCAGAGAGCACAGTGAGTCCAGGTGCTCCGCTGCAGGGTGCTCAGAGGGCCTGGTGCAAGCAACAGCCCTGGCTCCCAGGAGGACATTCCACACTTTCTCCTTGGAGCTGCTCTCAAATGCCAGGGGCTGCAGACAGTCTGCCTGCACTGGTACCAACCACAATTCAAGGTGTTTTAAGACCACGCGGAATTCAATAAAGTTTGCTGTTCAATTCCCTGGACTGACTCCATGTTGGTCCCTAAGAAAGCGTTAATTAAAAAAACCACTGTTGGGCCAGGTGTGGTGGCATGCACTGGTAATCTCAGAGACTTAGGAGGCTGAGGCAAGAGGATCATAAGTTTGAGGCCAGGCTTGGCAACTTAGTGAGACCCCCATCTCAAAATAAAAAGAGCTAGGGAGGTAGCTCAGCAGTTAAGCATCCCTGGGGTCAATCCCCAGTACCAAAACCCCAAAGACACCACTGTTACACTGGCCTGTGGCCTTCCCTCCTCCCACGACTCCAGGGGCACCACCCGCAGGCTGTTTCTGGGAGGAAGAGCACCCCGGGCCCTGCCTCAGGACACAGCTCCTGACCCTACCACCACCGCAGCCAGCAGCCCCCTACCTGGCCTCCATGACCGGGCCCGGGACCTTCCCTGTGTGCTCAAACACCACGAGGGCCTTCTCCACGTCCTGGGCTGCCTGGCTGTGGGGCTGGTTCCAACGGGAAAGGAGAAAGCAGGGAGTTTGAGGAGGAAGCAACTCGGGAACAGCAACAGATTTCAAATGGAAACTGCCTGGCATGGGTTCACTTCAGCTGCACCTCCACCTGTTTTTCAGCCACTCACAGCAGGAGAGTCACAAGTCTTCACAGGGAGAGGCTGTCTGCACAGCGACTCCTGTGGCCAGCTGACATCCAGCCACAAAACAGTCGGGGCCTGGGCTGCGCTCAGGGGAGGAATGCCCGCCTGCCTTGCAGGTGTGAGAGGCTGGGTCCACCCTCAGCCCCACATAAACATAAATAAAAACACTATGTCCATCTACAGCTACAAGCATATTAAAGAAAACAAAGCAGTCGATTTCTCTACGTAATTCCTAGACGAACACAGCAGACCACCTCTCCACTCAACCCCACCAACGCTGAGAAACCCCGGGAGAAGCCCACTCCAGCGTGAGGCACCTGGGGGCCACTGCTGGCCAGGCGCCCTCAGGGAACCGCAGCAAGCCAGGCACAGGACAGAGAGGGTCCAGGTGCTCAAGGGCCAGGAACGAGGGCCTGGCCCCAGACCCACAGGGCAGCCGAGGTCACCTACCTCTGTG
Organism: Glaucomys volans; assembly: GCA_020662805.1. Taxonomy (NCBI): domain Eukaryota; kingdom Metazoa; phylum Chordata; class Mammalia; order Rodentia; family Sciuridae; genus Glaucomys; species Glaucomys volans. The sequence continues at coordinate 105,171 of JAJEJO010005684.1, forward strand.
ACATCCCCAGCTGAGGACAAATCCTCGTAGAGCCCCATATTCTCCAGAGAAACCTTCAAAAAGAAAAACCAGAAGGTGAGAACAGAGACAGGTTCTGGGTGCTGGCAGGGCCAGGGCGGGCGCAGACTTGCCTTGAGGTCAGCCAGCCGTGTCCTGGCCAGGGCGACGTAGTCAGTGAGGAGGGCGCGGTACTTCCCAGGCACCAGGGGCGGGTGGAGAATGTGCACCTGCAAGGGCAGGTGGCAACAGCGGTCCCGGGGTACTGCCCTACCCAGACAGCCCCCGACCCCGGGGCACACGCAGGGCAGCGGAGGACTGCCCCCAGGCAGATGTGGAGAGGGAACTCTGACGACAGCCAAGTGCAGAGGAGGCGCCAGGGCCAGGCAGCCGCAGACCCAGCCTCCAGGCAGTGGCCCCTGCAGCTCCACACCAGGACCAGCAACATCCCAGGCGAAAGGGACAAAAGATAGTGCTAACCATAGGACAGCGGCCCACACCGACACCATGTGTGACGGTGTGCTGTGGAGGGCTTGCCCACCATCCCCACAACGAGCGTGCATCCACGGGGATCTGACAGTGGAAACCAGGCGAGCACTGGCAGGGGCCAACCCAGGCCGCCATGGGCAGCTGAGACCAGGCCAGCGCTGGCAGCGCCAACCCAGGCTGTCACAGGTAGCTGAGCTGCACCAGAGGCAGAAAGGCAGAGATCGGCCAGAGCAGGAGAGCAGGTGGCTGAATGTAGGGTGAGGCGCCGCACAGGCCAGGGAGAGGGCGGCAAGGCCTTGGGGACCAGACGCCTCACCACTCAGCAGTGAGGCTGGGTGCAGAGGGCTCAGGACAGCCTGTCCCAACACTGCTGGTGGGATTGACTTCTCCTAATTCAGCACAACGGCACCCAGAAGCAGCCCGGAGCTGGGAGCAGGTGGGCGCAGCCGGATGGATCCCCCTGGCTAGGGGAGCATGGCCCCTCTGCTGCCACATCCCTGCACAGCCTGTCTGGAATGCAGTGGGAATTCCTGAGGAAAGGCTGAGACCTCCATGTCCACAGCAGCCAAGCCACGGGACCAGAACAGGTGCCCGTCAGCGGTGAACAGACCAAGAAAACGTGCACATATACAGAACGGAGTTTTGCCCAACCACGAAAAATGAGATCATGGCATCTGCTGGAAAATGGACAGGCGTGGAGAACGTCGGGCCAGGCAAGTCAGACTCCGAACGTCAAGGGCCACATGTTTTTTCTCCCATGAGCAAAGTAAGAGAAAGAAGGTGGGGGAGGGGACCAGATTTCAAGAAGTCACAGGAAGGTCAGTGGACAGGAGGGCCAGAGGCAGGAGGGACAGGAAAGGGCAGGGCTGTGGAACAAACCCAACAGGGTCACATTTCACACAGGTCTCCATGAACCAAGGGGAATTTCACCTTTACGAACACGTGGCAAGTGCCAATCAAACATGAACAAACGGAGAGGAAGATCAGGACATAGAGGACAGGGAACGGGAGGGAAGGGGCGAGGAGAGGATGGGATCGACATCCAACTCCTTGCATCTATAGTTCTTGTCAAAATGAACCCAAACACTATATATAATTACAATGCTCTAATAAAAAAACAAGGAGCAGAAGCGGAGGATGCCCCCCATGAACGCAGGAGCTGTTACCGGACAAACAAGAGCTGCACACAGGCTTTCTTCCTGACAGTCCCACTCGTGGCCCAGGCAGGTGTCCAGCTCAGCTCTGCCGACCCTCCTGCCCCCGCCGCTCGCCCCAGAGACCCCAGGGGATGCCTCCACCCAGTCTGGGGCTTGGCAGTCAAGAAACTAACACAGACTTGTTACAAAAACTGAAAAGCAACAAGTGTGAGGTCAGCTGCTTGTTCTCTACTCCTCAAGGTGGTGACCTCGGGCAGCTTGACCTATATCCTTCCAGATTCTTCTCCGTCAATGTACACAATATGTCTCTCTCTCTTTTTTAAAGATGTTGACAGACCTTTATTTGATTCATTTATGTATACGTGGTGCTGAGGCTCGAACCCAAGTGCCTCACACATGCTAGGCAAGCGCTCTACCACTGAGCCCCAGTCCCAGCCCCAATATGCCTCATTTTAAAAAGCAGAATGAGATCCGTCTACGCTGGCTGCCCTCCACCTCTTCTTACCCGGGCCCCACGGAGCCTGTGCCCGCATGAGAGCCCACAATGGGCCTCACCACCAGCTGCCCGGGGACGGGAAGAGGCTGCCCGGGGCACGCGAGGGCAGCGAGCTCCAGGACCAAGCTGCAGCAGCTCCTCACCTGCATATACCGGGGGGCTTCCCAGGGCACGAGGCTGGACAGGAACTTGAAAAGGAAGACCAGCGCCTTCTTGCTGCAGCCATGGTAGCCCCGTGCACTCCCAAAGGAGGCCTGAAGAGAGACAGCGGAGGCTGCTCAGTGAGGTGCCAGCCCACAGGCTGTGCAGGCACCCATGGTCGTCCCACAGGGAGAAGCTGCTGCTGAAAGCGATTTGGGTTCAAGTTCAGACTTCAGACAGGTCACAGCTGTGCCCTGACTGAAGAGAGAGGCTGATCATTCACTCAAAGAAAAGTCAGAAACCGGAGGGGCTGGGTGTGGCTCCGAGGAGGAGTGCTTGTGCCTCACACACCAGGCCCTGGGGTCCATCCCAAGACTGTTAAAAGAAAGAAGCAGAAAAAGCAGAGAAAATGGTAACTAAACAGTAATTATGGGAGCCTTCTGTAATCAAAAGATGGGACACAATCTGCCAACAGTCCAACAGAGACTGCTCATTCCCTCCGTGGGACACCTCAATCACATGGTAATTTCCACGCCCACCCAGAGCAGCAAGACCCTGCAGGAGCTCCGACAAGGACAGCGCCTCAGGATGGAAGTCCCGGGTCACAATGGGACTGTCATGGAGCCAGCAACCAGGGAAGGCCTCCTGGAGCACAGGGCACCTGCCTGAGGCGCCGTGACAGGACCAGGGACCAAGCAGGAGGGGTGCGGGCGGAGGCCTGAGCTCAGCAGTGGCTCGGCGCACACCACAGGGGCCGCAAAGAATGAGCGCAGGCAAGGACTGGGCAGTGTCCCAGGCCAGCACCTGCTGGCCACCCAGGGGACCCAGCTGCAGCGAGCCCTAGCCAGGGCACCCCTGGGTCAGGAGCAGCCTGCGGGCCACTGCCCACTGCCCACTGCCCTTCAGTGTGCTCTCGATGGGGGCTTCCAAAGTCCTCCACAGACATGACTGATGCCAGCAGGTGAGGGGACTGTGGGGCAAACCAGAGAGTGGGTGGACAAGAGGAGGGACAGAGCCAGGATACAGGCCCTTCCTCAGGGAAGGCCTTCCTCCAGGGAAACCAAGGCATGGGCATCCTGCCAAGGCCGCCCACCACATGCTTTCAGTCTCGCCCTCCCCAGAGGGAAGGAGCTTCTGTCCAGCTGGTGAGGGAGGACACAGCCAAACATGGAGACACGTGAGGAGGCCTGCTGGGCCATCAGAGCCACACTGTCACCCTGAAGCTCTTTTCTCATGAGACAGCAGCACATGGGACATCAACGGTTCCTCCACTGGCCAGCCAGGAGGACGGCACCCGATTTCCCGGGCAACTCACCTTGAACCAGTCTGTGTAGGACGGGAACGCAGAGGGGCCCTCCAGGGAAGCCTGGCGCACAATCAGGAAGGCAGTGACCATGCTGTCCAGGTGGCAGCTCTCAAAGGCACGGGCCATCAAACGAGCCACCCAATCTATAAGACAGTGACATGGTCACATGTCAGATGACATGGCAGATTAGGCCAGCCTGGCTGGGATGTGCCTGCCAAACACCAACTTCCCAAGGACTGAGCCACAGGTGCACGCAGACCACTGCAGCCAAGGAAGCAGCAGCACCACTCCTGGGGCAGCCGGAACCCGCCCAGCAACAGGGCTCGCAGGGTCGGGCTTCCAGTGGGCTCGACTGCCATCAGGTCCTGCTGGCACCACCAGGCACCCACACTTGCACCCGTGGCCCAAGTGCATACCTTGCACCAGCTGCGCTGCCTCTGGGAAGCAGACGACCAGCGTGGACACACAGGACAGCACCCGCTGCCAGTTGACCTCATGCGTCTCCAGAATTTCCTGCAAACGGCCCACTGACTCCTCTGGACTCAACATCAACAGCAGCTGAAATCAAAGTCCCAGCTCCCTCAACACCACGGCAAACCAGAAGCACTGGCACTGGTCCTTCCCCCTCCAGAGCCTGGGCCCACCAGAGGGCAGACACAGTGAGGAGTGCTCAGATGGACAGGCGGCACCTCCTCTGGCAGTGGCCAGTGCTGGCTGGAGGAATCCTCGTCCTGTGCAGGAGAGGCTCCCAAGTGACACTCAGTGTCCTGACCCCGGGCTGTAGGCCAGAGAGGTGGGTGGTGTCTGCGGGGGAGAGTGACCAGGATGCAGACCCAAAGACCAAGCCAGCCTCAGATGGAACCCCACCCCCCTGGGTGCAGTGTGGACACTCACCCTGCGGTAGAGCATGGTCAGCAGAGGGTGGCTCCTGGCGAAGCTCCACTCTCGCTGCCTCTGAACTGCATCGGACGCTTTGGGAGGGAAACAGGAGCTTCAAGTTGGCATTGACCAAGCAATTTTAAAGCTCCCACGTGGCAAGAGGGGTGTTTCAGTCTGTGCAGCTCGCTGTAGTGAAGTGCGCAGTTCCCGGGGGACCTGGGGCGCTGGCTCCAGGACCCCACCCACTCTCTCCAGGTCCTAGCCCTAACCCTAACCCTCGTCGGATAGAACCCGCAGGTGTGGAGGGCAGACTGACTGGCCTCTCTGCCCGTGGCCTGGTTACCTGCTGGCAATTCTCTGTCCATCCACACCACCTCCCAATGCGCCAAGTACTTTTTATGTCCCTACCCTTCAGCGTCGCCAGTCGAGGTGAGGCCCTGGGGAAGGATGCTCGGCCGCAGTAGGCACTGTCTGCGCCAGGCCAAGAGTGCTCACCAGCCTCCACGGCCAGCTGGGCCCCTGCTGCGAGTCTGCCAGGGACACACCAGACCCAGAGAATGCCCGGCAGCCAAGGTCCTGGCTCTGAAGGGGTCTGGCGAGGGCCTCCCAGGACACCAGTAGACAGTAGAGGACGTGTGCAGACACCCGAGACCCCACTGCACCAGCACAGGCTCACGATGCTGTGATACTGAGCCTACTGCTCAGTTTAACCAGGTCACTTATGTCCATTTTGAAAATGGCCAGAGCAAACGTAAGTTAAAGGTATTTCTATTTTGGTAGCAAGATAGGTGATAATTCTTGCTTTCTCTTAATTCTGAGTTCTCTTACAAGGAATTATGTTTTTGGGGGTGATGCTGGGGATGGAACCCCAGCCCCACACACCACAGGCAAGTGCTCTACCACAGGGCACACCTCCACCCAGGAGATGACTTTGAAATGGAAGGACATTCAGTAACAACAGAGCCACCAAAAACTCGAGCTACCTCAGAGCATCGCGCTGCACCCACAGGTCTCAGGGCCCAGGTTCCCAGAGGACAGAGACGTGAATCCAACAAGGCCCAGGGCAGGGACCAGGGACCACGCTGCTGGCCTACCTTTCAAGACAGGGCTGTGAGTGAGAACCTGGGTCAGAGTGTGGCTAAGGAACCTCTTCAGAGTGTCCGCAGAAACCCCAGAACACGGGAGAGCCCGGAACATGCCGAGCCTGGAACACAGCAGAGGGAGGCGCTCAGGAGGGAGGCCGCCCTTCAGGACCCGTCCCAGCACCCGTGGGCTCACAGGCATTTCCCTTCTTTCACCCTTGAAACTGCTTTCTTGGCCAGGCAAAAAGCCACAGGGGCTTTGTTTTTTCTTTATTTTTTTTTTGGTACAAGGAATAGAACCCAGGGGCGCTCCCTGCTGAACGACACTCCCAGTCCTTTTTTAAATTTTGCAACAGGATCTCACTAAGTTGCCCAGGCTGGTCTTGAACTTGCGTCCTCCTGCCTCAGCCTCCCGAGTCCCTGTGATCACAGGCATGGCCACTGCACCCGGCCAGCCACAGACTTTAAGTGGAATCCAAGGAAAGTTCTCTCATCAAGAAAGAAATGAAGCAATGAGGAGGTCAGAGAGCAGACACTGGCAGGTGAGCAGCAGACCGGGAGGGTGGGCCATGACTGAGCAGCGATGGGCACCCAGGAGGCCTCAGTTACCGGGAGCAGACCAGGGGACAGCACCTGGCACGCAGGGTTGACCACAGCAGCTGTGCTATTCTTTTCTTTTTTTTTTTTTTTTGGAACTGGGGATTGAACCCAGGGGCACTCCACCACTGAGCCACATCCCCAGCCCTATTTTGCATTTTATTTATAGACAGGGTCTCACTGAGTTGCTTAGGGCCTCGCTAAGTTGCTGAGGCTGGCTTTGAACTCGCGATCCTCCTGCCTCAGCCTCCCAAGTGCTGGGATTTCAGGCGTGTGCCACCGCGCCTGGCACAGCTGTGCTATTCTTAAGGCCAAGAAGTGTGAGCAGGCAAGGAAAGAGCCTGGGCGCTGTCCCTGGGCTGTGGTCCGCCTGCCGCGGTGCGAGACTCCCTGGCAAGACCAAAGTGCTCACAGCCCGAGAGAATCAAGGGACCCAGCAGTTAAGTCCCACACCCTGCAAGCCACCAGCGTGGTGTGGACACAGTTGCCCATGTGACACCAGGGCAGGGGACAAGCCTCAGCCCTGTCAGCCTTCTCCACAGGGTAGGCTTTGCGACACTGCAGCTGGGGTGGCAGGAGCCTGGCCACTCCCATGAGAATGTCAGAACGTGAAGGACTACGACGAAACACAGGCCCGAGGAGAAACAGCACAGCCACCACCTGACTCTGGTCTCGGCAACCTGGTCACGGAGACTACCCACAGGTGTCTGGGCTGGCCCGGCCCAACTGAGCTCAGGGGAGCCCTACCCGGGGGTGCCAGGATGGGCCTCCCTAGAGGGACACCAGAGAGCTGCCCTCACCAGAAGCCACATGTGCTGGCCCTCTGCTAAGCCACACAGTCCTCTGTATTTTGCTCTGGTAGCCTGGGCAGACTAACAAACATATGCACACTTAATAACACTGTATATTCCTCGGCTTGTACCCAAAGGACTTAAAATCAGCCTACCATAGTGCACTGCCACATCAATGTTTATAGCAGCTCAATTCAAAATAGCTAAGCTATGGAACCAACCTAGGTGCTCTTCAACAGATGAATGGATAAAGAAAATGTGGTACACATACACAGGGAATATTACTCAGCCTTAAAGAAGAATGAAATTATGGCATTTGCCAGTAAATGGATGGAACTGAAGACTATTATGCTAAGTGAAATAAACCAATCCCAAAATCAAAGGCTGAATGTTCTCTCTGATGTGCAGATGCTGAATCATACTGGGGGGTGCTGCTGGTGCTGGTGGTAGTGGAGGTTCATCAGATTGGACAGGGGAGAAGGGGGATTGGAATGGGAATGACAGTGGAATGAACTGAACATAACTTTTCTATGTTCTTATATGAATACCCAACCAGTGTAACTCCACATCAGTAACAACCCCAAGAATGGGAAGTTATACACTCTAAAAAGAACAACAACAGGAGCATGTTGTGCCGCTGTAACAGAAGCATCGAATCATACAGCACATCAAGCACCTTGTGAGATACAAAAACCAGGAGCAAAACAATTTAAAAGACCAAGAAGACATGGAAATATGGAGGGATCTGCCTGGCCTCTTGGGACTCCACCCTCAAGGCCCTGACCCACTGTGCACTGAAGCCAATCCTGACCCTCACATCCCATGCTCAACTGTGTCCAAAGAGCCCTGGGAAGAGAAGGCCACCATGACCCAAGTATGACACTGGATCTGAGCAGGACCCAGAAAGCAATGCATGGCTGGAGAACAGCAGCAGCATGTTCTAGAAAGCTGTGCAGGGGGGCCTGAGGGCAGAGGAGGAAGCCACGGGGCCCAGTTCACTTCAGGAGAGGAGAAGCTACCCCAGCATGGGAGTCCTCACTCCCTTTCCTGAGGAACTCCAGAGGCAGAGGAGTAAGGGGCTGGCCTCTTGGCCCCTCTCAGAAGACTAAGGAGAAAGTAGCACCCTGGGCCAGCTACTACTACCCTGGAAGCATTTAAACACCATGGACAAGGCCGGGCAGGACATCCTCCCTGTGAGCTGGGACCCTCCCAGAGGCTCCCTCGTACCAGCAGCTCACCACCCTGTGATCTGAGGACTCCTCCTGAAGGCTGGCGGCCAAAGCATCAAGTGCAACTGAGAACATGGACAGAAACGGTGGTCAGCAGGTGCTGGCAGTCGTCAGAATCCCCCCAAGTGCTCCGGGATGAGGGCCAACTCCAGTCTCGGGTCTCTGAAATCCAGGCCCATGGAGACAGCTCTGCCCTCAGGACACCGAGGGCTGCCAGCTTTTGTTTTCTCCTTTGGGGTTCGGGGATGGACTCCAGGGCATGGCAGAGGGCAGGAAGTGCTCTGTCATGGGACTTGTCCCCCCAGGCCTGCCAGCTCTGCAAGTCATCACAGCACAGGCTTCCAACCCTGCACTGAGCAGCCTTTCCGCACAGCTCTGGAGCTGAACGTGCAGCCACACTGAACTGCTGGCAGCAGGCCTCCTGGAACAGGGCTCCGCTGCACCTGAAGGCAGGCCAGCTGCTGCTCAGGACTGTCCTGAGCAGACCAGCCATCAACTTACACGTGAGCATGCTCTGCAGCACATCAGCAGCCACCTGTCAGAACACAGCACGGCCATCACTCGGCAGCCTCCGAGGGGCCAGGCCATCACGCCAGGCACACTTCGCATTCAAAGCACAAGACCTTAGCTCTGCAAAGAAGCCCACCTTCGACATTCCTCACAAGCCTAGAAATCCCCCAGTGCTGGCCTGAGGGAAAGGACAGAGCTTTGCAGGAGGGCCTGCCATGACACCCAGGCGTGCTCCGACGAGGTCCAGTCTGGGACCCATAGCCCTGGCTCTGGGGCTCCTCGGCCAGGCTGTCGAGCCGCACCTCAACATCCCCTCCCCTCCTGCTCATCGGCACAGGCCTGTGCTGCTGTGAAGACCCCCCCTCCCCGGGCACCTCTGGAAACTGGCACTCAGAGTGATACCCTCAGGGGTCACCTCGCAGCCAATGATTTCCTCACACAAAGCTCCCAAGTGTGGACATGGAACAAACAGCAGCCACTGTCCCAGGAGTTCCAAAAGCAGCCACAGCCTGGGTGGGACTGCTGTTCACGCTGCAGCCCACTGCTGCCAGGAGGCTAACTCTGGCAGTTCCTCACGGCTGTTCCTCCTACCTGGGAAATCATTCCAGGCTCCACCATGCTTCTCAGATCTGAGTTTTCCTGAAAACCCCACAAAACCAACAGCTCCACAAAATCTGAAAATCCAGAAACCAAAGTATAAACATTATGGTCTCCAAGCAGCTGAGAATCAAGTTGTGTACAAGATCCCCAGAGCCACCCAACCCAGGGGAGCATCCACCCCCACTCCCTTAATACATGAGTACTCACCCAGCCAGACTCCCTTCACTCTATTTTGGAAGTACTTAGCATAGATCAAGTTTATACTAAGGGCTTTCTTATGGATGGTCCCCAATAGCAACTACAGGACATGCAGCTCACCCCATCAGGAAGGAGCCTTCTTAAAGGGAAGATCCCAGGCTGTCTGCTGGGGTAAGGGTCACTGGCAATGCAGGGGTCCAAGGCTGAGAGAGCAGATAAGGCTGGGCCACTAATGGAAAATGCAGGCCCTATCAATCTCCAGTCCCTCAGGCTAAGCTCAACCTCGACACACTTGGATGCGACATTCTGGGCCCCACGCCCACAGACATGGGGAATGTTCTGCTTCCCACTGCCCCGGGGACTCTGCCCAGGAACTGCCTGCTGCTAACATACCAGAGAGCATCGCCCTAGCAACATCCAGGGACGGGCAGGAGGCATCCGTCTGCTGGCACAGGAGGCACAGGTTCCTGAAGAGCCACGCTGCCAAGGCCTGCACGTCAGGATGGCTGGGGATACAGCACACAGTGGACCTGGGTCTGCCTGACCCCATGGCTGCGCCCCCTCACAGGCTATTTTCTGCAACTCTTGTTCCACTGTGAAGCCTATGCCTAGTCTTTCTGCCCAGAAGTCCACGGGCCAGCTGCAGGGCCTCTGCCTGGCTGCAACTGACCCAGAAATAATCATTTTCAAAGAGTTCACTTATTTGCACTTACCATTGAGCAGATTCAGGGACAGGACGTGATCAGGATACCTGAGGTCCTTTGCGTTTATTTTCCATATGCCTTCATTTCCTACTTCACTGGTTTCTGCTCTATCCCTTATTACTTTCTTGCTCTATCTGAGCTTCACTTGCTCTTCTTTTTCTACTCTCTGAGGCCAAGGCTAGGTTGAGTTGAGAGCAATCTTTTTTGAAATAGACTTTCACAGCTAGAGATTTCCCTGTAAACATTTTCTTAGCTGTGCTTCATAGATTCTGGAAGGCTATTTTCATTTCCCTTCATCTCAAAGTATTTTAGGTACACACATGTTAGGAAATGTGCTTTCCTGTAGTGAAGTTACTACCCTGGTATGGCTCCTGGTTCTGTCACATTTAAGCCTCCCACTTCAAGATCATGAAAGTCCCCCCAGGTCAGACTTTACTGTATTGGCCTTTGCCTCTGATTCATCTGGAGGTTTTGCTCAGTTTGCATACGGGGGACTGAATCCAGGACCTCAAAGGGGCAAGACAGTGTGAGGCCACTGGAAAAGATACAACCTTCCTTAATCAGTGTGAGCCAGTGCCACACCACCACCTGGCTTCAGGGAAGCATTTTCAACTGTGCCCCATGCAGACCAGGCCCACAAACCAACACCTAAACCTTTGCCTGTGGCCAGGGCGGGGGCTTGTCACCTGGTTCCAGGCACCATAGACACTGGGCCTCTGACACACTCAAGAAACCCAGTTGGCTCCCCCTTTCCACCCTGCTGACTTGGAGTCCTCCGAGTTCCCACACTAGCTGCTGCTTGCCCACCACCTCCCACTCCTCTGTCTGCACCCTCCTCACCTGCACTTTTCCACCCTTATGGATCATACTTTTTTTTTTTTTTTTTTGCAGTGCTGGGGACTGAACCCAGGGCCTTGTGCTTGTGAGGCAGGCGCTCTACCAACTGAGCTACATCCCCAGCCTGATACTTTTTTTTTTTTTTTTAACTCCCTTTTCTGACTCCTTATGGGACTTCAGATGGGAATAAAATAGGTGCACAGAATTCTATCAACCATATTTACCTAGCCGTCTTTTTAATTTTTTTTAAATTATCTTACGTATTTCTCATACAAAAACAAAATCACGCATAAGAATCTCAATCACAACTAATGTTCCCTTTAAATGATGAAGTAATTGCTTCTCCAGGTGCTTTTGGGAAGCAAATGATTGACACTGAACAGCAAGGGCAAAGTAACAGTGATTCACAGGTACAATACCTTTCCAGCAGCTCTTGCAGGCTCACGACACTGTGCACATGAAGACGCCACACAGCTTCAAGCAAGAGAGCCTGCTGAGGAAAACGAGTGTTAGGCTCTGTGCACACATTCCAGCCTAGGCGGAGCCACACCACTGAAGCATGGCCTGAGGCCCCACTGTGGGCTCCTGTTCTGCCTCCCTCCAGGCCCCTCTACTGTCCTGCTGGGCTTCTGTCCATTCCTGCAGCCTGACCTACTGCCTCCCAGCCTCAGGCAAGCCACTGCCACCTGGCTCCACTCTGGACAACACAGAATCCCAGGATACACCTGGATGGGTCCACCTCTTCTTTAGGTGCCTTCACTGGCTCCTCATCACTTTTGGGACAAAGTTCAAACTCATGGGTGGCACAGGAAGTGGCACAGGCCTTCCCTCATGAACCTCTCCCAGGGAAGACGCCCCTGGATTGGCCACACACTCACACCATCCCGCTGGACACTGCTCAGGCCCCACTGATCTTGCCTACCACCACCTCTCCCCTCCCCAACCCTCCATGCAACTTTCAGCTCCTGACAAGCCTTTCCTAACACCTTCTCTACACACCTGTGAAGATGACACAATGTGATTTGTGTGCATTTCATCACCCTTGTCCCCGATTAGATGCAATGAGTGCAAGGACCATGACAGCCAACAGATCACATGAGCACTGAACTACACGCAGGATGAAAGAATGGAAGCTAGCACCTTGGCCATTTCCTCCCTTTTATACTCTTGCTCACTGCAGTTAGCACAAAGTGGTAACTGAGCTCTTTCATTCTTCTAAAATCTGTAAACTGTCAGGCGCAGTGTGCACATCTGTAATCCAGTGGTTAGAGAAGCTGAGCAGGAGGGTCTGAAGCTCAAGGTCAGACTCAGCAACTTAGCAAGGCCCTAAGCAATTTAGCAAGACCCTGTCTCAAGATAAAAAATAAAAAGGGCCAGGGATGTAGCTCAGTGGTTAACTGCCCCTGGGTTCCAATCCCTGGTACCCCCCCCCCCCCGCAAAAAAAACTCTGTAAACAAAGTTTGAAATGATTCAAAAAAACACTCTTGGTATAATTTTAAATACTGTGCTAAAACTGAAAAAGACTTCTTAATAATATACCCAAGAATGCAGGCCACCCTGTGTTCTAAGAGAGATTGCCAACAATGGGCAAACGCTGGCAAGCAGGGATGGGGCCTTCCTTCCCACACAGGAGCATCTGATGTCTATCATTAACAGGATATTCAGCTGAATCCCTAAGAAAACCCAGAGACTCTGGTTCCACCCAAATCCACAGAACACTGCTTGCAAAGACCAGCGTCAGGGTTACAGTCTCAGTTACCTGTGCTTTCCATAGTTCTTGACAGAAGGAGAGGCGAGAGAACATGCTGTGTGCCAGTAAATGCTGAGCAATCTCGAGCAAGGAAGACAGTTTCTTCTGAAAGGACAATAAATCTTTTTTAAAAACAAGCAAATTACCTAAAACAAAGGGAATGTCCTACTTCCCACACAGCTCATGAGCAACAACAGGCATCATTTGAGGGGCACTGGCATCTCACTCTTTGCTCCATGCTGAGCAGCACGGGGTGGCTGGGCTCCTCACAGAGCAGCTTCATGCTGCAGGCAACTGTCCTGGCTGACAGGATCCCCACAGGAACCCCCAACTTCAAGGCCTGATCCCGAAAAGCGGAGCCTTAAAAACAAAAGTCAAAGCTTTCCCTGAAAACATCAGTGATTTGAGTTTGAAATGTCTTTTTAAGTAGGAGTGTACAGAAAACTGCCTTCAAAAGGGGAGAAGATATAAAGGGAAAAACATGAGGTACAAAATTAAGACATTTTCGTGGCCAAGCAGTTCCACAGCAATGAGGAAACGCTGAACCCAGAGCTGTGCACACAGTTCGTGCAAGCAGGAAGAGTAGATACGCTGACCTTCCAGTCAGCACCATCGACGGAGAACCCCAGCAGGCTCTTTCCATTACAGTTTTCCTTTCTCTTCTTTTACTCCCAGTGCTGGGGATGGAACCTGGGGCCACTCATGGTAAGTGCCCTGCCACTAAGCTACTCCTTGGGCCCAGCAGTGTCTTCCTGACTACTTCAGCATCCAGATGGCCTGCACCCACTGCCTTCACAGGCAGGGGCTTCCCAATGCTCTGCCACACACACCTGGTGGGGAGCAGAGGCCACAGGTAGGCTCAGTCTGCAGGGCTACCAGGGGGAATACTAATGCTGGCCCTCAGGCAGCCACCAGGCTGCCCCTGAGCAACCAGCCTCTAGTCTACCTTCCTTGAAGTGAGAAATGCTGTGCACCCTGGAAATAGGTAACACCTACAAGCAAATCACTTTCTTAGCTTCCAAAACTAACCAGAAAAAAATAGAAAACTCTAGTGCATGCTCATTATCAAGATTCTGAAAACACATACCAATTTGTAAGTGACCAAATGCAATGGTTTTAGAGGCTTCAGTATAAGAAATCAACAGCTGTGGCCCAGAAATAATTCACTGTGGAAGGGTAGGAAAGAACAAATGCTAATTCCTAGCCACTTGTTTCCAGTTTGTCACCATGGGTAAATTTATTTTCATTTACAAGGCATTTATCTTATATTTATATATATATATATATATGTATATATATATATATATATATATAAAAACATGGTAGACATTGCTTTAGCAAGAAAAACAAATTGTAAAATCTGACAAATGGAAGGTCCACATTTCTGTGGTTAAGGATAAAGAGCTGAAGATCTCATGCCTCATCCAAAGCCCTCGCAAGACTGCGCAGCCATGCCTGGCCCCTCAACTTGTGATCTATCATTTGTGAGATTCAAAACCAGTTATAGCAGTGAAAATCAGGATCATTTCCCAACGACACAGCATCAGAAGCCCTGGCAGACCTATTATCTAACCTTTATAGTTATTAAGAACAAATAAGTAGTTAATTCCATTTTCTGCAAAAACAGCTGTCACATAAAAATATGAAGAGAGATCACACTCTAGGTATGACCTATCAAAATGCATTCTACTGTCATGTACAACTAATTGGAACAAATAAATTAAAAAATAAAAAAAAACACTATGAAGGACAAAAAGAAACAGTTTTTGTTATCTCTTCCAGAACTTTCCCTATCTCACTATCTCAAATCGGGAGGAAAATGGTAACCTAGAACACACTTGTCCTGCTGCCTGCTTCCAGCACACTCACCTGGAGACACACTACCCTCCTGCCCACTCCCAGCACAGCAAGCTTTGCCTGTGCACCTCTGTGAAGGCGCAGCACACATGGGTTCCTCCATAGAGCACTTTGGCTCCTACGGCCTCTGAGACCAGGTTGAATCAGTTTCTAAACACTGCAGCAAAAAAAGCACAAAGCAAGTCACAAAATATGTGTAACTGGGGCCTGGGGTTGTAACTCAGTGGTAGAGTGCTTTCCTAGCACGCGGGAGACACTGGGTTGGATCCTCCGCACCATGTAAACATGAATAAAGGTATTGTGTCCATCTACAGCTAAAAAAATTTTTTAAATGTACATGTAACTGATTACTGCACACAAAACAGAAAGCCATCATTCGTAGGGTTCTACAGTTCTGCCTGGTATAAGCAGGTCACGGTCACTTCGTGACAAGTCCTCTAACTTGATGAATTAAGAAATCCAAGTGTAACTCACCTATGAAGGAATGAGAACCATCAGTGTAGGCCTTGTCACTGTCACAATCAATCAATCTGCTGAAGCACGATTTTTCACAGGGTGGATCCTCTATCTAGAACCAAAGCAGGGAGTGCACCCTTTTCAAAATTCAATCTGTGCGTAAAAATCGGCTCCTACTGAGCATGTTTAATATTTTTAAAAGTGTCACTTACATTTAAAAGTTACTTTTTAAAAAAGGATACTTTTTTAAGTGTACTTTTGAGAATTATTAAGTCCATTATCCAATAACTGCTTTTATCTCTTATCTCTAAAGAGAGAGGCCCCGGCTTTTCTTCTCACCCAGTCACAACTAAGGCTGTTTCTACCGGGTTCGCCAGGCTTCCCAAGCCTCTTCCTACAAAGCCTACGCCTTGGCTGGGCCTTGAAAGCTCAAGCCTAAATCTGCCTGCAAAAGCCAAACTGACTTCCTCCTACCTCCAGCAAAAGGTCACTCATGTTTTGGTGGCGTCTCAGAAGTTGCACAGCTGAGTTCTGTAATTTCTGTTTCCTTTCCGGATTGCACTTTTGCCTCTTGACCCTTCCCGCTAAAGGGGGAAAACAGGTTTCAAACACTGACGCACCACCCGAGGGCAGCGCGGCGACCTCCTGCGCCAGGACCTGCGCCCGGGGACTCGCAGCTGCCTGCATCGCGGGGAGCCCCGGCCCGGGCCGCGGCGGGGTGGGAGAGCCAACCGGGCGGACGGCTGGGCCACCGGGACCCTCCAGGCCCTCGAGCCGCCCGACCGCGGGCCTGGCTCACGGGGCACTGGGCCCTGACGTGGAGAAGGGGCCCAGGGAGGAGGCGCGGGCGGGCGGAGGCACAGGTGGACGTGGCCGCCTGCTCCGCGCCCACCTACCCATCAGTTCGGCCCAGGACCTCTGGCGGCGCAGCGCCCCGGCGCCCGCCACTGCTCCCGGAGCCGGCGAGTCGGTCATGGTGAGCGCCGGGACTCAGGATGCTCGCCGCCGAGCCCGCGCTGCCTTCCCATTGGCTGCGGCAGGTGCGCGTGTTTATTGGCTGGGGACCTTCAGGCCACACCCCACGAAGGCGGAAACCTCGTGCTGCGGCCATCTTGGCTGTGGCGTCAGATAAAAGCCTCTGACGGCCATCTTGGTGGTGGCAGGAACGTAGAGAGCGCTCGACAGCTAGGTAAAAGTGCGCCTGAGATTTTGGAGCTGGAATGGGCGGTGCGGATTGACAGTGGCATCACATGCGAGGAACCGGCAACGTCCCTAATGCATCTTTCCTGACGAAAAGGACCCAGAGCTGATCCTGAAAGGACAGTGCTGAAAACCTCTGGCCTGCATTGCTCCCAACTAGGCAGGGCGGCTCAGCACCTGCACCACCAACTCTCTGCATTTCTCTGACCAGGAGTTGCTGTGCTGAGGTCTCTCATTTCAGGAAAACCTGGCCAAAGGCGCTTTTGTGCCAGGGCGTGCCGCTCCTAACCTGGAAGGTCCAGGCTGGGGAATAGCGCTCATGATCTCACCGAGGGAAAAAGAGCCCCATTGCTTACGCCAAAACTAAAAACCACAGTCTTTTCCTGTAAGAGCAGCCCATGCAACCGGAAGTGCTTCTCCTTATTTTTTCTCTGTCGGAGACTTACAGCATATACTAACTACTTTCTGCATGCTAGAAATAGGTTAGCCCCCTACCTCCACAGCACAGATAAAGCTGGACCAGGCCAGCTTCAGTGGCAACAGGAGTCATGTTTGAAAGCAAATGAAAGAGTGTACAAAAAGAAAAAGTAAGGGAGACAGGCCTCAACAGATCAGTGGTGCTTTATTAAGAACAGAGGAGCACATTTTCAAGGTGAAATGGTGGTGGGCTTCAACAGGGTCTGGGTTTTATAGGGTTTAGCAGGGCCAGCTCATGGGAGGAGTTTTTGGTGGTGGATTCATTCAGAGCAGGGCAGGAGGGTGGATAAGGGCAGCTCCCTGGGCCTGTTGTACTGGCCAGCTCAGCTGTAGGTGAAGGCGGGGAGGGGCAGTCCTTCTGTGCTCTCTGCATTGCCCTTCCTGCCTCCCCTCCTCAGGCCTGGGCTTCTAAATGACAGAAGCTCCAGTTTACCAGACATCTCTGGTACATCTGGCAAGGGAGCAGGCAGGGGAATAGCTGTGATAAGGGACGTTTCCCACGGCCTACTTTCCATGTCCTTCATTCCAGATCTGAAAGGTGTGTAAAGAGTTGAGGCAGTGTCCTCAGTGTTGCCCTGCAGTTAGGTCCTCAGGCCAGAGTAACTCAACACCTGCCCACCCAGGCACGACATTCCCCTTAGGCCCAGTCCCAGAGTCCCTAACTGTACCAAATAACAATCACAGGGCCAGACGGGTTATTTAACTACCATGTTGTACATGACTATACAGTAAAGAAGTTATTTCCAGCAGGCTGCTGTGCCTCGCAGACTCTCTCTGTCAATAAACCTTTGCTTGAACTCAGAGCTGCATCTCTCAAGGTACTGGCACATCTCCTTTGGCCAAGAATAAAACTTCCTTTGTTGCTTGACCAATGCTTGGTTTTGTTAATTGGTCCTAAGAGGGAAAGATCCTAAGAGGAAAAAAGGACCCAGTTTGTGTCAAAATTGGTAACAACGAGATCCCTCCCTGCCAAGCACCCAGACTGCTCGGGAAGGGGAACAACAGCCAAAGAAGGTGGCCATGCCTCACTTTCTCCACTGGTAAGGCCAGTCCCACTGCTCAGGGTGTTGCTGGGAAGGACAGGGGACCCTGCTCTGTTCTGCACACTTGGAGGGGTGTCTGAAAGTCCAGAGTCAGGATGATTTGTCTAGTCAAGGGCTAGATCCAGAGCTTGGCACAAGGCCCCCAAAGAACTTGAGATCCACAGAAGAGCTCCCCTTTCAGCCAACATGCACCTTCCTCATGGGGAGCTGGCGGTGCCATGTGGCTCAAGGCTCTACAGCAGGGCAGGTTTCCCAGCCACATGGCAGCTGGTAAAAGCCAGCTGGTGCATGCACAAGCTTCCTAGAAGGACTGATCTCCAGGGAATGAGGTGGAGGGATTCCCACCACTCGGCTGCATTTAGAAGTGCACTGCTCCAAATTCCTGGAGGACAGCAGATGATAAGGGAAGTGGAGGCGGGTAAGAGAAGGCAAGGGGTGGGGAGAGTCTGTGGGGAAACCTTGTAGCTGCCACTCACCCCCAGTACAGCAAGCCACAGCTCAGAGATCAGCAGGCAGGCACACAGTGCCCATGCATACACCATGTAAATAAATGCACACTTCTGACGTGCGTACACGTGCCAGACGCACACACCCCATGTATATGCACAGACATGGTGCACGCATGCGCACACACAGCGTTTCAGTGAAATTCTACAACTTTCTTCCTTCTCAGCAACATTATTCATCAGTGAATAAGAGGAAAGAGGTTGGTGAGGGAACTGTCAGCCACACAGTGACATGACATTGCCGGGTTCCCAGAATTGAACAACCCGAGAGGCAGATGTGCAGATAGTGTCTACAAGAGTCACGAGTTCAAAGCCAGCTCCGCAAGAGCAAGGCGCTAAGCAGATCAGTGAGACCCTGTCTAAATAAAATACTTAAATAGACTGGGGATGTGGCTTAGTGGCTGAGTGCCCCTGAGTTCAATCCTCAGTACAAAAAAAAAAAAAAAAAA